>CM046349.1:22017853-22617853 GCA_025403435.1 Artocarpus heterophyllus
TTTTTCAACATTTTTTTTGTGGTGAATTCAATATCATGATTATAATTGTGTTATTTGTTCAAAGCTCCCAAATAAAATAAGAGAGAATCAGGGAATGTGCCACGTATTTCACCTGTTTATTTTGGTGTCATTCTATTTTTGTCTCTGTTAAGCTAATATACAAGGGAAAAAGTAGAGGCATGAATCTTGTAATGTTTTTAAAAGTGCCTAATTTATCATGCTTCCCATAGCCGAGGAGCATTCCTTTAATTCCCAAAAGTTTTAAAATATTAAGTGACGAAGCACTAAGTTATTCATCCCAAAGTTTCAAAAGACAAAAAAAAAAAAAAGGAATTGTAGTAAGGATCTTCTTCGTGTAAACAGAAATGTTTCTATTAAACTTTTTTTTAAGCTTGGACTATAGAATAAAAAGTTGTTGATACCATCCCTTTGCCCTGGGCTCGTTGTTATCCCCATCATCTGGTTGAAGGTCTACTACCCCTTGCACCCCTATGGTTGTTGCATTGCCAATAGAGGAGCATTCCTCTAATTCCCCAAAAGTTTTAAAATATTAAGTGAACTGGGTTATACATCCCAAAGGTTCAAAAGACAAAAGAAAGTATTGTAGCAAGGATCTTCTTCGTATAACGGAAAATGTTTCTTTTGAACCTTTTTTAAGCTTTGACTGTGGAATAAAAAAGAGGTTGTTGATACCATTCCATTGCCCTACGCTCGTTGTTATCCCCATCATGCGGTTGAAGGTCTACTACCCCTTGCACCCCTATAGTCGTTGTGATCATGTCTATTTTGCATCGGCCACGCAAGGCCAGCTACCAGCATCTCTATGATCCCGTCTCTCATTTCTCCCCTATTAAATAGAGCGCAAAAGATTATGTAAATTCAACGAAAATACACTCAATAATCGCACGACAACAGCCATAAGCCTGAAGATCCACTGGTAACAACACCCTTTGCTCTTGAGCTTGTTTATGGTCTCCCTCACCCCTGTGGTCTTCTCGTCAATTGCATTGAAACCACCAAATAATACGATCTCCCAAACGTGATCGACAACCAAGGAATGTCGCTGCAGTGAACAATGGTAGAGCCAAGATTTTGTTTCAGAGGGACATAAGATATGAATGTGAACAATATCAAATACCCTTAAAATATCACTTTAATTACTTTTATAATTATATTAACTAGCTGGAAGTACGTGTAAGAACTCTCATCACGTTGGTGGCCTAAGCCCCTTGGCTATCCAGGGACCACCCCTCCCCCTACGAGCTTTCTAATCTTTTTCTCCTTGGACAAGGTGAAAATATCAAAATTGTAAGAAGGGATCTCTAGAACCGTACGCAGGGCGCCTCAAAATGATGGTTTGGACATGGGATTTGGCTAGATTTTGGGTGTATTTTTTTGGCCAAAGTTTGGGCCTTTGGACTTTTGGTTTTCTCATGGGTTGATTTCTAAGAAAATAATAAGGCTTTTAGGTTAGATTCTTCATCACTTGTCTATTTTAGCCTAATTAATTAAGGGTATTTACATAAATGGCACTTTGTGAGACAATTTTTATTTATACTTCAAAATGTGAAAAATTCTATGCTACAAACGTAGTGGGACATGTTTCATGTCCTATCGGGATTTTTTCCCACCGGAATATTTTTTCTCTCTCCTATTTCTATCACAACCTGACTTTTGAGTTGTTTCTTAATCACTTTTCTTTCCTAAAACTTACTCACCTTCTTATAGAAATTATGAAACATTTTTAACATAAAACTTTTTAATTTACTTAACATTTTTAACAAATTTATATTAGTTAAAAAGAGTTTACAACACTTACTAAACTTATAAATACTTCCAAAAGCATTTATAATTTTTGTTTTACTTATATTATACACCATGGTAAAGTAGATGGTTTTCTTAATATCACATACTTCAAAACATATAATTTATAGCAGAACCAATCTCACAACGGTATCCATACCCTTTGACTACGAAGTTGCTGATATTGTCGTTGCCACCCTCAACAGTACATGTATTCCGGTCTCTTAGTTGGATTTCCTACAGCATGAAATAACTAGGTGAGCTATTGCTCAGTAAGTCCAAACATAGATTAAACTTGCTTGGAAGACGGATTTTTGTGGTTGTTTTGAGCAAAATAATGGAGCATCAAGGAAGGCTATTGGTTTTTGCTAAAGGAAAGAGAGGGTGCTTTTCTTCATGGGTCATGCATGTATGGAGGCAAGAAAGATTTTTACCTAACATTGATTAAGGGCTAACCTAGTCATCACTTTTTGGTCAATTTAGAGCTAAAATTGGCTCAAAAGTATTGGCTAAAACCAGCCATACCTAGGAGGAGATGTGGATCATTTTCTTCCTTTTAGGTGTCCCATGGTTGCTCCCACAACTTTTAAAATAGTCCAATTTTATTTTACATTGTTTTTTTCCTATACCGTCAATTAAAATTGGGACAATACTTGCTTTAAATAGTCTAGAGTATATTGACTTACTTTTTACCAATCTTTTTTAATCCCAATATAGTATTTTATGAATCTGTATTTATACTTTATCAGTATAGTTACATTGTACAGTGTACCTTTTTTACTTTTGTGTCTTTCCATACTGTATTCCGTCAACAAATGGATTGTAGACACAAAAATCTTTATCAATTTAATTGACTGGCAACTGACCATATATATTGTTTTGGACTATGGCATGATTTTCTCCTTCAGTTAACATATTTTTCCTTTATTAATTTGTACCATAAATTTATAATTAATGTGATAAAAATTTCATCTTAAGAGTATTTCACAAATTTTTGAATATTTAAACTCACGAAATTTGCATATTAAACATACTCTGAATTGCATAAAATGTATAGGCATAACACATGTTAATATTATCATTAAATAATTAATAATTTATCATAATTTTACAAAATATGATTTATAGAGGAAAATTCATTATTTAAATCCAGATTAATTTATAGATTTAAATTAATGAATTTTCTCACATATTAAATTCTTTCTCTCTCTCCCCGCTGCCCCTAGCTTGTCTTCAGTTTACTTGTGATGTTGTTGGCGGCCACTATACACACAACAATAGAGTTTAGTAATCATGTGATGTCAATCTTCATCAGATCTAGCAGCTGATCTCTATTGATGCCTATGATCTCTACTCGAAGATGAAGGCCAAAGATTGATTTATCATATCCAACTAACTTACAGATTTTTGATCTTTCTCCACTCGATCTCTCGTTGATGGTCTTGCAAAATAGGTGACATCAATAAGACCTTGTGGATCAAGCCATTCCTTATATCGTCATTGGAGGTCCAAGCTCTGCCAAAGATCACAACGCAGAATTGACGTTGAGCTTTGTCATTGATCAAACCATACTTTGTTGGAGATCGCCAAAGCTCGATCGATTTTCATCATGTTAGATCTTGGGCAGTAGAGAGAGATAGAGAGAGAAGACTGTTAGGATGCATGTAAGCGTACATGTTTACAAGTAACAAAGTGAAAGTAAAGCAGTGTTTGCAAGTAACTGATTTTCTAAAAATTAACCAATTACCATAACTATAACAACTCTAATTTTTTCTATGCAATTTGAATTTATAAAAATAACTAAAACAATTAATTAAACTAAATTTGAACAAGTAATTAAAGTTGCAAATTGAGAAAAGGATTGAAGGGAACTTGATGACATGAAAGGCTAACGGGTTTTGATTTCACTTGACTTGACTGTGTTGTCCAATTCAATAGCTTGTTGATTGTTTTCATTTAAATCATTAATCGTAGGCTTTTGATTTTTAACTTCATTCCCTCTCCTGAGTACCAAGCAAAATATATATAAAACTAACCAAATTATTATCCCCATCAACTCATTCAATTAGGCATTTATTACGCACAAACCTACTCTAGTGATTACCCAAGTATAATGGCCTCACCAAATTAATATACTATATGTTGTGTTTTTCAAGTCATGACATATGGAAATGACTTTTTCATGACTAAATCCACACATCTAAAATTTGTAGTTTTTAGCAAAGAAACTAGAACATAAGCATGGAGAAACACAAATGATTTGGAAATAAAATTCAATCAACAATCAATTAAAGATTCAAAACATAATCAATAACAAGCTACATCAATCTCCTAGCTTGAGAAGTTTAGCTAAATAGAAAATGTAATATCTATAGCTAAAATCACGTCACAAACCAAATCTATGTTAAGCCCAATTCAAGGAAAATACAAGTTCAAAATCTAAAGAGAGAGAGAGAGAGGAGGAAATAAGAACTCATTGATGCACCAAGCTCTTAGCCTTCAATCCTCCTTGAATCTCCAAGAGAGATCCCAAACCTTGGATTTCCCTTTTTGATATATTTTTTTTAGGTCTCCAAAAAATCCTCCAAAATCTTCCAAGTTTTCCTTTTATACTTTGCTCAAATTAGCTCAAAATGACAACTCCACATGTCCAAGCACTGCAGCAGATGTATGTTCCACTATAGCGCCACCAAGGGGCCTAAAGGAGAACCCTAGGGTTTAGGCTTGACTGCTGCAATGGCTAAAGGTGGCATTGCAATGGCTATTTTGGTTCAAGTAGGGGCGTTGTAGTGCGTAAAAGTGGTGCTATAGCACCAGTCTATTTGTGGCGAACCAACTGCAACGGACTTGGTCCTGCTACAGCCTGTAACTTTTGTTGTCTCTCATTTTAACACTACAGGGGTGTTTCCAGTATTGCAGTGACCAAAGCAACATTCCTTTTATTCTTAAAAACGTCCCTCTTTTTCCTATTTTTTGCTCCCTCTTGCATTGGATCTACATAAACAAAATAAAACACCAACAAAATGCTCAAAAATCAATAAAAGAACTATGGAGATAAATTAATAGAACCAATTTATCAAATACCCCCAAACTTAAAATTTTGCTAGTCCTTGAGCAAAAAAAAAACAACAAAAATATAAAAAAAAATAAATAAAAGAAAGAAATAGACATTCTTGGAATATGAAACCAACATTCAACAAAGTGTGGGTTTAAGCAACAAATTGACAAGCGTGAATTTTATGCAAAATCCACAAGTGACTTAAGTTTGAAAGGAATGCCAACCATTGTGAGCATCAAGTTCATTACTCAAGACTAGCATATTTCCACTCAAGACTCTAATGCATGTATGAATATTGGCTCTAAGGTTCCATAAAGTATTTTTAAACTAGTTTTGATGATAACAAATATAATTTTTGTATATGTACAAATATTTGTTTTTGCACTAATGAAATTCTTAAGTGATGCAAACCTTACGTTTCAAGCAAAATCAAGCGATGAACATTCAAGAAGTTTAGAGCTATGGATGCAATAAGGAGTGGACTCACTGGACTCAAAGACTACAAGACTTTTTTAGTTTTTAGTCCAAATACAAGTGAGTGATTTTTAGTTGAAATTATGGTAAAATAAAAGCTCAAATTCACACACACATATGCATTCATAAATGTTTTTAATCTTTACTTAGATATGTTCAAAGTATTCAAAATGTTCTAGTGTGTGAAAAGGTTTCAAAACTACATATATGGCATTGAAACCAAAATTTTACAAAAATAGGATTTTAAAACTTATTTTCTAGCAATTTTGGACATCATAGATTGGCCTACCGACCATTTTTGGTTGGCCTGTCAATGGCCCAGGATTGGCTTGTCGAGTGCCCTACATCGGCCTGCCGATCTAAGGGTTTTTAAGCCTTGTTTTATGGATGTTCTGACAGCCTATCAAACTTCAAATTCGGCCTACCGATGGCTGAAGTTTCGGCCTACTGAACTGCCACATCAACTCACCAATCAGATGACTGTTTGGAGTCCTATTTTTAAGTTTTCAAACTTTGGCCTGCCGAGCCTACTTTCTGGCTAGCCGAACTATTTATAACAGCTAGTTTTCTATCCATTAGAACTCCACTACCAATAGTCATTTTGATCTAAATTCGAGTTTTTAAACTAAAGTTGAGCACTTGGGGGCTATATATATCCCCCTCCATTCATTATGCAATGAACTAAGTATTACAAGAGAGTTATTGATAGCATTCTTACATTGTTTTCAAAGCATACATTATATACACATTCTCTTGAGCTTAAACTTGTTCTATATTTTATTAATAATTGATCACACCTCTAAAAAAGCCTTACCTTGTATTTATTTATTTTTGGAGAGGTTATTTTATGGGTGCACATTCTTGTATATCCAACCCTATAAGCTTTAGGTTTCCAAACCTTATAATTTGGGGTACCTTGGTTAGACAATCTCCTTTGAAATTATCATTTTGTAAGAAGGTGTGGTGAGCCTCAGGTAGAGCAAGGCACCGGCTTTGTACAAGGAATGATTATGTCGAAAAGACGATCATATAGTGTAAGAGGTCGAGTGAAGTTTTTTGCTCGGTGACAGTGGACGTAGGCATTTCACCGAATCACTATAAATAGTGTTTGCATTTCTTCTCCATACAGTTTTATTTTAATGCAATTTATATTCTCCTATACATTTCAATACCTTTGTTTGTGTGTTTATTGCTTGAGCATTTTTGTCTAGAATTTTTTAATAATTGTAAAAAGTTTTAAAAATCCAATTCACCCCCCTCTTGGGTAGCTATTCTTGGGCTACCAATTGTATCAGAGCAAGAAGCTCGATTTGAATTTCAAAAAAATTTAACAATCTTGAACATGGCTACTTAAATTTTTCAAGACTCAAAAGGTCAATCCACAAATAAACCTCCCTTCTTTAATGGAACCAACTACAACTATTGGAAAACTAGGATGTAAATTTGCTTGCAATCCGTTGACTATGACCTTTGGGATATCGTTGAAAATGGTCCATTTAGACCTATGAAAGAATTAGACAAAATTTTAGCACCAAAAGAACCCAAAGAGTTTAGTGATAAGGATAAAAGAAAATTATCTTTAAATGCTAAAGCTATATATATGCTAGATATTGTGCACTAGATAGAAAAGAATTTAATAGAACCACTTCTTGCACAAGCGTAAAAGATATTTGGTGCACTTTAAAAGTCGTACATGAAGGGACAAATCTAGTCAAAGAAACTAAAATTAATTATCTCCTTCATGACTATAAGATGTTTAAAATAAAAGAACATGAGACTATAACCGAAATGTACACAAGGTTTATGGATATTATTAATGGGTTTAAGTCTCTTGGTAGGATGTTGACTATAAGTGAATTAGTGAGAAAGCTAGTTCGATCTCTACCTCTTTCTTGGCATGTCAAGAGAACAACTCTAGAAGAAGCAAAGAACCTATCAACTCTACCACTTGAAGAATTGATTACTTCTCTTATTATGCATGAGATAACTTGTAAGCAAAATTAAATAAAAGAAGATAAAAGAAAGAAGGGAATAGCCTTAAAAGCGTCCATTCTCGATGATGAAGATGATGACAATGATGAAGGCCTCAACCCAAAGGATTTCAAAGAAATGGCGATGATAGCTAAGAAGTATAAAAAGTTCTGTCTAAAATTCAACTGTAGCAAAGGTATGAAAAAGAAAATAATAACGGTGAGAAATCAAACAAAGATGATATTATTTGCTATGATTGTAAGAAACCTGGTCATATTAGACTAGATTGTTCTTTGAAAAAGAAAATAGAGAAAAGGAGATGAAGAAAGCATTCTAAGCTACATGGGACGAACTAGAGTCTGATGACTCAGATGAGGAAGGTCCAAGAGAAGTCGCTAACATGTGCTTCATGGCAATCGATGATGATGATGAGGTGAGTAGCTCATTTTCTTCCGATAATGATGATGAGAATGATGAAATAGACTTTAAAGAATTACCCAAAGCATTTGATGAATTGCATGATAATTATGAGACGTTAGCTCTTAAAAATTCCTTGCTTAAAAAGAAAATATCTACGCTTTTAGAAGAGATAGACACTTTAAAAATTGAGAAAAATAAATCTGATGCCTTGATTGTTGAAAATTCATCATTGAAAGAAAAGGTTAATGACTTAACAAAAACATTTTTAAAATTTACCAAGGGTAAGCAAAATTTTGAATTGATACTTAGTGAACAAAGATGTATTTTTAACAAAGGTGGTTTAGGATATAAAATGCACCTTGACCCAAAGTATTTTAAAATTATTTTGTTAAAGCTTCAACTATATGTGTGATCTTCTTGTAATCAAGATGGACACATACTTTGGAATCAAGCTAAGGAGGGTTCCAAAGCTACAAAAACTAACATTGAAGAAGTCAAAGTTATATGGGTACTAAAAATCAAGAATTAAATTAATTTTGTAGGTACTGAAGAAGGAGAAGAAGAAATGGTTCCTAGATAGTGGATGCTTAAAGCATATGACAATGACGAGGGACCTATCACTATTCTCAAATTTCACTAAGAAGAAAAGTGGATATGTCACTTTCAGAGACAATGCTAAAGGAAGACTTCTTGGTGTAGGTGATATCGATAACAACTCCTCGCCTTTGATTGGAAATGTGTTTCTAGTTGATAATTTAAAGCATAATCTACTTAGTATTAGGCAATTGTGCGAGAAAGGGTATGAAGTCACTTTTGAATGGGTATGAAGTCACTTTTGAATCTTCTAAGTGTTTACTTGAAAATCTTTGTAATAGTGAAGTGGGGTTTATTAGTGATCAACATGATAATGTTTATACAATTGATATTGAAAAATATTCAAATCTAAATCAATGTCTTTCGGCTTTAAATGTTTGGCTTTAGCATAAAAGACTTGGTCATACTAGCATGCACTTACTTTTAAAAGTTTCCAAAAATGATCTTTTTAGAGGATTAACAAAACTTAAATTTGGAAAAGATAAAGTATGTGATGCATGCCAATTCGAAAAACAAGTTAAAACTTCTTTCAAATCGGTTTCTGAAATTTCAACCACTAGATTGTTGCAACTTTTGTATATGGATTTATTTGGTCCTTCTAGGACTACAAGTCTAGCTGGTAAACACTATACCTTTGTCATTGTTGATAACTTTTCAAGATTCACTTGGGTTTTATTTTTGGCAAATAAAAAAAATGCTTTACAAATGTTTCTATATTTTTGTAAAAGAGTTCAAAATAAACAAGGCTACATGATTACTTCAATTAGAAGTGATCATGGAGGGGAGTTTGATAGTGATGCCGTCGAGTTGTTTTGCAACAAAAAAGGCTATGAACATAACTTTTCGGCAACAAGAACACCACAATAAATGGAGTTGTAGAAAGGAAAAATAGAATCTCACAAGAAATGGCTCGGACTATGCTGAATAACTTTTATAGTTTACCTAAATATTTTCAGGCCAAAGCCATTAATACCGTATGCTATGTGATAAATAGAGTTCTAGTTGGACTGAAAATGAATAAAACTACTTATGAGCTTTAGAAGGGTCAATATTGTTAAAGTCCTTGGTTGCAAATATTTATTTTAAACACCAAGGATAATTTGGGAAAATTTGACTCAAAATCCAATGTTAGAATTTTCCTTGGTTATTTTACCACAAGCAAAGCATATAGAGTTTTTAATAAAAGAACTCTTGTTGCAGAAGAATCCATGCATGTTATATTGATAACACTAATATTTCCATGGAAAGAAAAGAGGATGATGATGATTTAGGTTTGGAAAATCAAATGAAGAACCTAGAGATCAAAAACAATGGAAAGATACATAAGAAGACTTTATAACTCCTTAAGCTTCACCAAAAGATGATCAACATTTAGAAGAATCATCAAAAGTTGAAGATACCTCACAACAATTGCCTAAAGATTAGAGACATCATCCTTATCAACCTAGCACCATTATAATTGCTCATGATAGTCTAACTCATGGGGTGAGAACTAGAGCATCATTTAGAAACATTGTAACAATTAACTTTTCTTTCTCAAATTGAAACAAAATGTTTTAAAGATGCCGAAAATGATGAGTTTTTGATTTTAGCAATGCAAAAAGAACTAAATCAATTTGAAAGAAATGATGCTTAGGAACTTATTCCTAAGCTAGTTCTTAATTTGTAATTGGTACTAAATGAGTATTTAGGAACAAAAGGGATCAACAAGGCATTATTGTGAGAAACAAGGCTAGACTAGTGGCTCAAGGTTTCAACCAACAAGAAGGAATTGATTTTGAAGAAACATTTACACTGGTTGCTCATCTAGAGTCCATTAGAATTTTACTTGCTTTTGCATGCTATAAGAGATTTACCCTTTATCAAATGGATGTAAAAAGTGCATTCTTAAATGGATACATTTTAGAAGAAGTATATGTAGCACAACCACCTGGTTTCGAAAACCATAAGTATCCGAATTATGTTTATAAATTGAAAAAAGCTTTGTATGGTTTAAAACAAGTCCTAGACCTTGTTATGATAGACTTAGTCAATTTTTTAATAAAAAAGATTTTGTGTTAGAAAAGCGAATACTACTCTTTTTACAAAAACTAAGAGTGATGACTTAATTATTGTTCAAATTTATGTTGATGATATAATATTTGGCGCTACTAATCATGTCTTGTGTGAGGAATTTTCAAAATGCATGCATAGTGAATTCGAAATTAGCATGATGGGAGAATTAAATTTATTCTTTGGACTTCAAATTAAGCAATCCAAAGAAGACATTTTCATTTATCAAGCTGAATATGTAAGGGATCTCCTCAAACGCTTTGATATAGAGGATCTAAAGCCAATGCCAACTCCTATGAGCTCCTCAATCAAATTGGACAAGGATGAAGATGGCTAAGCAAAAGACATAACCAAATATAGAGGTATGATTGGATCCTTACTTTATTTAACTGCTAGTAGACCCGATATCATGTTTAGTGTAGGGTTATGTGCTAGATTTCAATCAAATCCAAAGGAATCCCATCTTAGTTCCATTAAGCGAATTTTTAGATATTTAAGTGATACTAAGAACTTGGGAATATGATATCCAAAAGGCACACATATTGATTTAACAAGTTACTTTGATGCCAATTAGGCCAGTTGCACAATAAAGGAAAGGGCACCAGGAGAACATGTCATTTTCTAGGCTTTGCATTAGTTTCATGGTTTAGCAAGAAACAAGCATCAGTTATGCTATCAACCGCGGAAGCCAAATATATCGGCGGTTAGTTATTGTGCATAAATCTTATGATGAAGCAAACACTCAAGAACCTAGGTTTAAACTGTGATCATGTTCCTATACTATGTGATAACAAAAGTGTAATCAATTTATGAAAGAATTTGGTTTTGCATTCATGCATAAAACACATAGAAATTAGACATTATTTCTTGCGTGACCATGTACAAAAGGGGGAAATTACTTTAGAATTCATAAGCACAAATGTTCAGCTAACAGACATAATCATAAAACCTCTTGCTTTAGAACGATTCGCATATCTTAGAACAGGACTTGGTCTTATAAACCATTTGGATTTGCACATGCTTGATAAATGATAATTTTTCATGCAAACTTGTGATGTTCACTATATATGATTTTATGTTTTTGATGTGTTCTCTTTGTTTAAATGATTAAGTTATTGTTAGATATGTTGTTTGAATGATAATGAGTGCTTCATGCTCTTAAAATGGTTAAAATTTACATTTTTACAATTTTTCTTGAGGGTGTTTGGGTGCAGTGTTTGGCCTGCTAGCCTGTAAGGCTTGGCATGCCGAACCTAGAACGTTCAGCCTACCAATTGGAAATCTGGGAGATCGACTTGCCAATCTGTCAGGGTATAAGTATACCCAAACTCGAGAAAATCCTCTCTCAAATTTTTCATTTCTCTCCACCGTTTCTCCACCTAAACCTCACAAAAATCCTTGCCCAAACCTCAATTTTGCAATTTCATGTGATTTTCCTTCAACATTTATGAGTTTCTCTTGATTTCCCTCACTTTTCTTATATTATTTTGAGTTTTCAACACTTTTCCCTTTTCTTCCTCTCAAATTCGTGACTCTATCCATTCTTATCCATCTTTTTCTTCAAAATTTGTGGATTCTTCATCAACAAACGTCATGGCTTCAACCTCTCATCCTTCAAAGAGCACAAAATCCGTTGCAAACAAGCCATCAAACAAAGAGGTAAACCTTGAAGAATTTTTCAATGAAAACTTTGTAAAATTCTTTTCAGGTAGAAAAATTATACATGAAAAATATGTATTATTTGGTGATTTTGCTAGTTTTGGTGTAGAGATATTATTTGAAAGATTACAATAGAAAAACATCATGACAATAGGGAGGATGTACATCCTAGGCTTGTTGAGGGATTTTATGCAAACTTAGATGCTTCCTATGACCCGTTAGAAATTTCTGTGAATTTGAAAAATAAGGAGATTGAATTGACACCCTCAATTTTGGGAAAAATACTAGAAATGCCATTAGATGAGAATGATATTCATGGTGTAAAGACATGGATATTTGACAAGGGAAGTATGGCTAAGGTCATTTTTGAAAATGATGATGGTAGATTACCCCAAAAGCTAAATGCATCATCTTTACTCCCTAGGAGTCGCCTCATTCATAGACTTATCACCATAAACATTCTCCCAAGAGCCGGTCACAAAGATGAAGTTCACTTGTTAGACCTATACCTCATCTACTGCATTCTAGTCGGAACTAGGATAAACCAACCTATTTTGTTAGTATGACAGATGATTGATGTGTCTGAAGGAAAGAAGAATGCCGACTTACCTTATAGTATGCTTCTCACAAAAATCTCTAAATATTTTGATATCCATATTATCGATGAGAAAGATGTTGCTCACTACAAACCACACGTAGCTTTTGTTGTGCTCACCATTAGCAAGATGTGCTTTGAAGAATTTTGTAGCCAATCGACCTGCTCCACAAGGTGAGCAAGAGAAGGAAGAAGCTAAAATGACGAATATCGAAGCTCAAGGAGAAGAAAAAGAGGAAGGAGCCATAACGCTTCAACAACTCTATTCATATCAACAAGAGCTTTTCGCCCATCAACACCAACTCTATGAGCAACAACAAAAGATGATCAACGACATTACCAACTTACAAGCCCGTCAACAAGAAATTCTTCAACTCCTTCGCCAAATGAATTTTGGTGGAGGATCTTCTAGCCAACCTTGAATGTTTTATGTTTATGTTTTGTGTTCTTATATTTTCATGTTTATGTTTATGTTTTTATGGTTTAAATGATGTTTTTCTTTTAGCGGTTTGGCAAAGGATTATAAGTTTGTGAAAATGCAATGAAATTTCAATGCTCTGTAGTTTACTTTTTACATGATGATAAAAAGGGGGAGAAAGTGTGATATTTTTTATGGTAGAGGAAAGGTTGGTGGTAATTGAACATTGATTGTGATTTGTGAATTGTGAATTGTGATTTTTATTAGAAAAGTTGTTTTGTAATGATTGTGGAGTAAATGATGGTGGCAATTGATATTCACTTATTGCTGTAATTCATGCTATGTGAAAAGGCGAGTGTTCATTTAAGAGGAAGATTTTTGAATTTTTGTCTCAAAATTCAATTTCAAAACCTTTGCAATATTATGGGGGAACAAAATGAATTTAACTTTCAAGACAATCAAAAATTGCTTTGTCATCATCAAAATGGGACGATTGTTGGCTCCAAGGTTTTATAAAGTATTTTTAAACTAGTTTTGATGATAACAAATACAATTTTTTTATATGTGCAAATATGTATTTTTGAGCTAGTGAAATTCTTAAGTTATGCAAAGCTTAAGTTTCAAGCAAAATCAAGTGATGAATATTCAAGAAGTTTAGAGCTATGGACATAACAAGGAGTGGACTTATATGGACTTAAAGACTACAAGACTTTATTAGCTTTTAGTCCAAATGTAAGTGAGTGATTTTGAATTGAAAATATGGTAAAATAAAGTTTTTAATCTTTAGTTAAATATGTTCAAAGTATTCAAAATGTTCTAGTGTGAAAAAGGTTTCAAAATTGCATATAAGGTACTTAAACAGGATTTTACAAAAACAAGATTTTAGAACTTATTTTCTAGCAATTTTGGGCATCACAAATCGACCTGCCGACCATTTCTGGTCGGCCTGCCAATGGCCCGAGATCGGCCTACCAAATGCCCTGCATCGGCTTGCCGATCTAAGGGCTTTTAAGCCCTGTTTTGTAGAGATTTGGATGGCCTGCCAAACTTTAAGTTCAACCTGCTGGTGGCTGAATTTTCAGCCTATTGATTAGATGACCGTTTGGAGTCCTGTTTTAAAGTTTTAAATTTCAGCTAGCCGAACCTATTTTCCAACCTACCAAACTATTTATAATGGCTAGATTTCTATCCGTTAAAACTCCACTACCAACAGTCATTTTGTTTTAAATTCGAGTTTTTTAACTAAAGTTGAGCACTTGAAGGCTATATATACCACTCCATTCATTGTGCAATGAACTAAGAATTACAAGAGAGTTATTAAAAGCATTCTTACATTGTTTCTCAAAGCATATATTACATACACATTCTCTTGAGCTTAAACTTATTCCATATTTTCTTGAGAATTGCTCACAGCTCAAAAAAAAGCCTTACCCTGTATTTATTTCTTTTTGGAGAGATTATTTTGTGAGTGTTCCAAAATTCTATATATCTAACCCTATAAGCTTTAGGTTTCCAAGCCTTATAATTTGGGGTATCTTGGTTAGACAAGCTCATTGAAATTGTCATTTTATAAGAAGGTGTAGTGAGCCTCGGGTAGAGTAAGTCACCGGCTTTGTACAAGGAGTGATCATGTTGAAAAGACAGTCGTATAGTGCAAGAGGTCGAGTGAAGGTTTTTGCTCCACGATAGTGGACGTAGGCATTTTGCCAAACCATTATAAATAGCATTTGCATCTCTTCTTCTTACACTTTTATTTTAACATAATTTATATTTGCCTATACATCTCAATATCTTTGTTTATGTGTTTATCGCTTGAGCATTTTTATCTAGAATTTTCCAATAATTGTAAAAAGTTTTAAAAACCCAATTTACACCACACCCCCCCCCCCCCCCCCCCCCCCCCCCCCCCCCCCTCTTTTGCGTAGCTATTCTTGGACTAACGGTGAAGGCCAAAACCACCAAACTGATCAAACACCAGATTGATTTATGTGAGTAGGAAGTTCATAGATTATCTCCAAATGATGAATTCAAGAACTAGCATAGCCCATTTTAGTGATGCTTTCCACCAGTGTAATCTAGTGTAACACCGGAGATTAATTAGGACTTTACAAGGCTTGTAAAATATGAAGAGGGTAAGGGTTGGTGAAAACATAAACTTTTAGGTTCGTTTCACCTTAGGGCATCATTCAATTTATGAACCTCATAAACACTCAATGGAAATCCCAAAATATCCCCAACACTCATATATATCACCAAAAGAATATATCAATCAAATAAAATTTGCAAAAATAAAAGAGAAAAAGGAGAAAAAAGTGCAAATGTGATTTATAGTAAGATAATATGCCTATGTGCATTGCCATCGATCAAAGCATGACTTAGCCACTTCTACTGTCTTGAACAACTTTTAGCATGATCACACCTTGTACAATCTAGTGAGTACTTGTACCCGAGGCTAACCAAACCTCTATAATCTACCAATTTTATATGGAGATTGGCAAACTAACAATTATAATTTTACAAAGGTTTGGAAACCTATTACTTAAATGGAAGTTGGAATAATAGGTCATTCTAAGAAGAATGTCTACAAATAAGGTGAATACAATGTAAGTAAGCACTTTGGAGTAGGTGAGTAGCTCTCAAAAGGTAAGAATAATGTAAGCTCTTGTGAGTGAGAAGAAGAAAATACTCAAAGATGAAGAACAATGAAGAATAACAATATAATAACTTAGAATAGAGTACACTCTGTTTTTATGCCTCAAAAGACCAGAAATAGTCATTTTTAAGCCAAAATAGTCGTTGCAGCATGAATCCTAAGGGTAAAATAACTACTGGTTATAGATAGACCGGTAGGTTGGAAATGAGAACTAGTAGACCAAAGTTTGAAAAATGGACAAAATAGCTCCAATGGTCATCTAAATGGTAGACCGCTACATAGCAACCGGCAGACTAGTGTTCCATATCGAAAGGCAGCTTAAAATGGCTGGCAGGCGACTGGAAGGCATGAAAAATCATGCTCTTTGTAACATTTAACTGGTAGGCCAGTTTGTTAAACCAAAAGGTTGGTTAGAGATCATAAAAAAAAACTCTCTATCCCATGTAACTAGTAGGCTAGCCATTCAGTCGGTCCTGCTAGACCGGATTGCTTCTAAAACGTACTTTAAAAATGCAGTTTCTACAAAATCTAATAAGATGAATTGTGTGCATTTCAAATGTGATTTTAAGACTAAGTTAAAATCAAGTTTCAAAAGATTCAAGACAATTTAACACTATAACTAAAGTTTATGCAATTTTAAAGCTTATGCAAATTTTTAAACCATATAAATGCTAGTGAGTGTGTGATTTGAGCTTGCATAAATCATACCAATTTAAAGAGTATATTATAGTTACATAAAAGAATTAAAAGTAAAACTGATAAGCTTGAGTCTTTAACATTTCTTTCTTCTTCTTCAAATCCATCTTTAATTTTGCTCCAAGAGTTGATCATTCTTGAGACATGATTTCGATTCAAATAATTTGCTTCAATTTTAATCTTAGCAAAAACTAAAGAAATTGATTAGCCATTTTAGCAATAAAAATTAGTTTGTTATCATCAAGATATTACTTTATATATTAATTGAGACCCTGGGGCCAACAAAATGGTGTGTATGAGAAGTTGTATCAAATTTAGTCCTTCAACTAATTTTTTGTAAAATTAGTAATTCTATTAAATAAATGAATGAAAAACATTAAATAGCGACAAGTTAAGTCTCATTCTAAATCATCTTTTAAAAACAATTGTTTTGTTTTTTTAATCAAAAGGGTGATTTTCTTTTAAGAATACACATTGGGAAACCTTTTTTTTCAAAAAAAAAAATACTAATAAGATTTATTTAAAATTGAGGAAAACTTTTTTTGTTTTTAATTTACCTATAAAAATTTCTTTCTTGAACTAAAAATTTTTTGTTTTCAAATTTGAGATTAAGATTAAAGTAAGAGTTAGGTTAAGATTAGGTTGGGATAATTAAGATCATGGCCAAAGTTGGGATTGAGATCGATGACTATCCAAAAAATTAGAACAAAGTTTAAGCTATAGATGTTTGAAGTGTATTTTCTATCTATTTATTGTCGTTAGGGCATTGACACATTTTTAATATATTTAAATTTATATAGCTTTTTATATTTGGCTTTTTCCATCTATTTACATTAAAATAAACTAATTTTTTCTGCTCTTTTTTTTCTTTAAATTTCAGACTAAATTAAATACAATATCTAACATATGAACTTCTTTTTTGGGAGCATATGGACTAATTTCAGACATATAAAAAGTTCAAAAATCTTTCATGAGTTTAATTTAATGGTTTCTATCTAATACCTAATAGACAGATCACTCATGATATGCTTTTTCAATTTATAGACTATTAATGAGACAAAATTGATTACAGAAAATAATTTTAAAGAGAGAAAAGAATTTAAAGACTATTCACATGCTTATTCATTCAAGGAAATTTGTAATAAATACGCTAAGTTTTGAAACTTTTAGAGGCAAATAATCTAATTACTGATGACAATAATGATTGGTTAGTTTTAATTTTGGGTCATTTACATAATTGTCTATATAGAACTCCTTGAGTCTAAAAAAGTTTAGTAATTGCTTTAATTACAAAAGTGTCAGCCATGATACCTATAAAGACTAATGTAACCTTCTTAAATAATGAAGTAAATAAAAAATAAAATTTTAAAATAGGAAAGATTATGAAAAATCAACACAAAATATTCAAATTTTTTTCCTTTTTAAATATGAAAGTCAAATTCTTGATTGTTATAATAAATGATAATTAATTTTTTTGGTGAAAAAAGAAACAACCAAAGTCAACAAAAAAAGAAAAAACATAAGAAAAAAAAAACAATTTTTGGAAATTAGAATTCATTAAAACTCCCTTATAAAGAAACTACCATCAACAAATTAAGAAATAAATTAACATAAATAATATCTTCATTGCCAAAATAATCAATTTCATTCTTATAGATGCAAAATAAGGTATTAAAACTTGGAAAAAAATGACTGAAAAAAGTTAAATATGTGAATATAAAAGTTATCATAAAGAATAAAAATTTTATGATAATAACAAAAATAGTAGAATTTACATATTAAATATGTACACCAAAGTATGAGTGTAAGTGCTATCATAAAGATTAGATTCATTATGATAATGACAAAAATAATTTAAATATAGTGTCAAATATGTGCACCAAAGTATGAATATAAGCTTTATCATTAAAAATTGATTCATTATAATAATGACAAAAATAATTAAAAAAGTTTCAAATATATACACCAACGTATGAGTATAAGCGTTATCATAAAGAATAAATTCATAAGAATAATGATGAAGCTATTGAAAAAACACGTCTGAACTAAAGTATGAGTATAAGCGTTATTGTAAAAATTGATTTATTATGATAATGACGAGAATAATAAAAAGATCGTGTCAAATATTTGCACCAAAATGTGAGTATAAGCATTATCACAAATAATAAATTCATTTTAATAATAACAAAAACATAATAATAAAAGTGTCTAGTGTGTGCACTGTATGGATCATGTGAATAAGATCACTAACAATGACCAAACAGAGAGAGAGAAACTCTCAGTTAAACACACGTCATCTTAACGTAACAAAAAATAAATGACCCCAAACAAATGAAAAATCCACTAAAATAGATGAAGGACAAAAAGAACGAACTACAAAAATGAATTTTTTTTCTCTCTCTACCGCTCACTCCTCTTCTTTTTTGGCTTGTCAATCACAAAACTCCAGCAAATAATAATCTCCAACAAAAAAACTGCTGCAACATAATGCAATTAATCTGCAACAATTACTCTATTTCTTGATCTCCATCTCTACCTTATGGATTAGGTTCAATCGTTGACAGAGAATACAAAATCAAAGATCAAATATCATTGATAGGGAAGACAAACTCAAAGATTGGAGAAGACATACTTGATATTTTTCTTCGACGTTGTGATGCTATCGACCACCATTGTGAGGCTTCGCGAATATGAGTCATGCAACAGAGATTAGGAGTTGAATTACACGTCGTAATTTCTTAGTCGTCAGCCCTGGTCTCGAGATGATTGTGCCATCGAAGGCTTGCAAAATGGCTACCACAAACCACCATCTACTTTATTTTAGGTAAGAGAAGAGAGAGAGAGAAAGGAAGACCCATGGTAAAGGAAAAGAATCGGTTTTCTAATTTAGGATATTGTAGGTAATTTTTTATTAATAAATTCAAAATTACATTAATATGATATTTACTAACTAGATAAAACTTTGACCTATATATTTATTTATTTATTTTTGTTTCACTTTTATTTTGACCTAATTTCCTCTTCTCTTTTTATTCTTGAAAGAAAGGGCACCCAAAGTGAACAACAAAGCGTAGCCTAAATAACACTATCCAATACATCCCGAGCAGAACAAGGAACAACCTCTACTTATCAACACAGATAGGCCTGGCCAAAGTTTGATCAAACTTTACAACATATCTCATTAAAATAGGACTAGAACCCTAATAGCAGCGAAATATTAGATCAGGAAATAAATTGATTTGATTTGATTAATAATTCCATTTATTTAAATCAATTCACTTTGACTAATAATTCCGTTTGTTTAAACAAATTAATAGTCTCATACTCTTGACTTGTGTCTTTTCATGTACCAAAGGGGGACATCGTAATTTGATGATAGAACACATACCAGTACATTGAAGACATGATTCTTTATTGATGTAGACTCATTATTCATAAATATGGAATCCATAGCTCTTTTGTAGAGTTAATGATATTCTCTTATAAGCATTATCCTATAATTGGAAGACTGAAGCGCTCAACTGTTTGATACATAGGTGAAACTGAATAGTATACTATTTATAAATAGTAAGTATTCCAATGGTGTGATAATGGAACATAAGATAAAAAATAATTAGGAAGGTAAAATAAAATTTATCCTTAAACTGATTATGAATATCCTATAGGGATGTTACACATTATGATATGTCATGGATGATTAGCTTATTAGAACTTTGTAATTTTATATAGTTCAAGAGTGCTGCTCTAAACTTTTAGTAGAGTAGTATTAGAATTGATAATTATAAAATATATGTATATGAGATATGTTATTTTATAATTATAGAAGCTTGATCTATATATGTCCATCAGGTTCCCTTTGCTAGCTCATAATAATTTATTACTTTTCTTACATGTTGGTGACTTATGTTAATTGTTAGTGTTAGACATAGGTGCCCTAAAGAGTAAAATGTTGTAATATGTTTTTGGAGGCATTTTATCAGTAAAGAGTTTATTTATTATTCATATACCAAATGTTGTCATTGTTACATTCATTTCTATTGAATGTATGATAAGCAAACAAAAGTCCGAGACTGTCAGTCTAAACCTTTAGGAAGCGTACATATGATGGATAGATTATGCAGAAGACATGAATCTTAAAGGTGATGGTCTAAATCATAAGATCCGTAATCAAATGAATAAAGTTGGGCGCTTTATTCATGTTAAGATTGTGATGCTGTCTACATCCCTAACAAGAGATGGCTTGTCTCGATCATCGAAGTAAGACTCGGCGAGTAGAAACATTGGTGCATTGTCATAGGTGATGATGTATTGGATATGGACAAAAAGTTGAATTGATTTAGTTAATAATTCTATTTGTGCAAATCAATTCACTTAAGACAATTATCTGTGTTGTGTCTTAACCTTGAAATGACTAATGGGCTCGTTATCTTGACTTATGTCTTTTGATGTACCAAAAGGTGACATCCTGACTTAATGATGGCACACATACTGGTATGTTGGAGGCATGACTCTTGACTGACATAAACTCGTTATTCATAGATATGGAGTCCATAGCTCTTTTTGTAGAGTTAATGATATTCTCTTATATGCATATACTGTCATTGGAAGTTTGGGGCACTCAACCATTTGAATACATAGGTGTAACCGAATGGTATACTATCTATAGATAGTAAGTATTCCAATGGTGTGATAATGAAATGTAAGATAAAAATAATTGAGAATGTAAAACAGAATTTATCATGAAGGCTATTATGAATATCCTATGGGGATATGACACATTATGATATATTATGGATGGTTACCTTATTGAAGCTTCGCAATTTTATATTGTTTGAGAGTGCAGCTCTAAACTTTTAATGGAGTAACGTTAGAGTTGATAATTATAAAATATGTATCTGGGATATTGTATTTTATAATTATAGGAGCTTGAACTATATATGTCCATCGAGTCCTCTTTGCTTGCTCATATTAGTGACTTATGTTAAATTATTAGATTAGCGAAAATTCAAGTTTATTGGATTCAATGATTCATGTTAGTTTATTAGTTGAATTAATTTTGTGAATTAATTCAAGATAAACATGTTGAATTATTTTGATAATATTTATTTGTATGGGTTGATCTATATATGACTATTTTAATTAGATAACTTTTTGTTAGGCTATTTGAATTAAAATTGAAACTCTATAAAGGATACCCAGGTTAAATAAGATAGGATTTATCCAATTAGTTAAGATTGGATCTATCAGATTAGCTTGAGGAGTTCAAATTCGATTCAAACTCTAGTATCATGACCACGCAGTCAACCGTAATACACTAGGCACGGTCGACCATGGTAGTTAGAGTCAGATTCTGCTTTACACATTTTTACTCTAAAGCTAATCCAAACTCAAATTTTGAGGTCTAATTTGATAATGATTAACCCCAGGTCCGACTATTATAAACAAGAGTTGAGTTTTCTTAGTTATTCAAATCACATGAGAAACAAATAGTGAGTCCTCTAGTGTGAGAAACTCTAAAACTTGAAAAAAGAGATATTGTTCAACATCAAGGACCTTAGCCCTTGTTTTTCTCTTGTGTTTGGAAGGAGAGTCACGGAAGAAAAAGCTAAACGATGTACGACCACCTGCACTCCATTCGTGGATAGAGAATAGCAAATAAGACCAATTAGTTGAGGCTCTTCTAGAATGTTCTTCTCTACATAGATTCGAGCCCACTTCGGTATACAAAAGAGGCTAGTAAGATCTATCATTAATTATATATTTAGCATGCTAAACTTGTATTTTGAAAAATTCTCTGAGTTAAAATTTTAAAAATTTCCCTGCGTATCTGTTTTTCAACAACTGGTATTAGAGCCTGGTTTTTATGTTGATTTTACGGGTTTTTGATCATGCTATCTACATGGATTATGTGATCTTATTCTCTTCTATGCTTGAATTTAATTTTTTTAGAGAGTTGGCACTCAAGAGTTTCATATAATTAAATGTTGTCATGAGATTGTGTTGTAAATGTTTATTAATTAATTGTGGTTGATTAAATTTTTATTTAATTATTTACTAATTAATTAATTTATGCCGATTATAGTTTCTTAGAGGTTAGAATGTATATCAAGGTTTTTTATATAATTAGATGGTGGTCTATCGTCACTCTATCGTCACTGTCTAGGAATTATTATTTTAATTTTAAATGTGTAAAATTTTGCAATCAAAATAATTATTCGAAGTGAAGATGGATCTAAAAGATGGAGATGATAGGAGTTCCATTTTTTCTATGTTTATAAATTTTTTTTATGTTTTTGAATTGTTGAACATGAAATCAAAAAACTATTTAAAAATTATTTTCTTTAGAAAAACACTAGTTCAGCTCGGTCGGTAGGCTGAACCCTTCGAGTCGGCAAGCTGATGGTCATAGACCAATAGGTCGAACTTCCATTTTTGCAGGCCGACAGTAGCGTAGAACTTTTTTCAAAACAGGTGCGTTTTTCAATGTATTTTTTTATTTTATTTTTAAGACAATTCTAAGAAACATGAAATTCTATGATGACCAAAAAAAATAAACCTTTTGATCTATAAGGGATTGAAGAATCAAAGATGGATACCACATGAAGAAGGATACAACAAGAAGATACAAGATGAAGCGTTAATAATATGTTTTGATTGATCATTTGTAATCTATATTTTCTTTTCTCTAGGATGAAACCATGATATTATAGCTATTTATTTATTTATTATTATGCTTGTGGCTTTGCATGTTACTTTGCTTGTCTGCATTATAATATGATTTGCCATATATGTTGATAACTTACCATCTAGAATATGGAGTGCCGCTCATTAAAAATTGTTCATGTATGTTAACAAAAAACCTTGACTTTCAAAATATTGAATGAGAAACGGTTTTCGAAGAGAGGACCTACGGCCTCCATCGTTGGTCTATAGGTAGCGCATAGTGGTTCCGATCCCTAGGAAAAGATTTCATCATATACCGAGTTGGATCTCCATAGGGATAATTTATTTTAGCATGATTTATCATTGTACACCCCTAGGTGGCAATTATAAATCATGGATAAAATAGTTGAAATGATGGCTATACACTCAAGATTAATTTTATTATTAACCTCCTCTAGGAGCTCTGTTAATGAAATTAATGGCCAAAGAATATGATTATTAATATATGCTAGATCAGGCGGCTCTTGAATGGCATACATTAATCGGAAGGGATCTGTTTTCCTAATTGAATTTAGCAAGTCTCCCCTAAGAGGCTTGTTGAATTCTAAGTTAGGAATTATCGTTGTAAGGTCGTGATATTTTTAAGGTTTTGACACATAAAAACATTGTATGTTTTACTTGATTGTATTATCTTACTAAACTGTTGTGGAATGTTTGCTTATATTTGGTATTTGAATCTTTATTGTAGATTAAAATGTCTAAAAACGCTTTATCATCGATACTTGATAAGAACATGTCAACCGACAAAAATTACAATGATTGGAAAAGGAACCTAAGTATCGTCCTTTCTTTTGAGAAACTAAAATTTATGCTAATACTGTGTCCTCTTGAACCTACCAAGGATTATACTAATAAGCAAATCTAAGCATATAATCGTTAGAAAGATACTAATGATCAGGCCCACTTTTAAGGCCCGCTATTAAGGCCTGATATTATGTTATGACTAGCATGAATAACATGCGGTAGGCCCAACATGAAGATTATAAGGCTACTAAGTAGATTTTGAATAATCTTGAAGACATGTTTAGAGGCCATGCCTAACGAAATGACGAGGGGCTCTTCAAAAACTCTTAAACTGCAAATAAAGACCGGGGACTCCTATGATGTTGGTCATGGGTTACTTCACTGAGGCTCAAACCCATGGAGCCAACATTGATGCTGAGTCACAGATGACTTTGGTCTTTGAGACTCTATCTATAGAGTTCATCTCATTTAGAGCTTCATATAATTTGAGCAACAGATAGTATGTGACCTTGATTGAGCCAATGAAGCAGTTACAAGACTTCAAAAATCTGAACAAGAAAACTCCTGTTGGTGGTGAGGCTAACTTAGCGGCTGCGTCTGATTCCAATCCTAACCCAGAGAATGAAAAAAAGCATAGCATTAAGAACGAGAAGTCTTTTTTCCCAGCAAAAGGCAAGGACAAGAAGAACAAAAAGAAGAACCCAAAGAAGCTCAAGTGATTTTTCTATAGGAGATTTAGGCACATTAAGAAGAATTGCAATGACTTCCTTTCTTGAGGAGGTAAGTGTGAACTTCTGGTTATTAAAACTTGTTTGATTAAGGAATCAAGTGACACTTTGGCATAGATTCTAGAGCAGCTAATCATGTTTCTGTTTCTTTGCAGGGGTTCAAGGAAACGAGAAGTCTGCTACATGAGGACTTCACGTTATAGATGGGCGATGGATCCTTAGTGTTGGCTAAAGTAGTGGGAGACATCCATCTTTACTTTTATAATTATAGGATTTTAGTTTTGAAAGATTGTTTTTATGTTCCTAGACTTAAAAGGAATTTAATATCTATAGCTTGTCTATTTAAAGACTCTTATTTAGTATCTTTTAATAATAAAGTGGTAATACATAAGAACAAATCTTTTATCTGTGATGAATGAATGCAAAACAATCTCTATTTTATCAAGCTTAAGATGGACATACTGCTTAACACTAAGGTTAATAATAACTCTGAATGACTTAAAACTTCTCACTCAAATAGAACTTATCTTTGGCATTTACGATTAGGTCATATTAGCCTGAATAGGATTCAAATATTGGTAAGGGATGGTCCTTTAAGTCACTTAGAGGTGGAATCTATACCATAATGTGAATCTTGTTTAGAGGGAAAAATGACCAAAAGACCACTTGTGTCTACAGGCAATAGGGCCAAAGGGGTTTTAGAACTTGTGCATAGTGATGTTTATGAACTCATAAACATCAGGGCACATAAAGGGTTTGAGTACTTAGTCACTTTTATTAATGATTACCCAAGATTGGTGACTTGTGTTAAATTATTAGATTGGCTAAAATTCAAGTTTATTGGATTTAATGATTCATGTTATTTTATCAGTTGAATTAATTTTGTGAATTAATTGAAGATAAACATGTTGAATTATTTGGATAATATTTTATTTGTATAGGTTTATCCATATATAACTATTTTAATTAGATAACTTTTTTCTGTTGAGTTATTGAATTAAAATTGTGGCTCTATAAAGAATACTCGAGTCAAATAAGATAGGATTTATCCAATTGGTTGAGATTTTGAATTCAATTCGAACTCTAGTATCGCGGCCATGCGATCGATCATGATACAATAGGCGTGGTCGATCGCGGCAGTTAGAGTCAGATTCTACTTCATGCATTTTTGCTCTGAAACTGATCCAAACTTGAATTTTGTGGCCTAATCTGATAATGATTAACCCTAGGTCTCACTACTATAAAGAGGGATGAGTTTTCTTAGTTATTTAGATGCTTGAGAAACAAAGAGTGAGTACTCTAGTATGCGAAACTCTGAAACTCCCAAAGAGCTATTGTTCAACACAAGGACTTTAGCTCTTATTTTTCTCTTGTGGTTGGAAGAATAGTCACTAGAGAAAGTGCTATACAACGTAAACCACCCACACTCTGATCGTGGATAGAGAATAGCAAACTAATTGGTTAAGGCTCTTTTAGAACGTTCCTCTTTACACGGATTTGAGCCCACTTCGGTATCAAAAGAGGTTAGTAAGATCAGTCATTAATTTATATATTTAGTATGTCAAACTTGTGTTTTGAAAAATACTTTGATTTAAAATTTTCAAAATTCCACAGTGTACTTGTTTTCCAATAGTTAAATTGGCTAAAATTTGATAGATTGAATTTAATAATTCATGTTGGTTTATTGGATGAATTAATTTTATGAATTAATTCAAGATAAACATGTTGAATTATTGGGATAATATTTTATTTGATATGGGATTATCTATATATGACTGTTTTAATCATATAACTCCTCTATTGGGTTATTTGAATTAAAACTAGAGCTCTATCTAAGATTCCCATGTGAAATAAGATATTCTAAGATTTTCAGATTATCACTCGGTCAGCAGGCCGGTGGAGCCAGTTTAGGAGACCGCTCTCCTAGTTTGGCAAGCTGAATATGCGATAATCTAGTTTCATGTTTTTGATGCATTTTTTATCAGAAGTTGAGGCAAATTCGATTTTTGAAGCCTAATATGATAGGGATTGACCCCAAATTCGACCACTATATAAAAGGAACTATTTTCCATTGTTCCTTAGATTATTTGAGAAACAGAGAGTAAGTACTCTATTGAGCGAAACTCTAAATCTTCCAGAGAGCTATTGTTCAACATCTAGAACCTTAGCTCTACGTTTTCTCAAGTGGTTAGAAGGAGAGTCACCGAAAGAAAGGCTGTATGATGTGTAACCACTTACACTCTGATTGTGGATAGAGAATAGCAAAGAAGACTAGTTAGTTGAGGCTCTTTTAGAGGGTTCTTCTTTAGTCAGACTTTACTTCAGTCTTCTATCTTTTGGTATACAAAAGAGATATGTAAGATCTATTATTAATTTATATACTTAGCATGTCAAACTTGTTATTTGAAAAAGTCTTTGATTTAAAATTTTAAAGTTCCACTGCGTATCATTTTCCAACAATTGCTATCAAAGCCACAATTTTACATTGGTTTTATGGGTTTGTGATCATGCTATGTATATAAATTATGTGATCTTATTCTCTTCTATGGTTGAATTTAATTTTTTAGAGAGTTAGCACTTTAGGATATCTATATAATTAAATATTGTCGTGAGATTATATGGTGGATGTTTATTAATTAATTATGGTTAATTAAATTTATTTTTTAATTATTATATTAATTAATAATTTTGACAGTTATGGTTCTTTAGAGGTCAGAATGTATATATAGTTTTTCATGCAATTAGATGGTGGTCTATCCTCACCGTCTAGAATTTATTATTTTAATTTTGATTTTTAAAATTGTATTAAGATAATTATTTGAAGTAAAGACGGATCTATAAGATGGAGATGATTAGAGTTATCTAATTTTTTCTATGTTTATAAATTTTTTATGTTTTTTAATTGTTGAAAAATAAATTTTTAAAAAATCCATGTGTTTTTTGGTGCAGTTTTTTTTATTTTGTTTTTTGAGATAATTTTGAGAAACATGGAATTTTATGATAACCATAAAAATAGATTTTTGATCTATATGAGATTGAAGAATTAAAGACGGACACCACATGAAGAATGATACAAAGAGAAGATACAAGATCAAGAATCGATAATATGTTTGATTGATCTTTTGTAATCTTTGTATCATTCTTCTCTTTGAAGAATGATACAAAGAGAAGATACAAGATGAAGAATCGATAATATGTTTGATTGATCTTTTGTAATCTTTATTTTCTTTCCTCTAGGATGAAACCATGATATTACGGCTATTTATTATATTACTTGCAGCTTTGCATGTTGCTTTGCTTGTCTGCATTATAATTTATTTTCCCGAGTATGTTGATAACATACTATATAGAATAAGGAGTACCGCTCATTAAAAATTGATCATGGATGATAGCATAAAACCTTGTTTTTTAGAATATTGAGTGAGAGAAGAGAGGACCTAAGGCCCCCATTGTTGGTCCATAGGTAACATATGGTGGTTCCGACCCTAGGAAGGGATTCCATCATGTATTGGGTTGGATCTTCAAAGGGATAATTTACTTTAACATGACTTATCGTTGTACAACCCTAGGTGGCAATTATAAATTATGAATAAGTAGTTGAAACAATGGTTATACACTCAAGATTAATTTTATTATTAACCTCCCCTTGGATCTCTAAAGGGATAATTTACTTTAACATGACTTATCGTTGTGCAACCCTAGGTGGCAATTATAAATTATGAATAAAGTAGTTGAAATAATGGTTATACACTCAAGATTAATTTCATTATTAACCTCCCCTAGGAGCTTTATTAATAAAATTAATGGCTAAAGAAAATGATTATTAATATATGCTAGGTCAGACAGGTCTTGGATGTCATATATTAATCGGAAGGGAACTGTGTTCTTAATTGAATTTAGAAAATCTCCCCTAGGCGGCTTGTTGAATTCTAAGTTAGCGATTATTGTTGTAAGGTTGTGATTTTTTCAAGGTTTTGACACAGAAACATATTGTATGTTTACTTGTTTATGTTATCTTACTAAACTATTGTGGAATGTTTGCTCATATTTGGTTTATGATTCTTTATTGTAGATCAAAATATCTAAAAATGATTTATCTTTGATACTCGATAAAAATACATTAACTGGTAAAAATTATAATGATTGAAAAAGGAACCTAAATATCATCATTTCTTTTGAGAAAGTAAAATTTATGCTAACGACACCATGTCCTCCTAAGCCTACAGGTGAATCCACCAACAAGCAAATTCAGGCATATGATCACTAGAAAGATGCTAATAATTAGGCCCACTATTACATTATGGCTAGCATGAATACTATGCTACAACCTCAACATGAGGATTATGAGACTATTCGGCAAATCTTGGATAATCTAGAAGACATGTTTAGAGGCCAAATGAAATGGCAAGGGCCTCTTTAGGATCTCTTCAACTGCAAACAAAAACCAAGGACTCCTATGAAGAAGCATATGATGTTGGCCATGGGTTACCTCGCTGAGGTTCAACTGACATTGATGTTGAGTCACAGATGACTATGGTAGGAGTTCATCCCATTTATAGCTTCATATAACTTGAACAATAGACCAGATGTGATCTTGACAAAGTTAATGAAGCAGTTACAAGAGTTTGAGAATCTGATCAGGGAAGCTTCGGCTGATGGCGAGGCAAACTTAATGGCTCTATCTGGTTCCAATTCTACCTCAGGGAATGGAAAAAGGCAGAAGGCTAAGAATGAGAAGTCTTTTGTTCCAGCAAAAGGCAAGGACAAGAAGAAGGAAAAGAGGAATTCGAAGAAGCTAAAGTGCTTATTCTGCAGGAAGGTTGGGCATATTAAGAAGAATTGCAAGGTCTTCTTCTCTAGAGGAGGTAGTGTAAACTTCTAGTTATTGAAACTTGTTTAGTTGAGGAATCAAATCACACTTGGATTATAAATTCTAGAGCGAATAATTATGATTATGTTTCTTTGTAGGTTCAAGGAAATGAAAAGTCTGCTACATTAGTACTTCACGCTTCGGATGGCCAATGGATCCTTAGAGTTGGCTGAAGCATAGGAGACATCCATCTTTACGTTGATAGCTATAGGATTTTATTTTTGAAAGATTGTTTTTATGTTTCTAAACTTAAAAGGGATTTAGTTTCTGTTGCTTATTTATTTAAAGACTCTTATTCAGTTTTTTCTAATAATAAAGTTGTACTTCATAAAAACATCTTTTACTAGTAATGGATGGATGCAAACCAACCTATATTTTATCAAGCGTAAAATGAACTCACTACTGAATCCTGAGGTTAATGATAAGTCTAAAAGACTTAAAACTTCTCACTCTAATAAGACTTATCTTTGGCACTTGTGATTAGGTCATATTAGCCTAAATAGGATTCAAAGATTGGTAAAATGGACCTTTAAGTCACTTAAAAGTGAAATCAATACCACAATGTGAATTTTGCTTGAAAGGCAAAATGACTAAGAGACCATTCAAGTGTAAAGGCAATTGAGTCGAATGGGTCCTCTTGTCCATAGTGATGTTTGTGGTCCCATAAACATCAAGGCATGAGGAGGGTATGAGTATTTTTTCACTTTTATTAATCATTACTCAAGATATGGGTATGTCTAGCTAATGCATCATAAGAACAAAACTTTTGACAAGTTCAGGGAGCTTCAAGCTGAAGCAGAGAAGCAATTAGGTAAACCCATAATGGTACTTTGATCTAATTAAGGTGGATAATACCTCTCTTATGAGTTCTTAGGACACGTATTAAAGAATGGGATTTTATCCCACTTAACTACACTAGGCACTCTACAGCAGAATGGCATGGCTAAGAAATAAGACTTTGTTGGGCATGGTTAGGTCCATGATGAGTTATTCAATGTTACCTTTGTCTTTTTGGGGATATACACTACAAACCATATGTTATCTTTTGAACAATGTGCCTTCAAATCAATTCCTAAAACTCCTCACAAGTTATGGATGGGTAGAAAGACATTCTTAAATGATATTCGTATATAGGGATGTCCTGCTCATGTCTTGTACAAGGAAGTGAACAAGTTGGAAGAATGTTCGGAAGTGTATGTGTTTGTAGGATATCTAAAAGGGACAAAAGGGGGTTATTTTTATAACCCAAGAGAAAATAAAGTTATGGTTTCAACAAATGTAACTTTTCTTGAGAAAAGTTACATGAATGACTTTAAGCCCTATAGTAAAGTTGTACTCGAGGAATTAACGAGTGATTTGATCATTCAAGGAGCTCCAGTTGAAACTAACTCAATCAATATAAAAAAACCAAACAAACAATAAACTGGAGAGCTTTGGCATAGTGGGAGGATCAGGCGTCAACCCGAAAGGTATATGTTCAATGGTAAAGCTTACTTGGCTGAACCAGTTAAACATGATAGAGATCTTTATGCTTACACAGAAGCTATAGAGGATGTTTATTCAAAGCTCTAGACAAAAGCTATGAACATTGAGATAAGTCTATGAAAACTAATCAAGTCTCGGAGCTTATGGACCTTCCCGAAGGGGTTAAACCCATAGGGTATAAATAGGTCTACAAGAGAAAGAGAGGAGCAGATGAGAAAGTCAAAACCTATAAGGCTAGACTGGAGCAAAAGAATACACGTAAAAGAAAGAAATCGATTATAAGAAAACCTTTATGCCTGTAGCTATGGTTAAGTTTATCTGTATTCTCTTGTCTATTGTTGCCGCTCTTGACTATGAGATTTGACAAATGGATAACAAAATGACCTTTTTGAAAGGCTATCTTGATGAGACCATATATATGGTGCAGCTAGATAGGTTCAAAACTAAGGGTCAAGAGAATAAGGTTTGTAAGTTGCTAAAGTCTATTTATGGACATAAGTAAGCTTCCTGCTTTTAGAACATAAGATTTGATCAAGTGATCATGACTTATAGGTTCGAACAAAACGTTAAGGAACCACGTGTTTACAAACACATTAAGGATAGGAAAGTGGTTTTTTTACTGCTCTATATAGATGGCACTTTGCATATTGGCAAGAATATTAGGGCATTATCATCAGTCAAATTATGGTTAACCAAGCAGTTTATATAAAGGACTTAGGTAAAGCTAATTGTGTTTTAGGTATCCAAATCTTTCAAGATAGAAAGAACAAAATGATAGCTTTATCCCAAGCTACCTATATAGATAAAATTCTTGAGAAGTATACAATGCAAAATTCCAAGAAAACTAGGCAACCATCTAGGTCTAGAATCACTCTTTCTAAGAAAGACTCTCCAAAGTCTGACGAAGAAAGATAATCATGAAGAAGGTACCTTATGCTTCAACAATAGGTAGTCTCATGTATGCTATGCTTTGCACTCAACTGGATATTTGTTATGCAGTTAGGATAGTGAGTCGATTTCAGTCGAATCTAGGACCAAACTATTGGGTTGCAGTCAAGCATATTTTCAAGTACCTAAGAAGGACTAGAGGTTATATGCTAGTGTATTTTGACAAGGCTCTAACACTTCCTAGATACACTAATTTGGATTTCCAATCCTATTTGGATTTGAGAATATCAACTTCAGGATCTTTATTTACTCTAGGAGAAGGCGCTTTGGAGACAGATTGCACTTTGGATTCAATAGTAGAGGCCAAGAGTGTGGCAGTTAATGAAGCTTCGAAAGAAGCTGCATGGCTCCACTAATTCCTTGGGGATTTGGAGGTAGTTCATGATATGGATAAGCAGATGTCGCTGTATTGTGACAACACTGCAGTGATAGCTATTGATAAAGAACCAAGATTTTATAAGAAAAGTAAGCATATACATCGAAAGTATCATGTGATAAAGGACTACGTTGAGGGTGGACATGTTGCAATATACAAGATCACATTTGAAGACAACATAGCTAATATTTCACAAAAACACTACCAATGAGGGTTTTTGAGATGCATTTAGAGGCTATGGGAATGCAAAACATGTCACATTTGCTCACTTAGGGCAAGTGGGAGATTGTTAGACGAGGTGCCATAAGGATAAAATGATGTAAAAGTTTTGAAAAGAGATTTAATCAATAAGGAGTTTATTTATTATTCATATATCAAATATTATCCTCTTTATGTTTATTTCTTTTGAATGTATAATAAGTAAATAAAAGTCTGAGACTGTCAGTCTAAACCTTGAAGATCGTGCGTTTAATGAAAAAATAATGCAGAAGATAAGAATCTTAAAGATAATAGTTTAAATGATGAGGCCCGCAATCGAGAGAATAAAGTCAGGCTCTTTGTTCATGTTTAGATTGTTATATTGTCTACATTCTTAGTGGGAGATGACTTATCTTGGTCATCAGAATAGGACTCCATAAGTAGAAATATTGGTATATTGTCTTAGGCGATGATATATTGGATCGGGACAAAAGTTGAATTGATTTAATTAATAATTCTGTTTGTGTAAATCAATTCACTTTAGAATCTTGAAATGAATTAAAGGGCCTGTATTCTTGACTTGTGTCTTTTGATGCGATAAAAGGTAGCATCTCTGATTTGATGATGGTACACATACCAATACATTGGAGGCATAACACTTGATTGATGTAGACTCATTAGTCATAGATATAAAATCTATAGCTCTTTTGTAGAGTTAATGATATTCTCTCATAGGCATCATCATGTAATTGAAAGATTGTAGCGCTCAACCATTTGGATACATAGGTGTAATTGAATGGTATACTATTTATAAATAGTAAGTCTTCCAATGGTGTAATAATGGAACATAAGATAAAAATAATTAGAAAGGTAAACTAGAATTTATACTTAAGCCAATTATGAATATCCTATAGGGATGTTATACATTATGATATGTTATGGACAATTAGCTTATTGAAACTTCATAATTTTATATAGTTCGAACATGCAGCTCTAAGCTTTTAATGGACTAGCATTAGATTTGATAATTATAAAATATTTTTATATGAGAGATGTTATCTTATACTTATAGGAGCTTGATTTATATATGTTCAACATGTCCCCTTTGCTAGGTCATAATAATTCCTATAACGATATGGCATGTTTTTCCTACATATTGACTTATGTTAATTATTAGATTGGCTAAAATTTGATAATTGGATTTAATAATTCATATTGGTTTATTAGTTAAATTAATTTTGTGAATTAATTAAAGGTAAACATACTGAATTATTTAGATAATATTTTATTTGATAGGGGATTATCTGTATATGACTGTTTTAGTCAAATAACTTCTCTATTAGGTTATTTGAATTAAAACTGAGGCTCTATCTAAGATTCCTATGTGAAATAAGATATTTTGAGATTTCCAAATTATTGCTCAGTCGATAGGGTAATAGTCGAGTTCAACAGGTCGGTGGAGCTAGTTCGGGAGGCGAATCTCCTAGTTTGGCAGGTCGAACAAGCGATAATCTAGTTACGCATTTTTTATGCATTTTTTATCAGAAGTTGATCTAGACTCGAATTTTGAAGCCTAATCTGATAGGGATTGACCCTAAATTCGACCACTATATAAAAGGAACTATTTTCCATTGTTCCTTAAATCATGTGAAAAGTAAAGAGTGAGTAATCTAATAAGAGAAACGCTGAATCTCTTAGAGAGCTATTATTCAACATTTGGAAACTTAGCTCTAGGTTTTCTTAAGTGGTTAGAAGGAGAGTCATTGGAAGAAAGACAGACCGACATGTGACCATCTGCACTCCAATATTGAATAGAGAATAGCAAGAAAGATTAGTTGGTTGAGGCTCTTTCAGAAGGTTCTTCTCTAGTCAGACTTTTCTGCTATCTTTGGTATATAAAAGAGGTACGTAAGATCTGTTATTAATATATGTACTTAGCATGTCAAAATTGTTATTTGAAAAAAACTTTGATTTAAAAATTTTAAAATTCTACAACATATCATTTTCTAACATTATAAAATTAAGAAAATGGTTGTTTTTGTATATCAATAGTATATTAAAATACATCAATGATGAATTGATACTAATAAGTGTATCATTGATAAACAGCAGTATATCAATGATTCATTAATTTATAATTTATCATGGATTAACTTGGTAGTTTACTCATTCAATAATTTATCAATTTCTCGTAGTATATCAATAATAATTAATTTATTAGTGATAAATGATATTTAATAAGTGATTCACTAATGTTAATCAATCATATACTATTTTTAGTCATCTTCTTAATTTTTAAAAAGTTTGATCATTTATCTAATTTTTGAAAAGTTCAACCATTTATTTAAAAAGGTAGTCAAAAATAGGTTATTTGCCTTATTTTTTCAAAATAAAAATATTTAACGATTAATTATAAAAAAAAATCCCCCTCAACTATAGCCTTTGTAATATTGTGTCCCCTAAACTTCAAAACCACACATGCATTTCCCCTGATATATGAAATATTAACAAAAAAAAAACTCATTTTGTTAGAACTTTTAATGGAAAATTGGAACATAATTAAGATTTGGTGCATAATATAAGGGAAATTTAGTAACTCTTTTATATTTAAATGTAATTTAAATTTAAAAAGATAATTTAAAATTTTAATAGTTAAAAATATAAAATGAAAAACCTTTAAAAAAAAATTTTCAAAAATAATCTCTTCTTTTACTTTCATGTGAAAATACAGGGTAAGCTAACAATCTAATGATTTACTAAATATTTCAACAATCCTTATTCTTTAAGTGATATTGTGTCATTTGTGTCAAAATCATAATTTAAGATTTTTTTTGTTGCTATTTTATAGATCGGAGGGAACAAATGTTACATTTTGAGGTTCATGTGGCATGATGTTAAAAGGACTATAATTATAGGGGAATTTTTGTAATTCATCTAAACATTAATTTATATCAATACGAATTGATATATTCACTAATGAAGAAGCATAAAAAAAATCAAGAAAAAAGAATGCAAAAAAGGAAAATTGCATCAAATAACACAATTTCAATTTTAATGTAAGCAACTAGCATACTTTTAAAAATATTTAATAGGGTGTTTGGTATGTCGTGGAAACCGTTAGTTAGAATCATATAAGAGCTTTATACTGTAACGATTTTTTTTATTGCTGTAACATGTGAGAGCTTTACACTATTTATAACTAAAAAAGTGCTGTAAACGACCACTACCAAACACAAGGTAAGCATATAGCATTTTTGCAATCACATGTTCTTTTTTAACACTTGAATTTTTAATTTTACCTTCTCCTTTTTCTTTATTTTCTTCTTCCCTTTCTTTTTTTTTTGTTTTTTATTATCTCATTGTTACCTCGTGTTTTTTTCTTCGTTGTTCTATATAAAAATAAATTTTGTTTTAATCTAAATGAGTAATTTACTAAATATTGTTATATTTTGGCATATTATTTTTATTACCAATTAATGATGGTCTAATTCCATCCTTAAACTATTTAATAACAACGAGATTTTCATAAGGGGATAAAAACTTTTAGACATTGTTTAATGCAAAATCTCTCGATAATTCCCTAAAAAAATCTCACCATAATAATAGAAAAGAAACTCAAAGCAGCAGCAATAATGATAATGATAATGATGACGATAATAATAATGATTATGATAATGATGATGATGATTTCTCCTTTAAAAAGATAATTTTTCAACAACTTATCCGTCCATTTTGAAATAATAATAATGTATAGATAATAATAATATTATTATTATGCATATCGAACAAGGATACCCTTTTCGATTACAATTCACGGCACTTGGATTTATACTACATATGCATACAATCCCAAACATTAATCACACGATATCTGCATATTATTAATCCCAAGCAGAAATCCTCAAAACAAACATGGGGGTTCAACCGCAAAGCCCTAGCACTCACGATCATCATCATCAACCGAACTTTAATGATCGAGAGCAAAATCCTTTGCCCAAAGATCAATTGCCAATCACCACCAAAACCACAACCCCAAATCCCAAGAAACTAACTCTTCTCCCCCTCATCTTCCTCATCTACTTCGAGGTCGCCGGTGGCCCTTACGGAGAGGAGCCCGCGGTGCAAGCTGCTGGGCCCCTCCTCTCCCTAATCGGCTTCCTTGTCTTCCCCTTCATCTGGAGCATTCCAGAAGCCCTAGTCACTGCTGAGCTCTCCACCGCCTTCCCTGGCAACGGCGGCTTTGTAATCTGGGCCGAGCGAGCCTTTGGACCCTTCTGGGGCTCCCTCATGGGAACCTGGAAATTCCTCAGCGTGGTGATCAACATTGCTGCGTTCCCAATCCTCTGTGTCGACTACCTCGAGAAGATTTTCCCGGTTTTTGACTCCGGTTGGCCCCGTTACGTAGCGATATTCGCCATGATCTTGGTCCTTGCCTTCCTTAATTACACCGGTTTAGCCATAGTAGGTTACGTTGCCGTGGCTTTAGCTTTTGTTTCACTCTCGCCGTTTATTTTGATGACATTGATCTCTATTCCGAAGATTCTTCCGCGTAGATGGATTAGTCTGGGACAGAAGGGAGTGAAGAAGGACTGGAATTTGTACTTCAACACTTTGTTTTGGAACTTGAATTTTTGGGACAATGTTTCCACTTTGGCTGGAGAAGTGGACAGGCCTCACAAGACATTCCCTCTCGCTCTTCTAGTTGCCGTCATATTCACTTGTTTGTCATACTTGTTGCCGCTTTTCGCTGTAGTCGGGTCGGTATCGGTTGATCAGAGCCAATGGGAGACTGGTTTCCACGCGGAGGCAGCGAAAATCATAGCCGGCAATTGGCTCAAAATCTGGTTAGAAATCGGTGCTGTGTTGTCTGCAATTGGACTCTTTGAAGCCCAATTGAGCAGCGCTGCTTATCAAATTCTTGGAATGGGCGATCTAGGGTTCTTGCCTAAAATCTTTAGCGTTCGTTCAAAGAAATTCAACACTCCGTTTACCGGTATTTTAGTCTCCACTGGAATCATTCTTGCTGTTGCATACCTAGATTTCACTGTCATTATTTCGGCAGCAAATTTCTTGTACAGTTTGGGCATGCTATTGGAATTTGCTTCATTTATATATTTAAGGGTAAAGATGCCTGACTTAAAGAGACCATACAAGGTTCCAATGGGATTACCGGGAATAGTGATGTTGTGCTTGATTCCATCTGGGTTTTTGTTTTTTGTGATGGCCATAGCTACCAAGATTTCGTTCTTGGTGAGTGGGATTATGACTGCAGCTGGGATTGGATGGTTTTTCTTCATGAAGTTTTGCAAGGCAAGAAATTGGTTTAAGTTCAACACCAATGAGTTCAATCTTGATCAGGATTCATAATGAATGATCATGTTAAAAGGCTCTATAAATTTCAGTCTAGTTTACCTGTCAAGGTTTTTTTTTTCTTTTTTTCTCTCTTTTATCACAAACTGTTAATAGTAGTAAGAATCCATATTTCTGTTTATATTATGCATTTTTCGATTGCTATTTATAATAACCTTGACGGATGTTTGACGTTTCTTAAAGTCTTTTTTTTTATTTTATTTTCTTATTATATAGGTTGTATTGTCAAGTATACAAATAGACCATGAGATGCCCTATATTTTAGTTTAATTCAAATTATTTTTGGTTTTTTATCTTATCAAATGTATATCTTTGTATTACATTTCATAAACAAAATTTTAACTTTGCTTGATTAGCCTTTAATTTTGACTTAAAAAATCCTCCAAAGTACCCTCAAATTGACTAAAATAAAACATAGATTTGTACATTAAATCTATTTAAATGTATATATTCGATGAGATTAAAACAGAGTTTATAGTTTTTAATTTAAGTTAAAATGGATGGTATAAAAAGATAGATATCTGAACAAAATACTCCACAATTTTGCTGGCGTGAAATAAAGCCCTGCCATGCTTGGCACGACCAAAAAAAAGGCCTGTTGTGCTTGGTATGACAATGTAATCAGGTGCGATCGTGCGCACGACCGGCACTGTTTATCTCTAGTATTGTACTGGCCAATAACTCATGTCCTTGTATGTTTAATTGTGCTGGTGTATTAGAAGAACATGGACCATTTGAATTAGTTGCCAAATTTTGATATTATTTTTACAATTTGATTTTTTAAGAATGTTTCAAATCATCGAATTTAAAAACGGTGTGGGAATCGTTTGAAAAACAAAATTAACACCCAATTTGAAGAATGGAAATAATATTGAATTATGTATCACTGCCACATGTCAACCCATTTAATATATACATTTCTTAAAATTGAAGAAAAAATGAAATGAAAAAATATAAACTTTTGCATGCCAAAAGACATCGTGTCTTTCGTGTCACACGCCATGCTTGAGGGTCGTGTTGAATCGTGCTCGGCCTGATGATGTTCCTAGCACAACACATACAATTGGGTCGTGCTTGACATGGCCCACAAATTAACATATTGAACCATTTGAAATACAGGTTGATGAAATGAATGGCCCAACTATTTTTTTAAATTAAAATATGACTTCAGTTTCTAAATATTTTACATATGTCTCAATATAATACTATTAAAATAATTATTATGTAAAAATATAGCACAAAATATGATATTATTTAAATAATTACTGTATAGTTAGAACATTTTTAAGATATTTTAAATATTATATTGAATTTCAATTTCATAAAAATAACTTGGTCATGGCTTTGTTTGGAAAAAACGTTGGATCTAAAAAGTTTCAATTGCTACAGTATAAAACTCTCACATGCTACAGTAAAAAGCAAAATTTTGCTACAATGTAAAAATTTTACATACTACAATTTTTAAGTTTCAACTATAAGTTTTAAAATTGTTTCCAAACACACTGAAATTTTTTTCGTGATATATGTGTTGTGTCATGAGATTTCTACTGAATTACTACTAATTAAGATATTATAGAATCAATGGATAACTCAAATTTTCAATTAGTAATGAACATGCTTGGTATAGGAGAATTTAGTTGTGGTAGTCGTTTTTATATTTTGCTATGCCGTTTGTTCTATCTTATCATTTAACTTTGTTTTGTTGTTGGTTTGTTAAAACTTAGTAACAAAAGTGAAAGAATGGCTAGATAATCTCACGGACATAATTTTAAAGTAGATGACTAGGGGGAGGAAATGAAGGCCAAAGCTCAATCCAAGCAGAAACGTGAATTTGGAAGCACAACGAGCTTTCCAAAAATGGTGGCATTCCTCGCTTCCTTCACTGAATTTTGACAAAATTGTTCAAGGTAAAATAGAGAATATCTTGAAGGATATGAGTGTTCTCTTTGAAGAGCATGTACCTTTCGTTTAAAGCATACTGATGACTCTCAAAACACCTTATGTTTGCAAAGATCACCCGTCCCTTTATTAGAAGTAAGTCGTGTTCATGGAAAGAGAGATAAAAAAGAGGAGACCTTGAAGTTTTTGTTATCAGATAAGATTTGAGGCAATAAGACAGGGATGTTTCTCATTGTGGGTATGAGTGGTCATGGCAAAACCACTCTTGCTCAACTCGTCTACAATGATGACTGAGTGAAGAAACATGATTTTCATCACAACTGAAAAAATGAGAAACATGATTTGCAGAAAGAAAAGTGTGTTTAGCAGGTGAAAAAATGAGAAATGAGAGAGAGCAGGAAAGTAAAACACAGATTTCTTGTGAAGAGAATGAAACTCTCAGATCTAATCTCCTGAGAGATGGTTCTGTATTTATTTATGCTTAAGCTTTTAATTACAACTGATTAGAAACTAATCTAACTAACAGATGAAAATATCTTCTAATTGACTTTACAAGAGCTTCTCAGTTTGCTACAATCAGTAGCTTCTCGATGACCAGTAATAGACTCAACATAATCCTGAGCTGGACTCTTAGCTGGCATACTCCTAGCTTACTCAGCTTGCTCAGATGCTTCAAGATGCCCCCTCAAACGAAAGAGTGATTCTATCACATTGAGTTTGTTGCTTAGCTTTAGAAACCTGCAAACTGACAACCCTTTCGTTAGTGCATCAGCTGTCTGTTCAATTGTTGGGACATATCGGATTTCAAGCTCTTTATTTAAGACCTTGTCTTTAATGAAGTGCACATAAATTTCTATGTGCAAAGTCCTGGCTTGAAATACTGGGTCAGCAGCCAAGGAGGCTGCTCTTATGTTATCACACCAAATTATTGGTTTATGAGGCAGAACAATTCCAATCTCTTTTAACAAGGACTGCAACCAAGGAACTTCTACTGCTGTGTGGGCCAATGCTCTCTACTCAGCCTCTGTACCAGACCTTGCACCCACATGTTGTTTCTTAGAGCTCCAAGAAATCAAACACCTTCCAAGAAAAATACAGTACGCACTAGTTTATCTTCAGTCATCTATATAGCTTGCCCAATCGGCATCAGCAAAACTTATCAAAGATAAGTGTTTTGCTGGTCTAAAAAAAATATTATGTGAAATGGTACATTTTAGATACCTAAGGACCCGTTTGCAGGCTTGCCAATGCTTGTCAGTTGTACTTTGTAGAAATTGATTTAGCTTGCTCACAATATAGGAAATGTCAGGTCTTGTAACTGTTAGATACTGAAGAGCTCCAATAGTAATTCTGTGCAAGGCTGGATCTCCAACACTTCCCCTCGGTCTTGGACAAAGTGAACCTTGGAGCAGCTGGGGTAGACCATGTCTTAGGCAAATCCATACGAGTCTTTTTCAACAAATAAGCAATATACTTGGATTAAGACAAGTAAAGACCAGTAGAGTCGCAAAAGGCTTCAACACCAAGGAAATAGTGAAGAGAGCCAAGATCTTTCAGAGCAAAAGTGGCATTCAAGTCCCTAACACGCTGAGTGATAAGACCAGAATCATTGCCAGTAACATGAATATCATCCATGTATACTAAAAGCAGAGGCACACTAAAAGTGGCATTCAAGCAAAGCTGACCGTAGTCTATCAAACCAGGCTTGTGGGGCCTGTTCAAGACCATACAAGGCCTTATTAAGCTTGCAAACATAAGATGGTTTAGAAGGACCAATAAACCCCTCAGGCTGATGCATAAACACATTCTCTTGAAGAAGACCATTCAAGAAAGCATTATTGACATCTAGCTGCCTAATATCCCAGCCATAATGGACAGCCAACGTTAGAACAACTCAAATGGTCGCTGGCTCAATCACAAGACAGAATGTCTCTGAAAAATCAACTCCAAGAGCCTGAAGAAAGCCCTTAGAAACCAAGCAGGCTTTATAGCAATGAATTAAGCCATCAGGATGAAGCTTCAACTTGAATACCCATTGATTACCAACAACATTCTGTTTAGAATCAGTAGGAACTAGATCCCATGTATGATTACGCATAAGAGCATTATACTTATCCTCCATAGCCTGCTTCTAATGAGAATTCAATAAAGCATCTCGTACACAAGTCGGTTTTGTGGGACCAGAACTGAAGGTCAAAGGGTGTTTAACAGTAAAGACTTTGGTTTTAAAAATCCCTTTTTTTGAATGAGTAGTCATGGGATGACTTGTTGTCGAAGGATTTTTCGGTTTAGACGTGGACAAATTCTGAACTGACTCAACAACCGGACTAAGAGATTGAGAAACAGGGGAATCAACAGTATGAGAGTCAAAATGATCATTATGATGTAGATCAGTGGAAGAACTAGGCAAAGTAGAATCAGGTTATTAAGAAACAGGACTTACATCAACAGGGGAATGATTACATGGACTGAATGAGCTTGTACTAGTTCCTTGGGCATGTGAGTCTGGAAGAAAATTAAGTTGAGGTAAGACAACAGGTTGAGAATCAACACGAGGACTTGGACGACTGCCAAATAGATCAGAGTAGGGAAACTAAACGCAAAATTACTTGAGATATACACTCGACCAGAGGGATGGAGACACTTGTAACCTTTTTGAGAAGAGTTATAACCCAAAAACAAGCATTTAGAAGGTCTAAATTGCAGCTTGTGTGTATCATAAGGACGCAAATGAGGATAGACTGAACAGCCAAAAACTTTGAGAAAGGAAATGTCAGGAAGTGAATGGTACAACTTCTGAAATGGACTGATATTATTAATAACAGGTGAGGGTAGTATAACAAGTAGTTGAGAAAGCATCCCACCAAAAAGAGAGAGGCATGGATGCTTGAGCTAAGAATGTCAACCCAAGCTCTACAATATGCATGTGTTTACGTTCAGCTCTACCGTTTTGAGGATGGACATGTGGACAATTATGTCTCATACCAATACCATTTTGAGAGAGAAAAGGGGCAAAAGATCTATACTCGCCGCCCCAATCACTTTAAAGCAATTTGTTGAAACAATCAAACTGTTTCTCTCCTAAAAGTTTGCAAGTTTGAAAAACTGGTAAGGCTTGAAACTTTTAACTTTGAAGGGATAAATCCAGGTGTATCGAGTATAATAATCCAGAAAATGGATATAATACCTATAACCATGTGAAGACAGACCTGGGGCTGATTCCCACAAGCCTCTGTGTATTAATTCAAGAGGTTTTAGTCGTAGATGAAGAGAAAGGTAATGCAGGACTTTTACCATACTGACATGAGGAACAAAAAAAATCCTTACTAATTGGCATTGAAACATTACAAGCTTTGAGGTAGAACGAATTCTACTAGATGGGTGCCCTAGACGTCTATGCCAAAGAGACATTACATCAGATGTTGACATTGTCAAACTCATGGGACTGACAGCTTTATTCCGAGACCCATGTACAGACGTGTTTATGACAAGAAGACAACACGTGGGCTGACAGCTTTATTCTGAGTAGTATGTACAGACACATCTTTAAGACTAAAATACTCAAAACATGTATTATTGACAGCTCGACAAAACTGATCACAATTCTTAGACACAGAAACATGACATGACTTGAGAGTAGTATTTGGATGCAGTCTTTAGAGTGAGAGGCATCAGACACTGGTTCGGTCATTTGATAAAGTCCATCTTTCAGTGTTCCTGTGAGCAGGACCTTCCCTGTGCAGTTGTCCTTGACAGCACAAAAAGTAGAGTAAAACTCAACAAAGCATTGTTTTCAGAAGTTTAGAAATACTAACTATACTTTTTCTTATGGAAGGCACACGAAGCACATTCAACAGCTTGAGAGTTCTAGAAGAATGAGATGGTAACACAACAGAACCAACATAAGTAATGTTAAAAAATTTACCATTTCCAACCACCAGCTTTTCACCTCCTTCATAATCAGCCTTCAGATTCAGATTTTCCAGATCAACAGTGACGTGATGAGTGGCTCCTATATCAGCATACCAACATGGATCAGCCACTGTCTCAGGACTAGCAAAGAAAGTTGCTGCTTTCCCTTTGGCCTAAGTGTTGTTATTAGTGCAAATTTCCATGGGGAGATGCCTGGTCAGATTCATCCATTCTACACCAGCAAGCTAAGGCCATATGAACTTGCTTTCCACATATTTAGCAAGTAGGTTTGGAGACAAGACCAGCAGTACACGGCTTCAACCTCTGCCTCTGTTTGGATTGGTAGATCCTCTTCCACAGCCGCGTCCTCGCTAGCCACCTCGGGAGCGATTTTCAGCCAGATTAGCTGTGTCATTATCGAGCTCAAGAGTCATAACAGTGTTTTGTTGCTCAATTCGACTTTCTTGAGTGAGCACCATAGCCTGAACCTCTTGAACAGAAGATCGATGGACTGCAAACGAGCATGGACCATAGCAACAAAAATATCGTATTCTGTTGGTAATCCAGCAAGAATCAACATGATGAGATCTTCATCAAAAATTTCATGTCTTGCCATTGCAAGTGAATCTGCAATACTTTTCGTTCTAGAAAAGTAATCTTAGACTGAGAGTGAACCTTTCTTGGTACTTTGGAGTTGAATCTTGAGATTGAAATGACGAGCCTTTGATAAATATGCGTTCAAGAGAACTCAAAACAGCATGAGAAGTGCGAAGACGAGCCACACTACGAAGAAGTAGAGGAGAAAGCAATAAGAGAAGCCAACTACAAAGCAATGAATCTTCAAGAATTCATTGTTCAAACTCTGGATTTGGCTTGTGAACAATTTCACCATCTGATTGTTTAGATTCAACAAACTTACGAGGACAAGATCTAGTACCAAAGATGTAGCCTTGAAGATGATGACCACGAAGAGCAGGAAGGACTTAAGATCTACAACCAAGATAATTGTTCGCCTCAAGCTTGACAAAAATGGCGATGCTCAAAGTAGAGGCAAATGGAGAACAAGAATTAGTCTTCGGATATTGAGCAATCTAAAACGGAATCCTAGCTATCGAGGAACTAGATCAGTCGCCATGAAAAGATCAATCAAGAATCACATCGAATTGCTCTGATACCAAGAAAGAAAAGTGTGTTTGGCAGGTAAGAAAATGAGAAAATGAGAGAAAGATAAGGAAAGTAAAACACAAATTTCTTGTGAAGAGAATGAACTCTCAGATCTAATCTCTTGAGAAATTGTTCTGTGTTATTTGTACTTAAGCTTTTAATTACAACTTATCAGAAACTAAACTAACTAACTGATAAAAATATCTTCTGACTGACTTTACAAAAGCTTCTTGTTGCAATCAGTAGCTTCTTAATGGCTAATAATAGACTCAACATAACGCCGAGCTAGACTTAGCTGGCATACTCCTAGCCGGCTCAGCTTGCTCAGATGCTTCAATAGTTACTCTATTATTTGAGTTTGACATTTTCAACATAACAGAGTTTGTCAGGCAATATGTTAGTCCTCAAAGGAATAATGGCATCAAAAAACCAACTGAACTTCGAGAACAATTGAAAGAAGCTTTGAGAGGTAAGAGATTTCTCTGTGTTCTTGATTATGTTTGTGAAGAGAATTACAACAATTGATATTCTCTAAAAGAAATATTTCATCAAAATTAAACTTGAATTCTTGTCATTAAGACTTTGTTTCCTTACACATTATGGTAAAATTTAATAAAAGTTAATCAGTTTTCTCAAATTTTCAAAGGGAAAATAGTATAAATAAGCAAATTGAAATAAAATTAAGAAGAAATAACAAGAATTTACGAAATAACATCAATAAATTAAAATTTTCATCAAATAAAGTTGGAGTCCGCCGGACCATGCAATAATCCATACATAATTCAAATTGAAGGGAAATAACATCCAAACCACAGTCTAACATAGAATAATCAAAGTGATGAAAATAATTAAATTATTACATGCCTTGAAAACAAGCACAAATTTCAACTCACGGACTCCACAAGCAAACCCTGCAATGCTTATTCTGTAACATATTGTGAACCTCCCGAAAGAAAAATAAAATAAAACAGGTACCAAATTATTAGCAAAAGGCTTAATAGGATTATCTATTTAAAATAGCATTTAACAACTTAGTGAAAATGAACTGTACTAAAATAAATCAAAAAAAAAATTAATATGCAATATATAGTCTTTTAGATAACTTAAAACTCACCAAATCTTCATAAGATTTATGGCAAAATCATAAATAACTACTTACTCATCGCAAGGCCTGGAAATCACTACCGAAGTGGCCCGATCAAGGTTTTGGGACTTGGTGTGACGCCTCGCCTTTTCGGACAGTCACTTAACTTTTTAAAACATTATTTCTTAAATATTAATCTTACTTAGTAAGACAAATACTGAATATTTTTTTTTTCTTTTCCTTCTAACGTACTTTAAAACATATTTAAAAGTTATTGCGACTTCTGTTGTATTTTAAGTTGAGGTATTGCTAAACACTTAACTTTAAAACCATTTCAAATTGTTTCTTAAAACTTAATAAGAAACATTAACAGAATCATGACTTAAATCTTAACTTTATAATTATATAAAACATCTCGTAAAATATAACTTAAACTTTGAAAACATTTCTTAAAACTTTGATTTTCTTAAAACTTTGAAAACACTTTATCAATGTAATGAACTAGAAAATCCTAGAATTAAATAATGTAATTTACATATTTAAATTAAGGATTTTCCTAGAAACATTATGTATGAATTTCGTGGGTAAAGAATTTACGAAATTAATATATGAATATTCCAAGAATTCTATAATGGATTCTATAGTTAAGTTAATTAATTATAGGAATTCAATAAATGAAATGATGAATTCAACCATTACTAAGATGGAAGAAATTTTTCTATAAAGAACCTGAGAAATTTAATTATGAGAATTTTTGGGTGCAATACTAAGTTAGCAGTGTACCAAGAGACACTCTAACGCGAATTAGATCCTTAATTGCCAAATTAGTCAAAAATAGAGCTACACAAGTAGCTGTATCGATAGAAACTACTATGCAAGCTTAGATAATAATGCTATTAAAAACTATGCTATTACTGAGCCTAGATATTGAAAAAAGTCAAGTTCACGTTTTTATTAAGTCTAAAATAAATTTCAGTCAAAAGATTGATACACGATTAAACTTTGATTGATATCGGTTCATATTGTGATTAGCGTGTTACAGTATTTGAAAAATAGGAGAAGACCTGTCAAATAATAAAATTTCCTATCAGCTAAGTTAGTTATTGCTAACAGTATAGAATTTACCTGCTTAAGGGAAACTTGCAAGCAAAAGCAAAGGACAAGAATCCCTTGTTTCAAGCTTCCACCATAATGATTGTCCTTTTGCAATCAATTAAGTTTAAACCCACACTCCACTCAATCTTACCCATGGGGCCACCTAGCAAGGGATTAGCATATTTTTAAGTTGTCAAAGCCACTTAGAAGACTAATTAAGCATGAATTAGGTGGGTAATTAGATTAGAAAAAAATCTATAAATAAGAGTACAAGCAAAAAGCCTTAATTTTTCACTTTTCTTCTCCATTTTCTCTCTTCACCAACATGTATCCATAAGGCTCCCAAGAAAGTTTTATCTTCATTTTCTTTCTTCAACCACCGTGCCCACTAAGTAACCTCAAGAAGAAAATTTAGCTTCCAAATTTCCTTTTCAAAAATCAAGCAAAGACCAAGCCACATTCCACATACTTCTCTACCATTATCTTATGAAAAAACAAATTTTATTAACTCCTACATAGGAAGAAGAAAAAGAAGACAATGGTGGTGTTAGAACAATAGACCAAGCTAATATCCACATTTTTCTTCCCTTGTCTTTTTCTAACAAATAGAAGAAAATATTTTACTCAAATAGCCTCTAAATGAAGACCAAAACAAAACTAGGTTTTCACATGAGTAAGTTTTGTGTTAATGTTGATGCAAGAGGAGGGAAGGAGTGGGGCTAGAAGTTTTAAGAGCACCCACCTAAGAGTTTTGATCAAGGGTAAGTAATCTAAGCTTCCCTAAATTTCCTTAAGGATAATGTTTATAGGTTTATGAGGGATTTGATGATCAGGTGAGGAAATATGTTGTAATAATTATTTGTGTATTAATTAGTTAAGTTTATGCTTGAAAAGTTAGTATTTACATGCTAGAATTATGTTTTTTTTTTTGACAAGTTTTGGTTTATGGAAAAATTTTTCACAAACTTTGAACGCATAAACGAAGGCCTTAGAATCGATTTTTAAAACTTTAATGAACACAAAATTTTTAGTTTTCAACATTTTGAACAAACACCCGTGACTGCAAAAAAATACAATTTTGACTCTAAATAGGCCTACCGAATAGTTTTTATGCACTGCCTAAAACAGTCCCAAAAACTGTCTAAAAACAGCCCTTAAAACTGTTTAAAATAGTTTGTAAAAGCTGTCCAAAATAGTTCCAGCATTGTTGGAATTGTTTTGCCCTTTTGGACAATTTTGGGTCTGAATTTTACGTTTCACTAAACACGAAAGTTTTAGATTTTGACAAGACAAACAACTTTTATGAAAAAATTTTCTCCAAAATCTGCTTCTAAAATACAGTTACGTACAGTTTTTCAAAGCAGTCAAAAAACTGTATTTTTGCGCAATAAATTGTTTTAAGTCTCGGATCGTTTCAAGGCCGAACTACAATTTTCACCGAACATAAAAGTTTTAGTTTGTAGTAAAATGAAAAACTTTTTATGAAAAAATTTTTGTGAAAATCTATTTCTAAATTGGACTTTAAATTGGATATATAAAAAAAGTCAAAACTTTTTAATCGGTAAAAATTTCAAAGTTTTAACTGGAACACAATTTTGTAAAAAAAAAATGGTAACCGGGACTTTAGAACAAACAAGAAATTATTAAAACACACTTTTAAAAATGAGTGACTTTTATGGAGGAAGAACTTCAAAAGAAAAACTAGGTTTAATATACGATTTCATATAAATTTTCCAAGACTACTCTACCGGTATCATTTTTTACAAACAAAGATCGCATGACTTTAAAATTTGATTTTTCACTAAACCAAGAAATTAAAATTTTTTAGAGATGTTATAGACGCCCAAGATTTAGTGGGTTAACAATTTCGGTTATTATTTTATGGAGCGATTTTGATTTAAATTTTCAAGCTAAACGGGTAAGAATTTCAAAGATAAACTTTAATAGTTTCATTTGAACATTATTTCAGCAAGCATAAAAACCCGGTACGCTAAAGCTTTAATACTACGATGTTTGGCATGAGTCCAATGCCTATTTCAGTCTACCATGCCATTTCATGTCTACGAATAATCAAAGTATTCTTAAGCACTATTCATGCCATCCTATGTCTATGATAAATCAAATCTTAATTTTGCAAGAATTTTAGTTAAGTTAACATGAAAATTATAAGTTTTTTAAAAATGATTTTGACATTATAACAACTTAGAAAACTTTGAAAAACTAAAAATATTTACCTTAATTTTGCCAAAATATCCCCCTCTCTCCCCAGCAAAGTAGAAATTTAGAAAGACATGATGAAAGTAGAAACACACATATTTTTGCTAATCACAACTATTTTACAACATAAAAACTAGAATTATTTTATAAAAATAAAAAACTAAAATTTAGAAGAAGACTAACCTAAGAAGGAAGAAGAGAATTTTCTCCTAAGGAGAATGGTGTGAATTACATGAAGGGATGGGGATATTTATAGTAGAAGAAAATCTACTATTTACAAGATTTTTACATTTATTTATTCATTTATTTATCATTTTTATTATTTTATTAAGATAATTTTAGGTTGAAAATGAGTAAGATGCAAATTGAACGATGGAGAATTTTTTGGAATAAAAATTTGCAGCAGCCCACGTTTTTCAATTTTTTATTTTTTAATTTTTCTTTTTTTTTTTGGATTAGTCTACAATGTGATTTAAAATTGGGTAATCCAATGTGACGCGGCACACGGAATGGACGCAAAACAACCGTTAGATCAGTGACTTTGACTGAAGTAACGATACGGATGGAGTCAACGAAAGAAGTAAACGAACGCGACTTTTGACTCCTTTTTGACCGCGAAATCTAGTCTTCTTAAGCTGATCTGACGGATGAAAAGAAGACGTACGTGTACGAAAAAATGCAGGTGATTGGTCAGAGGAGAAAACACGCGGACGGCTGAGATGTGCTGATCTGACGGATGATATCTCGCCACGTGTCAGATTTGTTTTATTTTTTAAAAAATTTCTAAAGCATTTGAGGTCCTTTTTGCCCATTTTCGTGCCGTTTTGCTCCGTTTTTCCCCCAGATTTCAAATCTAAAACAAACTAAACAAACCAAAATTAATTATTTTACAAACATTATTTTCACAATAATTAAAAATACTTATTTTACAATAAAACACATAAAAATTATTAAAAATAGATAAAAACTTCTAAAATTAACAAACCTTAACAGATATGCTATTTAAAGCTCGAGATCATTTTTAGAAATTACTAGAAACATATCAAAACATATTTACAAACTCAAAACTTATTTACAAATATTTTAAGACTTAAAATAAAATTACACAATTCAAAATTTACGGTTTTGATTATTTACAAACTAGACACTTAATTATCACACCAAAACGACTCTAAAAATTATCAAAAATATTATTAAACATAAAAACACACTAAAAATACATTTTTAAACATATTTTCACACTAAGACACAAAAACACTGTTTATCACTAAATTGCTATAATTGAAGAGTTTTATGAGAAATATTAATGCAAAATGATTGATTTTAATGTTAAGAAAATTGCATTTTCTAAGTCTCATCAGGTGTCGTACCAACCTCTCGACCCACAGGGAAGCTTAAACATAAGTTATGATCTTGGTGTTATTGGGGACCTCATGAACCCTAACTTTCCATGAATCGTGTCCAACTAGTACGATCACCTGGGCCCAAACAGTAAGTTAAGATAAAGTTTGAATAATTGAGCATAAAACAAATCAATAAGCAAGCATAAAATGTTCATGCATTGATTTATCAAATGATCTTCAAATTGTTTACGAGTTGAACTTCCTACTTGTTGAGCAAAAGCTCATTTAAGTGGGTTCATGTGGTAGGTAAAGAACCTGTCAGCATCACTTGAGTGGGTAGTGACAAACGGCGGACAAACGATGGAGATAGGAATGAATACCGCTCATGCAAATGTAACATTTTTGCATTTATAAGTTTACGAAATTCTGCATGTTTTTATTTTACGAAATTAAGCATGCATTAAAAAGTAAATACGATTATGCATGCTAGTTTTTGGAAACCCGGGTTTTAGTCATACAATCCTGATCTATAGAATGTTAAGATTTAAAAATGATGTATTAGAAAATGCAACAAATATGCATGAGTTTTTAAGCAAGAAAATTATAAGATCATTTAAAATAAAAATGGCTGTAGAAGTTTTATGTAAGAATAAGCAAGGTTTTTAAGGATGTGTTTCATGAATATGTTATTAAGAAAGTCTAAATAGTTATGCTTTAAGAAAACTAATATGTTAGACTTAAATGAATAAATTATGAGAAATTATTGTTATGTTAGCTTTAAAAAGACTAAGTTTTAAGAAAATCATTATGTTAGTTTTAAGATAATAAATTACAAGTAAAATATATAAATAATCTACAAAAGCATTAAAGAGCATTTAAAAAAGGATTTTATAAAGGTATTCAATTTTGATTTGTTTTAAAATCGATTTGTTTAAATTGAAATATGTGGTAAAAGTAATAGTTTTTAAATAACTATCTCTATGTTTAAAGGATAAGTTTTAAGGCATTATTATTATGGCTACGATTTAAGAAGTAAATATATGATGTAATGAACTAAGTCTTTAAAGATTATGGTTATGTTTAAAAGAAATAATTGTTATCGCATTTTAATCACGTTTAGAAATTAATATTATTATTCACTTCAATGTTTGTTTAAAAAAAATTCTACAAATTTAAGGACCTCATATTAGAATATATTTAAGTATTAAGATTATGAAGTTAAAAAACGGCCACATAAGGAGGGTCGTTACAGTTGGTATCAGAGCCAGTATCCTGCCAACCTCCTCCAAGTCGTCGTGTGTCTGCTATGCCACAATCCAAGAGTTAAATTTAGTTTATGCTAACTAGATTATAGTAGCTAATAGGTAATGCCTTTTGCATAACGACACAGCAAGATGATCAACATTCCAGCATGATGTAGTACATCTCTCCACGATTGAATGCCAAGCCTAGTTGCTATGACACACCAGATTATAGGAAGCTATGCTAGATGTCAACTTCTCAAACAAGCAAGACAATACTTGGAACTGCGTGATCGCGTCAACCACCACTTTAAGATGCTCCACTCGTGAAGCGTGAATCCAAGAGAAGACATATGGGGCTACATTTGGTAATTCGAAAAAAGAGTTTCTACCAAAACTGCCCTTTAGGGTAAGCAAGGGACAGAGGAGCAAGATCTTCCTCAGAGGGCTACCATCAAAAATGTTAGCGTCAGAGCGCTATCCTTAGAGCTCGTTCGAGTACTTGGCCAGAAAAGGCTTCCCAGCTAGCCTTATTAACAAGGGCGTCAGTATCCGACTTAGAGACGACATAAAAGAGTAGATAGTCGATGGATCACTATGGGGTTAGTAATATACCACGTCAAACAATGAAGTAGGCCTATCTATATTATAAGAAATAGAATGTATGTATGAACAAGTGGTAGCTTCCAGCAAGAAGAAGTTTATGTTTTGTGACCTGCTAAAGACAGTAAAGCCTCGAAACTAACAACAGGCTATAGATGTAATGATTGTTGATAAAAAATGTGTGTCTAGCAATTTTATAATGTGAAGACATGAATGTTAATGATTGTTGATAAAAAATGTGTGTCTAGCAATTTTATAATGTGAAGACATGAATGTTATGATTAATGTTTATTAATGGCATTATAAAATACATTACAGTTCACAAGTACAACAATAGAGCCCATATGCAACCTGATGAGAGCTTGACCCCTTAGGTTACAATGATGGAAAGAGAGATTCTATAATATATAAAGATAGATACAGAATCTCAATAAGCGTAAGTACATGGATTATATTATAGGGGATCTTGATGTAGATAAAAGTCTAAAGAATAGGAGAAAAACTTCCAGGAAGTCACAGACTGTCTATGGGTGGTTACTTCTAAATTAGTATCCAACTAAATCAAACCTGAAATAATATTGTCAAAGCAACATATTCCCTTCCTAGTCTACAATCATGGAGAAAATAAGTTTCATAGATCGGTTAAATACCATCCTATAGAGGTGAATAACTGGCTAACTGATGTTTAAGTGGTACTGAACTTTATGAGGCTAGATGAGCAAGAGAAGGTCCTATGTGCCTCATATGTATTAAAAAGGAGGCCCATCATTGGTGGCAAAGTGAAAAACTAGGGAGAAACGTTAATGAGATGACATGGTAGGACTTCATCTATGAGTTTAACGAAATGTACTTTAACATGGATACTATGGCAGCCTAGGAAGACAAGTTCAATGACTTTCATCAAGGTAACATGTTTGTGAAGGACGTCGTATGAAAATTTGAGCAACTAGCTGGACTCTACCCTCATATGGTGAGCAACGAAAGAGACGAGATAAGGCGAATGATGAAGATGTTTGGATTCGACATTGCTATGGTAGTCAACAGTGGAAGCAAACCCCCTCCCCCCCAAAAAAAAAATGTTGAGGATTACATCTGTCAGGCAATCTACTATGAATATTGGGTGAACTCACATCTGGGAGGAAAGGGCCAAGTTTTTCAAAGCCAAGAAAGAAGAAAGGGCCAAGGGAAAACAAAATCCTGAGTCTCAGCAGAGGAACCAAGGCAATAATCACGGCCAAGGTAACAAGCAGCAAGGGCAATATGGTAATAATAAGAGAAAGGATAACACCGATCAGGGCAACCAAAAAAGCCAGCCTTAGAAGAGAAACCACACTGGGAATAGTAACAACAACAACCCCACTTATTCTAAGTGTGGAAAGTGGCATCCGGGGAAATGATGACGCCAAATTAATGGCCACGGAATGTACCGGTAGTTATTTATGGCCAGGAACTATACATGAATTTGATAATCATCAATATAAATGATTATGATGTTATCATGGGAATGGACTCCCTAGGAAAATATAATGCAGTCATAAATTGTCGGTGCCGTAAGGTTACATTCAAGCCTGTAAAAGAGGAAAAGGTTACCTACGTGGGAACACCACAGAGGTAATTAATGCCTTTGTTAACGGCCATGCAAGCTAGCAGGCTATTGGCTAGCAGATGTCAGGGACACCTAGCCAACCTAGTGGATAAATCCAAGGAGAGTAATTGGGATCAGAAGATGATCCAGTGTTCAGGAACTTCATAGAAGTCTTTCTAAAGGAATTGCCAGGACTACCGCTAGGACAAGAGCTTTCATTAGAGATTGAATTGGTACCCGGATTAGCACCAATTTCTAAGGTGCCCCATCGAATGGCCCTAGCGAAACTCAAAGAGCTACAAGTGCAACTACAAGAACTACTAGACAAGGGTTTCATCCACCCAAGCTACTCACCATGGGAAGCATCAATCTTGGCTGTGAAAAAGAAAAATGGTACACTGAGAATGTACATCGACTACCGGGAGCTGAACAAAATCATGATCAAGAACAAATACCTGCTACCACAAATCAATGATCTATTTGATCAACTATTAGGAGTTGCCTATTTTTCAAAAATCGACCAGCGATCTGGATACCACCAACTTCAAATTAAGGATGGTGATGTGCCAAAGACAGCTTTTAGGACACGTTACGGACACTGAAGTTCCTAGTGATGCTGTTTGGTTTAACCAATGCCCCTAACATTCATGGAGTTGTGAATAGAGTGTTCAAGGACTACCTAGACAAGTTCATCATCGTTTTCATAGATGATATCCTGATCTACTCCAAGAGGAAAGAAGGACACAAGGATCACTTAAAGATTGCACTATAGATTTTGAACGATTTTTAAGTTTTTTAAGCATTAAAACATGCTTTTAAGCTTTTCTCATAAAAAACTTTCTCTTAAAATGCTTTTCATAAAAGTTTTTCATAAAACATTTCTTAAACATTTTTCTTAAAATGTTATTTATAAACCTTTCCTTGTAAATATGAAAATGTTTTTCATAAACATTTAACGTAAAACATTTCTCAGAATATTTTTCATAAACATAACACATAAATATTTCATGATAAGGAATACAAGCAAAATCAAAATACATGATTCTATTTATGCTCAATTATAATCATTCAATTATGAGCATCTTATAAACATTATTTTCTTACTTTAACTTTTTATCTTTGTTCCTTAACTTCCCTTATTTCATAAACTTTAATGTTCGTACCAACATCATTAATTATGAGATCATAAACATGATGCTTCCCTTGTGGAAAACTTAAGACCATCAAACACTGAGGTCATAACTTTAACTTTACTTTGAGTACCTCATAACAAAGAGGCTAGTACGACACTACTTATCACCTTTACTTTACCTTCTTATTAATTTTAGTGAGTATATCAAATGCTAACATATCATATGCAAACACATTTGCAAATTATAACTTGTACTCTTTAAAACATTGTGCATTTCACATTCAAACATACTTTAAGAATAATAATTGCAAATACGTTGTAAACCTTTCCTTGATCTTTTAAACTTTGTGCATATTAAAAGCAATCATGTTTTAAACATAATAGTTACAAGTACATTATAAATCTTGATTTAAACTTTAGAACCTTTTGCATGACAAATGCAAACATACTTTAAAAACAACTTGCATAACAATTGCAAACGCATTTGCAAACATATATATAGGCATTTGAAAATCATTTACTCCATGTTGTAGGTGAGGTTTGAACTTACCTGGTCCTAGCTCTAGCGTTTCCATCTCATTCCTTTTCCTTTCATTAGTCGGTTTTTGTGTCTTGATTAAATGACACCCAACTTATTAGTTAACTTTTCATGTTATCAATCTGCTCGATTGATAATAGAACTTAATTATTAAATATTCATTCCTTTTTACATAACTTGTATACTATCGATGTACTTTCTTTTACTTTGTATCCCATTGATTTACCTTTCTTCTACTTAGCTTTGTAACCCACTGGGGTTACCTTTCCCTTTACTTAACTCTGTAACCCATCAGGTTATCATTCTTTTTACTTAACTCTGTAACCTATCGAGTTACCTTTTTCTTTACTTGACTTTGTAACCTACCGGGCTACCATTCTTTTACTTATTTTGAACATTCCTTATTAAATTTCTGTCTCATGTGACAGTTTCATTACTTAATATATTACGAAATATTTTTTGTCAAAGTTCTTTTTGCTAATTTGGAGTGTTCGGCTCCATTTTAGCCATTTTTTCAAAAATGATGATTTTACCCTTAACGAGTTTTTCGTCAATTTTGTAACTTGTTAAACCTTTGTGCTTAACCTTTTCTCTCATTTCTTACATATTATGAAAAAATTCCCACTAAGGGGTGTTTTCCAACATTGGGCGTTTCGGGTCCATTTTGGCTTTTTTTCATAAAATGACCATTTTGCCCTTGACAGGTTTTTAAAAACTTTCAAAAACTGTTTTAAAACATAATTTTCATTTCTTTATGTCTCATAATATTACAGAAAACAAAAACAATGGTTTTCCTTTCAGTTAAATCTGTTTTGTCAAAACTTTACAATTTTGACTCAAAACTTAAAGATCTTTGCGTTTTTGCCCTTAACGTTCATTTCTTTTCTTTCCATGACTAAACTTTAAATCTTTTAAAACTTAGCATTTATGATTATGCACTGCCTACAGCAGTGCAGGAAACCAACGTTCCCTGGTGAAAACCTGATTTTCACACGATTTTATGGTTTTGGCTTGAAACACAAAAATCTTTACATTTTTGTCCTCGGAACCAAAAACAATTATTTTGTCCAAAGCATCTAGTATTCCACAGGGAATAAAACTTACAAAAGCACCTTGGTCGAATCCAAAACTTTTCATAATGATTTCATTTCATGAAATTTTGTGCTTAAAATTTTGTAAAATTTATAACTTCTTAACCAAGCAGAATTTTGACAAACTGTCCACGTAGCCTAACAGTTTTGATGAGATCTACAACTTTTAAGTTTTAACCTTCCTAAAATTCCAATGGTATGGTGGGCTTTTGGCTAATTTTCAAATATGTCAAGTTTACAAAATTTTGAAATTTAGTCCTTTTGGAATTTTACAAAACTTTGTTCACAAAAATTATTTCCCTCACTATTTTGGCAGATCCTATGCCATGTTTGGAAAATAAATTGGCTTGTATACCCTCAAAATCTCATTCTTTTGAAAACTAGTTAAACTTTTTATTTAAAATACAAAGTTTAACAATTTTCTACTTTTAAACATAAAACCCCTATTTTCTTTCTTTCTATCATCATCACCATCAATATAAAACATAAAACAATCATGCCATAATGTCCATCTTACATGCTTGACATACAAGTTAACAACATAAACTCTCAAGTATAAGTTTAGAGATTTATCTAAACTTTACCAATCTTTTTTATCCTCCTTTGTTAAGTTCAAAACTTTGTTATGTCCTTTCCACAAAAACCATGACAAAACCCAATCAAAACCCATCCAAAGTTCAAGAGAAACATTAAAATCCCTAAGAAAGAATTTGAACCTTTACCTCCACAGTTGCTTATCCTTAATCTTGAACATTCAAACTTGCTTTAATACATGATTTGGAGGCTTGTACATTGAAAATTTCTTAAGGGACTTCCATGGGAGGGATGGTTTTCTTTGGGGAAGAAAGTGAACATTTTTTTTTGTTCTTGTTGCATTAAAACAATGATAAATAAAGCTTGATTTTTAACCAAATTTGATAACTCACCATCATTAGTCATCACTTAACATCATTTGTGATAAAAAGTTAGGCTAATTTGGCATGGTGGGATTGGACCACCTCAAGAGGTGTGGTGGCAATTTTTCCACCTTAAAGGTGACACCTAGGTGCACATTAATTTTTTCACAGTCTAAATTTATACTAACAGTATTTTTTTATATTGTCGGTATATTCTTTATACTATTACGAGCTTACACAACATTCCTTACTCATTCATGTCCTCCAAATAGTATTATTTCTATACTGTTTTAACTTTAAACAGTCCAATTTTTGTATTCCTTAACCTTAAACAATCTAATTCTTATATTGTATTACTTTTGTAGTGTAATTTTTATATTACATAACTTTATCAGTGTACTTCCTTACACTGTATTATTCTAATACTACATAATTTTTCATATTATTATACATTATTTTTCTTAAACTGTATTTTGTCTTAACATTTGTTGCAATATGTTTTACAATAGTTAAGCTTTTCAGCTTATTCCCATATCATTCCTTCTTTATTTATGACTACGGCATGATTTTTACCCTTAAAATCCCATTTTTACTTTTATAGATTTTATCATAAAAATTGGATTAAATAATAATCCTTGTGACACATATTTTGCTTAACATAATCCTTAAGTTATTGCATTTTTAATGTACTAAAAATGCTCGAATGTCATACCTGGCCTATAGATCGCCCTATACACGACCTAAACTCCATGGCACCATACATTTAAAAATACAACCAACCGAAAATCTCACACCGGTTGGTATTTCAAATCTTTTCAAAAATACTCTCTCAGTTGGGAATACTTGTCCCGAGATATTGATTATTTCTCAAATCATTTTCACTTTTAATAACATAATTTCAAAATGTTTGAAAATAACTTTAAAACTGTTAGACATGTATGCCCTAAGGAGTAAAAATGTAATATGTTTTTGGAGACATTTTTATCAATAAAGAATTCATTCATTATTAATATACCAAATCTTGTCCTCTTTACGTTCATATTTGTTGAATGTATGATAAGCAAACAATAGTCTAAAACTGTCGGTCTAAACCCTTAAGAATTGGGCATATGATGGATAGATTATAAGAAAGACACGATTCTTAAGGTGACGGTCTAAATCATAAGATCCGCAATCGAGGGAATAAAGTTGGGCACTTTATTCATGTAAAGATTGTTATGTTGTTTATATCCCTATTGGTAGATAGTTTGTCTTGGCCATTGGAGGTGGACTCCATGACTAGAAACATTGGCACGTTGTCATAGGTGACGATGTATTGGATCGGGACATAAAGTGAATTTATTTGAATTAATAATTCTATCTCAGTAAATCGATTCACTTTAGATAATCATTTGTATTGTATCTTAATCCTGAGATGAAAGTAGGGCGTTGTCTTGATTATGTCTTTTGATGTACCAAAGGGTGACACCACATTTTAATAGTGGTATGCATGCTGGTACGTTGGAGGCATGACTCTTGATAGTGTAGACTTGTTATTCATAGATATGGAATCCATAGCTCCTCTTTAGGAGTAGCGATATCCTCTTATATGCATTATCCTGTAATTAAAAAGCTGGAGCGCTCAACCATTTGGATACATAGGTGTAACCGAATGGTATACCGTCCTTAGATGGTAAGTTTTTCGATGGTGAGATAATGAAACGTTAGATAAAAATAATCGAGAAGGTAAGACAGAACTTGTCCTTAAGTCGGTTATGGATAACCTAATAGGGATACGATACACTATGATATGTCATGGAGACATAGCTATACGGGCTTTATAATTCTATGTAGTTCGAGAGTGCAGCTCCAAGTTTTTAGTGGAGTAGCATTGGAGTTGATAATTATGAAATGTATATCTAGATATTGGGTTTCATAATTATTGGGAGCTTGAACTATATAGGTCCATTTGGTCCCCTTTGCTAGCTCACAAAATCCTGTAACGACACGGCATGCTTTTTCCAATTATTGGTCACTTATGTCAGATTTATTAGATTGGTTAAAATTTGGAAGAATTAAATAATTCATGTCTATTTATCGGTTGAATTAATTTTATGATAAAAATTAATTCAAGATAAAATTGTTGAATTATTGGGATCAGATAATTCTTGTCTGTTTATCGGTTGATTTAATTTTGGATAAATTAGATCAAGATAAACTTGTAGAATTATTAGAAATTCATTTATTTTCTTAGAGATTATCTAGATAAAGTTGTTTTAATCAGATAACTTTTATAGTGGGTTATTTAAATTAAAACTAAGACTTTATCCTATAGAATCTTGGGTGGAAAATAAAAGATTCGCTGAGATTTTAATCGACAGTTCGGCATGCCGATCTTTAGGTTTGGCCTGCCGATGGGGTCTGTTTCGTTTACCGATGAGCGAAGGATAAGATCACGTGTTTTTACATGGATCTTATTAGATATTGATCCAATTTTGATTCTAGTTTGAATTTTTGAGACCTAATCTGATAAGGACTGACCCTAGGACCAACCTCTATAAATATGGAATAAGTCTTAAGAGTTATTCAGATCAGTTGAGAGATTAAGAGTGATACTCTGCTATTGAGAATCTGAAAACTCCCTGAGAGCTCATGTTCACAAATCACGAACTCTAGCTTTGGGTTCTCTCGATTGGTTGGAAGGAGAGTCACCTCGTGGAAGAGCTATGCGTGTGAGCCCATACTCATTCCGGTCATGGATAGAGAATAGCAAAGAAGACCAGTTGGTTTAGGCTCTTTCAGAATGTTACTTCTCTTCACAGATTTTGGGAGTTCTTTGACATACAATGGTTAGTAAGATTTGGTTAATTTATGCATATAGCATGTCAAACTTGTGTTTTAGAAAATACTCTGATGTAAAATTTTTAAAATTCTATTGCGCACTATTTTTCCAACAATTGGTATCAGTCCAGGTTTTTACATAAATTTACGAGTTTGTGATCGTGCTATATGTATAAATTTTGTGATCTTAATCTTTCCTATGCTTGAATTTAATTTTATAGAGAGTGGGCACTCTAGGTTTCTATATAATTTTATGTTGTCATAGATAATATGGTGAATGTTTATTAATTAATTACAGTTGATTAAATTATTATTTAATTATTTATTAATTAATTAATTTATGATAGTTATGGTTCCTTAGAGGTTAGAATGTGTATCTAGTTTTTTATGTAATTAGATGGCAGACTATCATCTCCGTCTAGGAATTGTTATTTAATTTTTAAATTTGTAAAAAATTATAATTAAATAATTATTCAGAGAAGACGGATCTAGAAGATGGATGATGGCACACCCAGGTATTTTCGGAGTCTCTAATTTTATGTTTTTGAATTGTTGAAAATTAAATTTATGAATTGCATTAAAAATTGCATTTTCTGGAATGGGAGATTTCTGCTCGGTCGGTATGTTGAACCTCACAGTTTGGCAGGTCGATGGTCGTAGATCTGCAAGCCAGACATGAGGTTTGGCAGGCCATCAAGGGGGTAGAAATCAGGAGGCTTTGGCAGCAGGCCGAACATTTAGTTCGGTAGGCCGATGGACATGACCGACAGGCCGATCACCCTAATCAGCCTGCCGCCCGAGAGCTAGTAATTTTCCAAAAAAGGTGCAGTTTTTCTAGTGTAGTTTTAATTTTATTTTTGGGGACAATTCTGAGAGACATTAAATTTAGATATGACCGGAAATATGAAGTATTCGATTCATATGGGATTGAAGACTTAAAGATGGGCATTACATGAAGAAGGATACAACTTGAGGATTTAAGGATGAAGAATCAATAAATGTCTCGATTATTCTCTTGTAATCTTAGTTTTCTATTCTCTAGGGTGGAACCATAATATTACGGCTATTATTATTTTGCTTGTAGCTTTGCTTGTCTTCATTATAATATGATTTGCCATGTATATTGATACATGTCATATAGAATAGGGAGTGCTGCCCATATTAAAATTGTTCATGCATGTTTTTAAAATAAAACTTTGATTTCAAAAGATTGAGTTAGGGAAGGTTTTTGAAGAGAGGACCTAAGGCCTCCATCGTTGGTCCATAGGCAGAACATGTTGGTCCCAACCCCTAGGAAGGGATTTCTATCATGTACCAGATTGGATCTCTGGGAGGATAAGGTATTTTAGCATGACTATGGTTACACACCCCTAGGTGGTGATTGTAAATCATGGATAAAATATTGAAACGATGGTTATACACTCATGTTAATTTTATTATTAACCTCCTCTAGAAGCTCTGTTAATAAAATTAATGGCCAAAGAAACGATTATTAATATATGCTGGATCATACGGGTCCTGGATGGCATATATTAATCAGGAGGGGATCCGTGTTCCTAATTGAATTTGGCATGACTCCCCTAGGAGCTTGTTGAATTCTGAGTTGGGAATTATCGTTGTAAGGTTGTGATATTTTCAAGGTTTTGACACATAAACACATTTGTATGTTTTTACATGATTGTGTTATCTTACTAAATTATTATTTGTATGTTTACTTATGTTTGGTATATGATTCTTTATTGTAGATTAAAAATGTCTAAAAACGCTTTATCATCGATACTTGACAAAAACCTATTAACTAGTGAGAATTATAATGATTGGAAATGGAACCTGAATATCGTCCTTTCTTTTGAGAAACTGAAATATATGCTGACAACCCCTTGTCCTTCCTAGCCTACGGGAGACTCATCTAATGAGCAATTCCAAACGTATGATCGCTGGAAAGATGCTAATGATCAGATCCACTATTATGTTATGGCCAGCATGAATAACATGCTGCAGGCTCAATATCAGGATTATGAGACTGCGAAACAGATCTTGGATAATCTTAAGGATATGTTTGGAGGCCAGGCCATAACAAAGCGGCAAGGGGAGCTTCGAAAACTCTTGAAGTGTAAGCAGAGATCGGGGACATCTGTAAAGGAGCACATGATGTTAGTCATGGGTTAACTCGTTGAGGCTCAACCAATGGAGCCGACATCGATGCTGAAACTCAAATGACTATGGTCTTTGAGACTCTATCTAAAAAATTTATTCTCTAAATGAAATTAATGAAACAGTTATGGGAGTTCAAACTACTGATTAGGGAGTCTTCTGTGGGTGGTGAGGCCAACTTGGTAGCTACTTCTAGTTCCAATTCTAATTCTGGGAATGGAAAGAAGCAACGGGCCAAGAATGGGAAGTCTTATATTCCTACTAGTACCAAGAGCAAGAAGAAGAAGAAGAAGAACCCAAAGAAGCTTAAGTGCTTCTTCTGTGGGAAGGTCGAGCATATAAAGAACATTGCAAGGACTTCCTTTCCAAAGGAGGTAGGTGTGATCTTCTGTATTTAGAAACTTATTTGGTTAAGGAATTGTAACGCCCCAGAATTTATTTAATGTTATTGTAATATAAATGATGAGTTAGTGTGCCATAATTAATGTTTCAACATTTATTTGATTACTTGGTTGGATTTTAAATTTTGAGTTGTTTTGTTAATTTGATAAATTCAAATGATTTCTTATTGTTTTAAAATGATGTTTTGAGTTTTAAAACACAATAATTTGTAAAATGTTAAGAATATTCCATTTTACAAAACCGTGGGTGGCATTTGGTTTTCGCACAGTAAAACCGTCCACCGTTTCTCTCTATTTATTCTCTCTCCTCTCCCTCTCTCATCACTCTTTCTGCTCACTCTCTCTCTCTCCCTCACCGTGACTCTCTCTCTTGATCTCTCTCGGTCTCTCCTTTCTCTCTCAAATTTTTGAATCAAATTCAAATCCAAGCTTTGGGTTAACTAGAAGGAAGCTCGGGAACGTGATTTGGCAACCGAGAACGCGGATTGAAGCTTTGATTCGAGGTTAGTTTTGAAATTTCTAAACTTTTTCTAAAATTTTCAATTTTGTGTATTTTTGAAATTTAAGTTCGTTTGAGCTTAGAAAACTCTTAGTTTGAGTTAAATGAACTTAGAACAACTAGAATCCAAGCTTAGATTGAAGAAAACCGGATTGGATTTAAGATTTTTTATTTTTCTCCCCATTTTCTCATTTTTGGATTTTTGAGTTTAAATCTTGTTTAAATGAGTTCAAATGTGTTCTAGTATGTTTTTCTATCAACTATGAATGTTTTTCATGCTTGAGATTTGAGAAAAACAAGTTAGAATCAAGATTTGGGTTTGGGGGGATCGAAAACCCGTGGCTGGATTTCTGGGTTTTCCCAGTTCGGCAGGCCGAACTGTGTGTTCGGCAGGCTGGTGTTCATCTGTCCGGCAAGCCGAACCTAGGGAATGACCGGCCGATAGGACTTGGTTTCCGGCAGGCCGAACTGTGCAGTTCGGTCGACCGAAGCAGGGAGTCCGGTAGGCCGGCCAAAGCAGGGAGTCCGGCAGGCCGGCCGAGCATGGAGAATTTTGTGATTTTTCACCCGTTTTCACTGTTGTGAACCCCGATTTAAATTCCAACCTTATAGAATGATTTTAAAGGTACAAATGCCACACTAGGACATCATGAAATGGTTTAGTAACATAAAATGTCTCAAACTAGATATTGATCGACTTAGTGTGTATCTAGGATCGTTCGTGGTTTCGCGGAGCTAACGTATAGCGGATCAGGATTACGGTGTGGGGCACCGGCACGAGTATTGAGGTAGGACTGCTACCCCATTCCTTGGTAGCCTAGTTTCAAAATGATTTGGCTTTGAAAAGGATTTCTATTAAAATGTTTTCGACGGTTGTTTGAAAATGAATTTATCGGTTATATTTTAATATACCGTGAACTGAAATGGACTTCATAATATATGTAATGACAATACTCGGTAATTGGGTTTTGAATGATGATGAAAATAAACACATAGGCATGATGCCATATCAGAGATCGGGTCGTGTAGCGATCGACCTTGAGGGCAGGTCCCGAAACCCAGCTGGGCCACTACGGTGGTGATATTATTACTGTTTGCCTAGGAAAAAGAAAATGATATTTCTGGTTGTGCAAGTAAACTGTTCTGGGTAAGAACGGTTTTATTTAAATTTATTTATTTATTTATTTGTTTAAGGTTTCTTTTAAATATTCCTGAATAATGAAATGTTTCTTTAAATTAAATTATTTTATAAAACATAGTCCTACTGAGCCTTTCGCTCACGTTTTATTTGTTTTAAATTTCCCCCTCTTCTAGGTGGTTTTCCATTTAGGTTTGGAGAGGACTCAACGGACAGGACCCAGGAGAAATAGAGGGACTAGTAAATTTATTTGTATTATTTAAATCAAGGCATGTAAGATTTTAACTTTATTTGTACTTGGACTGTGATTGTATTTATAATATTGTCAGTACCATGTGTGTGCACAAGTTGTGGGTCTGTGGGACCTATACTCGCAACTTTATTGTTTTATTATTATTCGTTTAATGATTTCAATTGCTTAATATGTATAAACACTTTTATAAGATGTTGTTTGAAACCTTCATATTTCATTACTTAATTCAACCCTTAAACTCTTTATTTTAATTAAATTCTCCTTTAATTGATTTAAATAATCTGCCATGTCACCTCCCGTACTTCGGGGAGTGACAGGAATCCAGTGACATCTTGGTCATAAATTCTAGTGCAACTAATCATGTTTGTGTTTCTCTATAGGGGTTCAAAGAAATGAGAAGTCTGCTAGATGAAGACTTCAAGCTTTGGATGGGCGATGGATCCTTGATCTCAGCAGAAGCATTGGGGACGTCCATCTTTATTTTGATAATTATAGGAATTTAATTTTGCAATATTGTTTTTATGTTCCTAAATTTAAAAGGAATTTAATTTCTGTAGCTTGTTTATTAAAGACTCCTATTTGGTATCTTTTAATAATAAAGTGGTGATTCGTAAAAATAAATCTTTTATCTATTCTGGATGGATGCAAAATAATCTATATTTTATCAAACCTAAGATAGACTTATTACTTAATGCTGAGATGAATGATAACAACTCTAAAAGACTTAAAACTTCTCACTCTAATAAGACTTATCTTTGGCATTTGCGCCTTGGTCATATTAACTTGAATAGGATTCAAAGGTTGGTAAGGGATGGACCTTTAAGTCACTTAAAGGTGGAATCTATACCTCAATGTGAATCTTGTATGGAGGGTAAAATGACCAAAAGACCATTCGGGTCAAAGGGCAATAGAGCGAGGAGGGGGGGCGGTTCTAGAACTTGTGCATAGTGATGTTTACGGACCGATGAACATCCGGGCATGAGAAGGGTATGAGTACTTTGTCACTTTTATTGACGATTACTCAAGGTATGGGTATGTGTACCTGATGCACCACAAAAGGTTGGGCTGAAGTGGAAAAGCAATTGGGCAGACCTAAAAAAGCACTTTGATCCGATCGAGGTAGAGAATACCTTTCTGATGAATTCTTGAAACACTTTTAAGAGAATGAGATTTTATCCCATTTGACTGCGCCGGGCACTCCATAGCAGAATGGCGTAGCGGAGAGAAGAAATAGGACTTTGTTGGACATGATCAGGTCCATGATGAGTTATTCATCATTGCCTTTATCCTTTTAGGGATATGCACTACAAACCGCATGTTATCTTTTGAACAATGTGCCTTCAAAATCGGTCCCAAAAACTCCTCATGAGTTGTGAACGAGTAGGAAGACATCCTTAAACCATATTTGCATATGGGGATGTCCGGCTCATGTCCTGTTTAAGGATCAGAATAAGTTGGAGGCACGTTTGAAAGTTTGTGTGTTTGCAGGATATCCAAAAGGGACTAAAGGGAGTTATTTCTATAACCCAAAGGAAAATAAAGTCGTGGTTTCAACTAATGCAACTTTCCTTGAGGAGAGTTATATGAATGACTTTAAACCTCGAAGCAAAGGGGTGCTTGAGGAGTTAAGGAATGATCCAATCACTCCGGAGGTTCCGAATGAAACCGTTCCGGTCAGTGTAGAAAAACCAAATGAACCTAAACAACAACCTAAGGGGCTTCGGCGTAGTGCGAGGATCGGGCGTCAACCCGAGAGGTATATGTTAAATGGGGAGGCCTTCTTGGCTGAACCAGATGAACATGATAGGGATCCTTATAGTTACGCAAAGGCTATGGAGGATGTTGATTCAAAACTCTGGACAAAGGCCATGAACATAGAGATGAAGTCTGTGGAGACTAATCAGGTCTGGGAGCTTATGGATCTTCCCGAAGGAGTAAAACCCATAGGGTATAAGTGGATCTACAAGAGGAAAAGAGGAGTGGATGGAAAGGCCGAAACCTTTAAGGCTAGGCTGGTAGCTAAGGGTTATGCGCAAAAGGAAGGAATCGATTATAAGGAAACCTTTTCGCCTATAGCCATGCTTAAGTCCATCCGGATTCTCTTGTCCATAGCTGCTGCTCTCGACTATAAGATTTGACAGAGGGATATCAAGATGGCTTTTCTAAATGGCTATTTTGATGAGTCTATTTATATGGTACAACTAGACGGGTTCAAGGTCAAGGGTCAAGAGGGTAAGGTTTGAAAGCTGCTAAAGTCAATTTATGGACTTAAGCAGGCTTCCCATTCTTGAAACATAAGATTTAATCAAGTGATCAAGACTATGGGTTCTCACAAAATGTGGATGAACCATGTGTTTACAAACACATTAAGGATGGAAAGGTGGTTTTTCTACTGCTCTATGTAGATGACATTCTGTTGATTGGAAATTGCATTAGGGCATTGTCATCGGTCAAATTATGGTTGACCAAGTAGTTTGACATGAAGGACTTGGGTGAGGCTAATTTTGTTCTCGGTGTCCAGATCTTTCAGGATAGGAAGAACAAAATGATAACTTTATCCTAGGCCAGCTACATAGATAAAATTCTCAGGAGGTATGCAATGCAGGATTCCAAGAAAGGTGGGCAACCATCTAGGTCTGGGATTACTCTTTCTAAAAAAGACTCTCCAAAGTCTTATGAAGAAAGAGAATACATAAAGAAGGTGCCTTATGCTTCGACAGTGGGTAGTCTCATGTATGCCATGCTTTGCACACGATCAAATATTACCTATGCGGTCGGGATTGTAAGTCGATTTCAGGCGAATCCAAGACCAAACAACTGGGTTACGGTTAAGCATATTTTCAAGTACCTGAGAAGGACTCGAGGGTATATGCTTGTGTATTTGGGTGAGGACTTGACTCCTCTAGGATACATTGACTCGGATTTTCAATCCTGTCTGGATTCTAGGAAATTGACTTCAGGGTTTGTGTTTACTTTGGGTGGCAGTGCCATCAGTTGGAGAAGTGTGAAGCAAGATTGTACTTCAGATTCAATGATGGAGGCCGAGTATATGGCAACTAGTGATGCTTTGAAAGAAGCAATGTGGCTCCGTAAGTTTCTTGGGGATCTTGAGGTAGTTCCTGGTATGGATAAAGCGATATCACTGTACTGTGATAACAGTGTAGTGGTAGCTAAGGCTAAAGAACCAAGATTTCACAAGAAGAGTAAGCATATTGATCGGAAGTATCATGTGATAAAGGACTTCGTAGAAGGCGAGCAAGTCACGGTGTGCAAGATCACGTCAGAGGACAATTTAGCTGATCCATTTACGAAGACACTTACTGAAAGAGTCTTTGAGAGACATGTGAAAGCAATGGGGATGCGAGATTCACTATATTTACTCAATTAGTGCAAGTGGGAGATTGTTAGACATGTATGCCCTAAGGAGTAAAAATGTAATATATTTTTAGAGACATTTTTATCAATAAAGAATTTATTCATTATTAATATACCAAATCTTATCCCCTTTACGTTCATATTTGTTGAATGTATGATAAGCAAACAATAGTCTAAGACTATCGGTCTAAACCCTTAAGAATTGGGCATGTGATGGTAGATTATGCAGAAGACACGATTCTTAAGGTGACGGTCTAAATCATAAGATCCGCAATCGAGGGAATAAAGTTGGGCGCTTTATTCATGTAAAGATTGTTATGTTGTCTATATCCCTATTGGGAGATGGTTTGTCTTGGCCATCGGAGGTAGACTCCGTGAATAGAAACATTAGCACATTGTCATAGGTGACGATGTGTTGGATCGGGACATAAAGTGAATTGATTTGGATTAATAATTCTGTCTCGGCAAATTGATTCACTTTAGACAATCATTTGTATTGTATCTTAATCCTGAGATGAATAGTGGGCCCATTGTCTTGACTTGTGTCTTTTGATGTACCAAAGGGTGACACCCACATTTTAATAGTAGTATGCATGTTGGTACGTTGGAGGCATGACTCTTGATAGCGTAGACATGTTATTCATAAATATGGAATCCATAGCTCCTCTTTAGGAGTAGTGATATCCTCTTATATGCATTATCATGTAATTGACAAACTGGAGCGCTTAACCATTTGGATACATAGGTGTAACCGAATGGTATACCGTCCTTAGATGGTAAGTTTTTCGATTGTGAGATAACAGAACGTAAGATAAAAATAATCGGGAAGGTAAGATAAAACTTGTCCTTAAGCCGGTTATTGATAATCCTATGGGGATACAATACACTATGATATGTCATGGAGACTCGGCTATACGGGCTTTGTAATTTCATGTAGTTCGAGAGTGCAGCTCCAAGCTTTTAGTGGAGTAGTGTTGGAGTTGATAATTATGAAATGTATATCTGGGATATTGGGTTTCATAATTATCAGGAGCTTGAACTATATAGGCCCATTTGGTCCCCTTTGCTAGCTCACAAAATCCTATAATGACACGGCATGCTTTTTTCAATTATTGATGACTTATGTCGGATTTATTAGATTAGTTAAAATTTAGAAGAATCAAATAATTCATGTATGTTTATCGGTTGAATTAATTTTGTGATAAAAATTAATTCAAGATAAAATTGTTGAATTATTAGGATCGGATAATTCTTGTCTGTTTATCAGTTGATTTAATTTTTGATAAATTAGATCAAGATAAACTTATAAAATTATTAGAAATTCATTTATTTTCTTAGAGATTATCTAGATAAAGTTGTTTTAATCAGATAACTTTTATATTGGATTATTTGAATTAAAACTGAGACTTTATTCTATAGAATCTCGAGTGGAAAATAAAAGATTCACTGAGATTTTAATCGGCAGTTCGGCATGCCGATCTTTAGGTTTGGCCTATCGATGGGGCCTATTCAGCCTGCCGATCATCCTGATCAACCTGTCGATGAGCGAAGGATAAGATCACGCGTTTTTATGCGGTTCTTATCAGATATTGATCAGATTTTGATTCTGGTTTGAATTTTTGAGACCTAATCTGATAAGGACTGACCCTATGACCAACCTCTATGAATAGGGAATAAGTCTTAAGAGTTATTCAATTAGTTGAGAGATTAAGAGTGATACTTTGCTATTGAGAATCTAAAAACTCCCTGATAGCTTTTGTTCACAAATCACGAACTCTAGCTTTGGGTTCTCTCGATTGGTTGGAAGGAGAGTCACCTCGTGGAAGAGCTGTACATATGAGGCCACACTCACCCCGGTCGTGGATAGAGAATAGCAAAAAAGACCAATTGGTTGAGACTCTTCTAGAACGTTACTTCTCTTCACAGATTCTGGGAGTTCTTCGGCATACAAAGGTTAGTAAGATCTTGTTAATTTATGCATATAGCATGTCAAACTTGTGTTTTGAAAAATACTCTGATGTAAAATTTTTAAAATTCCGTTGCGTACTATTTTTTTAACAAAAACATAATATAATTCTTAAAAACATTTAAGAATACATATTTGAGCCCAAAAGCTTAAATAATAGGGCTATGAATGAGGGGTATGAAAATCCTACCATGAATCCTAACAACGAAGCACTCCTCATAACTCCATACTAGATGGATACAAGTTAGCTCCACAGTGACAACGGCCAACCTTTAGAGTAAGCTTAATCATTAACACCAAAATCAAGCTATTGACTAAGTAGTGTATTAATTATGGTTCTTAGTGTGCCATTAATCATTATAAATTTCTTATCATTCGTATAATATAAACTACTCTTCAAAATCCATTATTGATAATTTCTGGTCAATAAGAGAGGTAAAAACTTGTTTAAGATACGATTGCAAGTAAGAGGGGCTCAGGTGGCTAAAACAACCCCTTTCAAGCCTGGCAGTCAACCGAGGTATACAAATGGCAATCGACCATCATGTCGCAAAACCGGTTTCCTAATTCCGCACTATTTCAAGCATCTGAGCTTAATCTGAGTTCCACTCACTCCAAATCAGTTTGAATGCACTTAAAATATATTCTAAGGGTTCAAAATCACTATATGAACTTTATAAAACTTATTTTACAACATCTTTAACATATCAAACCATTCTAACATTAGAACTTGTGGTTTGCTAAAAAATAAGAAAAACAGAACTGAAATCAAGTTCTAATCTAAATTTGTGAGCATACAAATGGTTAAATTTAATGCACAAACTCATTCAAATCATGTCCATACCTTGTTAAACATTTCTCCTTCATACTCAGATGTCCAAAACCAAACTCATAATTTCAGACATGCATGCTCACTTTGAAACCCAAAACTTCAAAATAGAAACTAACCAACAAAATATAAAATTTTTAAACCCAAAAATACAAATTTAAAGCTATCAAACAGAGATTAAATTTCAAAATTTAAGAAATAAATTGATTCATAAGATTTTTGGCCTTAATTTGCTAAAGATTAAGGTCTAGAATTGATGATTTTGCCTCTAGTTTGATAATTGTTGTTTTGTTTCAGTTTTGGTGAGGTAGAAATTAAGAGAGGTAGAGAGAGAAAGAGTGACGTGAAGGAGAGAGTGAGAAGAGGGAGATAAAGTTTCTTAAGTGTTTTGATTTTAAATTAGAAACTTTAATGGAGTTTTCAGACTAAAACCATGGTCTGTAAATGGTTTCAAGGAAAGAGGTTTCAATTGTGCTCTTCTCAAGGTTTGGAAAAATCACTTAAATTCTTAGTGAAGTGGGTTGAGGATGATTTTCTATTTTGTAAAATTGGGGGGTTTTAGAAAGAAATAAATAAAGCTGTCGAAGCATGGTGTAATTAAAATAAGTGATGAAATGACAAAATAAATTACTAGAAAATTAATTTAAAATGATATACTTTTTAAAATATTATATAGCACGAAAATTGTTTTGGAGTAAAATAAATTTTTAAATGTGATTAATTGTAAGAAATTTTAATTAGGCACACTAATTACTATTTTACACACTAACTTTAATTAATTAAATCCAAGACATTACCGCTCTCCTCCTCTTAAGGAATTTCGTCCACGAAATTAGAGCTTACCTAAACAACAAAACTAATGCAGATATAGCTCCCTCATAAACGATTCCAACTCTCACGTCACCTCATCGATGCCATGGTGTTGTCACAACACTTTCACTAATGATATGTCACGATGTCAAAAACTAGTCACTTTCTGATTGATGATCTGTATCGGCACCACCTCGTAGGTCGTATCCTCCTCTATGCCACATCATAATATGAAATGATCATACTAGTGTCAGGCTGACACTTGCAAAGCATCTACACATGGAACACATTGTGAACATGAGAGAGCTCGAGAGGAAAGTCAAGACGATAAGCACCTTAACCGACTCGGTGTGTAATCTTGAATTATCTTATATACCATGGTGCAAGCTTCCCACTTACACTGAAACAAGTAATTCCCTTGAGTGAAGAAACCCTAAGGACAGAAACACCCTCCTCAAACTCCAAGGGTCGGTATCTCTTATCAACATAACTTTTCTGGTAGCTCTAAGGTGCTCGTAACCAATCTTCTACTATAACGATCTTCTCATTGTTCTCACGAATCTCATATGGTCCTATAGCAATTCAATCCTTTGGTTCTAACCAACAAATCGATGACCAACATGGTCTTCTATAGAGTGCCTTAAATGTTGCCATATCATACTTGCCTGATGACTGTTGTTGTAAGCAAACTCAACCAAATGCAAATGCAAGTGTTTCTTCCAATTTCCACCAAAATCCAAAATGCAAGCATGAAACATATCCTAGAGAACCTGAATAATCCTTTGAGGCTGACAATCAATCTAAGGATAAAAAGTTGTGTTAAAGTTCAACTCTATACCTAAAGCTTCCATGAAACTCCTCCAATGCTTAGCATTTGCATGTCTTTGTTAGAGGTAATGGATAAAGGAACCCCCATGCAACCTCACTATATGCTCAATATACAATTCTGCTAGAATTATCCTCGAGTATGTACACCTAAACAGAATAAAGTGTGCCAATTTGGTCAGCCTGTCTACAACACATCAAATAGCATCATGCTTTTGCTTAGTCCTTGGCAATCCTATGAGAAAATCCATCATGATATATTCCCACTTCTACCCTAGAACGAGAAATGGTTAAAGTTGACCGATGGGCTTTTGGTGCCCGGTTTTTGCTCGACGATACGTCAGACACTCAATGACAGAACCATAAACGTCCTTTTTTATACCTCTCCACCAATATCGTCTTTTGAAATCATGATACATCTTAGTGCTACCCAGTTGAATAGCAAAATCATACTTATGTGTTTTTTTGAGATCGGCTTTTGTCACCTCTTCTTCCTTTGGTACGACTAAACTTAAATTATAAAGACCCATATGCGTACATATTCCACTCATCAAATTGCTTCCTATTTTGAATTCGAATCTAAATCCCCTAAAGATGTTGATATAACCACTAGTTTTGTTTTGTGTACTGATCAAGTACTGGAGTCGACACCAAATTATGGACCATAGCCCGACTATAATCCTCATAATAATGGTCCATACTCACTAACTGTAGCATCTCTTCTCTAATATTCTAGTGTTAAACATTCAAGAATTCCAAGAGACTTCCTATTGAGGGCGTCTACCATGGTGTTTACCTTACCAATATGACTTTACAACGTGAAGTCATAGTCTTCCATGAACTCCATTCATCTCAATTGTCTCAAGTTCAAATCACGTTCAGTGAATGAATACCTTAAACTCTTATGATCGGAGAAAACCTAAAACATTGCATTGTAGAGACAGCACCTCCAAATCTTTAAATCATGAATAACCGTTGAATGATCCAAATCATAAGTGGGATAATTTTGCAAGTGTGGCTTTAATTTTCATGACTTATATGCTATAGCCTATCCATCCTACATCAATACACACACAAGTCTGTGTCCTAAAGCATCTGTGTAAATCTCATACTACTCATCACTATTTGGTATAATCAACACCAATACAGTAGTGTTGGAAACAAAGTACGCAACAGAATTTTAAAAATTTTCATCAGAGTAATTTCCAAAACACAAGTTTGACATGTTATATGTATAAATTAGACAGATCTTACTAACCTTTGTGTGAAGATCCTCCGCAGCCTGTGAAGAGAAGTAACGTTCCAGAAGAGCCTCAACCAACTGGTCTTCTTTGCTATTCTCTATCCACAACCGAAGTGAGTGTGGGCTCACACGTACAGCTCTTCCACCGGTGACTCTCCTTCCAACCAATAGAGAGAACCCAAAGCTAGTGCTCGTGATTTGTGAACAAAAGCTCTCAGGGAGTTTTCAGATGCTCACTAGAAGAATATCACTCTTAATCTCTCAATTGATCTCTATTGATCTCAGTAAATCATGAGACTCACTCCCTTTATATAGCTATTGGTCCAGGGGTCAGTCCATATCAGATTAGGCCTCAAAAACTCGAAACAGAATCAAGTTTGGATCAATATCTGATAAGATCTACGTGAAAACGTGTAATCTTATCTCCCGTTGATCGGCAGGCCGAACATTCTGATCGGCAGGCCGAACACGTCATCCGACAGGCCGAACTCCCGAGAAAAAATCTCCGCGAATCTTTTATTTTCCACCCGAGATTCTAAAGGATAAAGTCTCAGTTTTGATTCAAATAACCCAATAGAGAAGATATCTGATCAAAACAAACTTTATCAAGATAATCTCTAAGAAAATATATCAATTCACAATAATTCTATAAGTTTATCTTGATCTAATTTATCCAAAATTAAATCAACCGATAAACAGACAAGAATTATCTGATCGCAATAATTCAACAAGTTTATCTTGAACTAATTTCTTACAAAATTAATTCAACCGATAAACAGACATGAATTATTTGATTCTTACAAATTTTAAACCAATCTGATAAATCCGACATAAGTCACTAATTATTGGAAAAGCACGACGTGTCGTTACAGGACTTTGCGAGCTAGCAAAGGGGACCAAAATGGACCTATAAAGTTCAAGCTCATGATAATTATGAAACCCAATATCCCAGATATACATTTCACAATTATCAACCCCAACGCTACTCCACTAAAAGCTTGGAGCTGCACTCTCGAACTTTATAAAATTACGAAGCTCATGTAGCTAAGTCTCCATGACATATCATAGTGCATCGTATCCCCATATGATAATCCATAATCGGCTTAAGGACAAGTTCTGTCTTACCTTTCCGATTATTTTTATCTTACGTTCCATTGTCTCACCATTAGAAAACTTACCATCCAAAGATAGTATACCATTCGGTAACACCTATGTATCCAAATGGTTGAGTGCTCTAGTTTTCCAATTACAGGACAACGCATATAAGAGGATATCATTACTCCTAAAGAGGAGCTATGGATTCCATATCTATGAATAACAAGTCTACGCTATCAAAAGTCATGCCTCCAATGTACCGGCATGCATACCACTATAGAGATGTGGGAGTCACCCATTGGTACATCAAAAGACACAAGTCGAGACAACGGGCCCACTATTCATCTCAGGATTAAGATACAATACAAATGACTGTCTAAAGTGAATCGATTTGCCAAGACAGAATTATTAATCCAAATCAATTCACTTTATGTCCCGATCCAACACATCGTCACCTATGACAACGCGCCAATGTTTCTATTCACGGAGTCCAACTCCGATGGCCAAGACAAACCATCTCCCATAAGGGATATAGACAACATAACAATCTTTACATGAATAAAGCGCCCAACTTTATTCCCTCGATTGCGGATCATATGTTTTAAACAGTCACCCTAAAAATCGTGTCTTTCGCATAATCAGTCCATCATATGCCCAATTCTTAAGGTTTAGACTGACAGTCTTAGACTACTGTTTGCTTATCATACATTCAACAAATATGAACATAAAGAGGACAAGATTTGGTATATACATAAATGAATAAATTCTTTATTGATAAAAATGTCTCCAAAAACGTATTACATTTTTACTCCTTAGTGCATACATGTCCAACAAGTAGTCAATTATTTCTTGAATTGTTTGCTCACACTCATTGTCCTACTCAAACTAAACCTCTTTCTTAGTCAACAGCATCAATAGATATGCAATCTTAGAGAAATCCTCTATAAACCATATGTAATATCTTGTGAGTCCTAAGAAACTATAGATTTTAGCCACATTTATTAGTCATTCCCACTACAACATTGTCTCAATCTTATAAGGATCTACTGAAATACCTTGACTCAAGACAACATGTCCCGTAAATTTAACCTTAGTTAACCAAAGCTCACACTTCTCCTTTTTTGCATACATCTGACGTTCCTAAAGATTCTATAGAATGATTCTTAGGTGTTGTGCATGCTTTTCCTATGACTTGGAATAAATCAATATATCATCCATGAAAACAATCACAAACCGATCCAACTAAGGCCAGAAGATTTGATTCATCAAATCCATGAAGGCCACAGTTGCATTCATCAACCCAAGTGGCATCACCAAAAACTCAAAAGTATCCATACCTCGTCCTAAAAGCTATCTTAGGAATGTCATCTTCCTTAACCCTGAGTTGATGATATCCCAAACGCAAATGTATCTTTGAGAAATATCATGAACCTCCCAACTGATTAAATAACTCGTCAGTTCTAAGTAGCAGATACTTGTTTTCCACCATAACCTGATTCAGCTGTTGGTAATCGATACACAATCTAAAAGATTCATCGAGCTTCTTGGCGAATAAGACTGGCATGCCCCACAATGACGTACTCTTCCCGATGTACACTTTGTTAGCACAGTTTTCTAATTGTTTCTTCAACTCTTTCATCTCTATCAGAGCTATACGATATGGTGCAATAGAGATTGGAGCAGTCCCAAGGTAACTTTATGCTGAACTCTGTCTCTTGGTTTGACGGCAATCTGGGTAATTTGTCGAAAAATACATCCGTGAACTCATCCACCACAAAAATAGTGGTGTTTTCATCAACTATGCAAGACTCACATTCTAAGGCAGAAAGAAGTACATAACAAGCTAAGTTTCTTCATCCACCGATACATGGCTTAAGGAACCGATCCATGATCACCTGATCAATACCACTTTGGTAAGTGATTAGTGTTCCCTTACTAGTTATTGACATTACCCTCCCACGATCGCAATCAACAATTGCACCATATCTAGATAACTAATTTATTGCTAGGATTACATCATATATACTATTAAAATAGCAATCAGATTAGCTCTTAAGATCTCACCCCCAATGGTAATCATGCAAGTTTTACACATAACATTTACATAAACTCACCCCAAAGGTGAGGTTAAAATCATAAGCTCACTAAACCCTCTGTATCTAACCTCAGAATGTTTACAAAAGAACTGGAAATGAGAGATTGTGTGGCACTAGTGTCAAATAAAACACAATCTTAAAATTGGGAAATATGAATCATACCATCAAAATGGCATTGCTAGCCTTGGCTCCTCAACTCCCTGCTGCCATGGTACAAACTTGGCCCTTTGTTTGTATTGTTGGGTCTTGAATTCATTGGCCTAAACTGCTACAACGGTGGAGACTGCACAATGCCTGGACTTTATGGCCTTTACTGATGGAAGTTTTGTTATGCACTAGGAAGGCATCTATTGTAGATTGAATTGATGGAACTAAGGCTATGGTAACTATTGAGGTGGAAGTTTTCTGGATCCTCCTCTTAAATGTGGCAATTGTTGGGGGATCTTGAGTGGATAGTTCCTCTTTATATGACTAGGTTGCTTGTAATGGTGACAATAGAAGTTGCAAAGGTTGCTCCAATTGCTATCGAAGGAATTGTTACTGTTGCTGTTCGTACTGCCATTATTCTGACCTCTAGATTGTTGTTGTGGCTGTTGGTTGTAGTTTTTCCTTCAAGATTTTCACTGCAACCTACCGATGGTCCTCGTCTAACTCTCGTGTTAATTGGTGTCATCTCTCTCAACTAACATTGCCAACAACTCCAGATCACCATAGGTTCAAATCTTTAATGCAACTAACTGACACTGAATAAAACCCTTATATCCCTCTTGGAACTTAATGCACCTCTCCTCTCCAGACCCAATTGCTATTGGAACAAACCTAGCCAGGTCGGTAAACTTCGCCTCGTGTTCTCTAACTGTCATCTCTCCTTGCCCCAACCAATAGAACTCAGTGATCTTCTAATCCTTATAACCTTAAGGAAAATACTGCTTATAGAACAATCACTTAAATCTTGCCCAATCGACGTTTTTGTTGTTCTCAATGCACTCGGTTTGCTTCCATCAAGCTTGGCACTCCCTCCCAGCTTATACGTTGCGAACTCAACTCAGAGGTCAGCAAGCATGCAAAAAGTATCCAAGCGCTTCACCACGGAATTGAACCAATACTTGACCACTTAGAGATCTCCATTCTCATGAAAGGTTAGTATTGCTACACGTCAAAACTCTTGGAAGTACTGCTGTCAGCAGTTACTTGTAAGATTTTCTCCTTACACTCTCATTTCCATTTGACAAAAAACAACAAACATGGCTTTCATCAAACCCTCGTTATGAACATTTTTGGTGCCAGTGAGATGACGCCTATATGGCATTCTCTCGGTTTTGAAAAGAAAACTAGACTGTTGTGGCTTGTCAATTTATCGTTATGTATGTCTATAATTGCAAAAATTTCAAAATCTAAGACTCTAATACAAAGTCTTGTCACAACCCAAACCAGGGTAGTGACGTGGTGGTTAATTTAAAAGAACTATTTAATCAAAATTAAACTTGAACTCTTGTGATTAAAACTTTATTTCCTTGAACATTTTTGTAAAATTTAATAACAGTTATCCATGTTCTTAATTTTTCAAACGACAAATAGAATAAACAAATACAATAAATTGAAATAAAATTAAGAAGAAATAACAAGAATTTATGAAATGACATCGATAAATTAAAATTTCTGCCAAATACTATTTGCATCGATCAGACCGCACAGTAATGCATACATAATTTAGACAAAAGAGAAATAACATCCAAACCCCAGTCCAACAGAAAATAATCAAAGTACACGAAAATAGCTAAATTATTACATGCCTTGAAAACAAACATGCAGCAAATATTTTAACTCATAGACTCTGCGAGCAAACCTAGCACTGCTTGCTCTACAGCATGTTGTAAACCTCTTGGTGGAAAAATAAAATAAAATAAGTACAAAACTGTAAGCAAAAGACTCAGTAGGATTACCATCTTAAAAACAACATTTAACAACTCAGTAGAAACGAACAGTAATAGAATAAATTAAATGAAATTTTAATAGCCAATACATAGTCCTTTAGATAACGTAAAACTCACCAAATGCTTCACATGATTTATCACAAAATCATAAATAATTACTTACTAATTGTAAGACTTGGAAATCTCCACTAAAGTGGCCCGATCGGAGCTTTAGGACCTACCCCTTAGTCATCTTCTACACAACCTAAACCCAGCACCATACATTTAAAAACACAAACAATTGTGCAATCTCACACCGGTTGGTGTTTGAAAACTTTTCAAAAGTACTATCTTAGTTGGGAGAACTTGTCCCAAGATATCGATTATTTCTCAAATCATTTTCTCTTTAGAAATATATTTTTAAAACATTTGAAAATAACTGTAAAACATAATTCAATTCTTAAAATATTCGAGAATACATATTTGGACACAAGCTTAAATAATATGGCTACGAAGGAGGGATATAAAAATCCTGCCTCAAATCCTAACAAAGGAGCACTCTTTGCAGCTCCGTACGAGACCGACATACATTAACTCCATAATGACAACGGCTAACCTTGAGAGTAGATTAAATTATTAACACCAAAATCAAGCTAACAATTAAGTAATATATTGATTATGGTTCTTAGTGTGCCATTAATCATTCTAAATTTCTTATTCATTCATATAATATAAACCACTCTTAAAAATGAATTAGTGATCCTTTCTAGTCAATTGAAGAGGCAAAAACTTGTTTAAGACATAATTACAAGAAAGAGGGGCTTGGGTGGCTGAAACAATCCCTTTCAAAGCCCGGCGGTCGACCAGGCTACTTTATAAAATTTATTTTACAACATCTTTAACATATTAAACTATTCTAACGTTAAAACTCATAGTTTGCTTAAAAATAAGAAAAATAGAACTGAAATCTGAATTTTTCAGCATACAAAGGGTTAAATTTAAGACACAAACTCATACAAATCATGTCCATACCTTGCTGAACATTTCTTCTTCATACTATGATGTCCAAAACCGCAATCAAATTCATAATTTCTGACGTGCATGCTCACTTTGAAAGCTAAAGCTTCAGAATAGTAATTGACCAACAAGATATATATTTTCAGACCCAAAAATACGAATTTAAAGCTATCAAACGGAAAATAAATTTTAAAATTTAAGAAATACATTGATTCACAGGATTTCTAACCTCAATTTGCAGAAGGTTAGGGTCTGGAATTGATGATTTTGCCACTGGTTTGAAAATGGTTGCTTTGCTCTTGTTTTGGTGAAGCAGAAATCGAAAGAGGAAGAAAGAGACGTGAGAGAGAGAATGAGAAGAGGGAGATGAAGTTTTTGAGGTGTTCTGACTTTAAATCAGAAACTTTGATTGTGGTTTTCAAACTAAAACCATAGTCTGTACATAGTTTCAAGGAAGGGGGGGTTTCAGTTTTGCCTTTCTCAAGGTCTAGAAAAATCACATCAATTCTGAGTGGAGTGGGAATGGGCTGATTTGCTATTTTGTAAAGCTGGGGCTTTCAAAAAAAATGGATAAAACTGTGGGAGGATGATATAATTAAAATAAAGTGATGAAATGCAAAAAAAAAAAAAAAAAGGACCAAAAAATTAATTTAAAATAATAAAAATAATTTTTTTAAATATTAAATAGCACGAAGATAGTTTTTGAGTAATATAAGTTTTTGAATGTGATTAATTTATGAAAACCATGCCTTTGTGGACCATGCCTTCGATGGAGACTGTTAATGTAGGTCCTAGTTTATAAGAAATTAGAGAAAGAAGTGTTGAAAAGTGTAAAGAGTCTGCCATATGCTATAAGATCTCTTGGTGGTCTTCTAAGCTTTGAAAGAAATCCAGAAACATGGGAAAGCATTCTAAGGAGTCACGTGTTGGTCTAAAAACCTATGCAACGTTATTCTTCCAAGTCTCTGGCTTAGATATTGTTGTCTACCTCCACGTATGAAGCAATATTTTTCTTATTCGTTTGATTTTTCCCAATGACTATGAATTTGGAAAGGAAAAATGAGAACTTATTGAGGATGGCAGGTTTTTTTTTGCAATCTACAGAGAAAGAAAAGATAGTGGAAGAAAGTGGAAAGGAGTATTTTATAGAGTTAATTGCAAAGTCATTATCTCAAAGATCAGTGAAGACGAATTTTCATTCGTCATGCATGGCCTTGAACATGATTTAACTATGTTTATATCTAGAGAAGACTTTTATAGATTTGATGAAACAGCAAATTTAGAGCGCCTTTCAAGTAGGACTCAATGTATATCAATACACAAAGTGTCAAGGCGTTACTTGCATTTTAAGGCATCGAAACCTAATCTTCATTAAAAATGCGGGGGGAAAAAACCTACAATCAAGCCCTATGAAGCAAATTATGCCTCCATTCTTTTTTCATGTAATTATTCTTATATTTTGATTACCTAGGGTCAGACTGATGCTTTTTTGACTGGGCTTAGCAACAGTAACAGCTTCCTGTGGGGAGTAAAAGAATTTAATAATGAAACGGTGTCGTTGAGCTCAAACTTGAACAACAACATTCCAATCAGTAACGCAGCAAACAAATTAGTTGAGAGTGGGCTTCATTAGAATCAAAATTTTATAATAATAGATTTAAGTTAAAATATATACATTATATATTTATGGAGTAATATAGTATAATTAGAAGCAAAAATCAAGAGTGTAAATGAAACTGTTTAAAAGATTATGTATCAAATTTAAAATTAGAAACTTATAGAGGCAAGGGGATGAATTTAGATCAAATTAGGAGTGCAAAGAAAAAGTTTAAAATACTATGAATAGCATATGAAATTAAAAAATTCAGAGGCCTAAAATTAAACAAAAGTGGGGCAAAACAATAATTTTAAAAACTACTTAAATGGGCTAACTGGCCCGGGGGGCTTGAGCCCCCATAGGCCTTGGTTGGCTTCATCATTACTGGTTCCAATAAGAAGTTGAAGAGGGAAAAAAACTTATGTAGTACATTTTAAATTGAAGCTAAAACAATTAAGGACCCAAAAGAGCTCACGCAGACTCGGAGAGGTGAGAGATGCTCAATATCAACTTAAGGGAAGCAACAAATCGACAGCTTGAGAGGATCAGGCGGCATCTGACGATTTGCAATTAAAAGGGAAATTGAACTGCTTTAACGTCTATCAATAGGGAATATGATGGGTTGAAAAAGGACTTTTAGCCATATGAAGAATTTTAGTGAGAGATTTAGAAAGAAAAATTTCAGATCCCAAAAAATTGAATTTCTTCCCTAGAGTCTCAAGCATTAAGAAGAATTATAGAATTAGGATTCTTGGATTTGTTGGGAAGATCAAATATTGACCCAAACATCTACCATTGAATTTTCCTAAGAAATTAGCCCATTATTGCATTGTAATCTGCAAATTTCTTATGAGCTCATTCCCAGTGTTTATCATCTACTATATGAGCTATTTCTATTTTGTAATTCAAAGTAGAGGTCGTGGACAAAAAAATAAAGTCACCCAATTGATTCAACCAATTCAATTAGATCCATAAAAAGAATAGATGTCTGAATTGAATTTGAGCTGCCGTAGCGATCCAAACATAACTCAGCACCCTTACTCGCAGGCGCAGCGCTTCACTCTCAAACGCGCCCTCTCTCCCTGTGTTTGTTTCAAAACATGCAATTCTCACTTCCACCTTCTCTCTCTCATGCAAAACCAAAGCCCAGACAGACTCACACCCGAAATCTTCTACCGCGTCCTCACTACGACATCCCCTACGCCCCATCATCTCCGCCGCCCAATCGAAACCATCTATTCAAACCAAACTCTGATGATGATGCTTTTATATTACAACAAATCCGTAAGACTAACTATTTGAGGTAAAGAGACAGAGATAGCTAGCGAGAGAAAGGAATGAAGGGAAAGGCAGCAATGGCGGCGAACGGGACGATGTCATCGTTGGGAGAGAGGCAGAGAAGAGCCATCACTGGAAAGATCTTCCATGGATTGAGGAAGCATGGCGGTTACCGCCTCTCCCCCGCCGCCGACATCAACGAGGTCCTCCGCCACCTTGCCGCCGAGGCCGGCTGGACCGTCCACCCTGACGGCACCACCTTTCGCTCCAACGTAACTATATATTATTCTCTTCTAATTTTATTTTATCTCCCTTTCTCGCACTATTTTCTCGCTAACCAAACACCTTACCTACATTCGTGAATTAGGTTGGGAATTGCTGTCCAACGTGCGGCGCGGCGAGATCGAGCGCGACGCAGACGCCGACCAGCGGCGTCGTCCTCGCCTGCGGCGGCGGAGGAAGAGGAGGAGAGTGTTCGAGGACAACGTCACCACGCCACATCTTCATAGGAGATCCGGTGCCTCTGTGCCTGCTTCCTCGGTCTGCTATGTCGCCAGTGGAAGTTCCTCCGTTGAAGGCGACATTCCAATGGCGGCGCTTTACAATGTATACGGTGGTGGATTTCCCGGCGGGCTCCAACAGTATTCTTCGCCCGTCTTCAATGGCGGAGGACCATCGCCGGCGGCGTTTCAGCACCATCACCCGCAGGATGCTAGGGCTTCCAACCAGAACACGCCGGTCGGCTCGCCTCTTCGGCGCTCGTAATTTTGGATTCTGGTGTTCTTTTGCTCTTGTAGATTATTCCCTTTCTTCGGTAGCTTTAGTTAATTACCTTTAAAGTTGTCATCCTTAGTTTCATGCCTTTAAGAATTACAAGCTCTGCTACATGGCCATAGGTTTAATGGATATAATGGAGTGACCAAAAATAGTTTTTTAAATAGTAAAAATTAAAATTAAAATCCCTTAAAAACATTAAAAACACAACAACAAAAAAAAAGAAAAAAAAATGAACCTGAAAAACTTCTAAGCAGGAAGGTGCCATAAACTTTGAGCGTATTGACTAGGTCTTTTATTTTTTTGATCAATTAGCAGTGAAACTTTTATAAATCTTTCCGTTTTACCAATTTTAAATAGTTTCAACGTTCAAAATGAAAACTTTTAGGTCATGGATTTGAATATCTATCTTCTATCTTTCTGCTTAAAAATTTTGATTACAACAAATTTTATTTTTTTTTTTTGGGTTGGGTGGGGGTGGATGTGTTGGTTTTCATTTGTTGTCTTCTACATCAAAGAACTAAGGTGATTTTTGCATTTTGAACCTTAAATTAGTGTATTTCGAGCTCTAAAACGGAGGTTGAAGATGCAGCGATATAGACTGCTTTCAGTGGAGATCTCGACTGCGCAATAGAGATATGCCGTGAAAGAAACAACAGAGATTCAATTAAAACCATAGTAGAACTCAAAGTAACAGTAGAGTTCCACGATTAAAGATATGGTAAAACGAATATGGTGACAATCACATGCGAATATCACACCTTCAGTACTAATGTTTTGTTGAAAAATTCACCAAATAAAGTTAATGTTTACTAAATCAATAAGACAATTTAAGTACTAGTCCTTTAAGTAGATGTTTCACGTGATTTTGCGTTCTTAGTCCGAAAAATCAACGAGAGATAAATGTGTTTTGATAAAAAAAAAATTAATTTAATAAAGACTATTAAGTTATAAAAATAAAAATCACATAAATTGAATTATTCTAAGACACAGAAGAGATTCTCTACACTCCAGTAAAGACCTTTAATTTTTATTTTTACTATCAGTAGGGTGTCTCTCCACTGTGCAGTTGAACTCATTCAAAATTTAATTAAATAATTCTACCAATTTAGAAAAACCGTTTTAAACCTTAATAATTGGTGCTTTATGTTGCCTATAAAATTCGATTCTAACATGCCAAAAACGATATACATATCAAAATCACAAACGAAAGTGTGAAAGGACATACCTCTTGCCATTGCTATACGTGCAGATGAAGACACCAAAATTCTGTGAATGTAGTTTGTGTCTTCTTACACTCAAACACTCTGATGATGGTGTATAAACTGAAAAGAGTGAGAGTTGATAGGGACCAAAGCAATGAAAGGCTCAACACATGAACCTTTGTTTTTCTTTTTTTTGCTTTCTATACATGAAATCCTTCCATCAAGGATTTTTTATACAGGTTCAAGAATTCAGTTACCAAGATTTATTATGGTTTAATGAAAACAAATATGAGACCATTTATGTAAAACTGTTATAGCAATTAAATTGGTTTCAAATTGAAACCGTTGAAATACAGACAGTCACATTCTCCCACTTGGTCTCCATATTTAACCTTATATTCATTAAACCTAAACTTTTAGGAAACAAATACATGAATCATGGCGATAATTTCTATAAATTGTGAGTATTATCTTCCATGTATTACTATGTATTGTTTCTCAGACTTTATTCCCTATATGGTAACCTAACTTTATGAATAAACCTAATGTTTATTCTTGGTCCTACTAAATGTGAATTTTCCTCCAATAACTTTATGCCAAATCAAATATGAGAAAACATCACAACTGAATAAGAGTTTCATTAAGACTGTAAATTGTATGTACAAACAAATTACATTATGGAACCAAGTCTCATTTGAACTACATGATCCTTAAATGACTTCAGTGGCATTTCTTTTGTTAAAGGATCTGCGATCATCAATTTAGTGCTTATATGTTGTATGACCAATTTATTTTCCTTAATGTGTTCCCTTATCGCTAAGTATTTAATATCGATATGTTTACTTCGACTGCTACTCTTATTATTCTTAGCCATAAAGACAGCAACTGAATTGTCACAATATATTCTTAATGGCCTAGACACAAAATCTACAATTCTAAGGCTTGACATGAAACTCTTCAACCATACACCATGCGAAGTAGCATTAAAACAAGAAGCGAACTCTGCCTCCATTGTGGAAGTAGCAACCGACGTTTGCTTTCCACTTCTCCAAGATACATCTCCTCCAGTTAGCATGAAAATATAACCAGAAGTTGATTTTCTCGAATCAACATAGCTTGCAAAGTTTAAATCGAAGTAGCCAATCACCTCTAGATTATCAGTTCGCCTATATATAAACATGTAGTCCTTTTGTGCCTTGAAGGTACCTCATCACCTTCTTTGTAGCCCTCCAGTGGTCAATGCCTGGATTACTTGATATCTGCCCAACATTCCCACAGCAAATGCAATGTCAGGTTTTGTGCAGACCTAAGCATACATAAGGCTTCCAACAGCTGAAGTATAAGGAATATTGCTCATTTGATTTTTCTCGAAATCATTCCTTGGGTTCAAATTGAACTTGTTACCCTTCACAATGAGTGCTACACTTGATGAACAATCTTTCACCCGAAATCTGTCTAAGACTTTATTGATATAGGTTTCCTACGATAGTCCCAAAATGCATTGATATCTATCCCTATGGATCTTAATGCCAATGACATAAGATGCCTCACCCATATCCTTCATATCGAAGTTCTTAGAAAGGAATTGTTTCACCTCATATAGAAACCCCTTATCATTGGTAGCAAGAAGGATATCATCCACATACAAAACAAGGAAACAGATCTTGCTCCCACTGACCTTCTAGTATATACATTGATTCATGATGTTCTCTTTAAAACCAAATGAAGTGATGACATAGTGGAATTTCAAATACCATTGACGGGAAGCCTGTTTCAAACCATATATGGATTTCTTGAGTTTGCACACCAATTGCTCACCATCACTAGAGGAGAATCCTTCAGGTTGTTTCATGTAAACCTCTTCCTCTAGATCGCCATTGAGGAATGTCGTTTTCACATCCATCTGATGTAACTCAAAATCAAAATGAGTTACTAATGCCATAATCACACGAAGGAAGTCCTTTTTGGATACAGGAGAAAAAGTCTCAATGTAATCTATACCCTCCCTTTGAGTGAATCCTTTAGCTACGAGTCTTGTCTTATATCTTTCAATGTTGCCTAATGAGTCTTTCTTTGTCTTGAAGACCCATTTGCATCCAATGGCTTTTACACTATCAGGCAACTTGACAAGATTCCAGACTCCATTAGATGACATAGAGCTCATCTCATCTTTCATGGCATCATACCACAAGTTAGATTCCTTACAACTCATGGCTTGTGAAAATGTTTCTGGATCATTTCGACTCCAATGTTGTAGTCAGACTCCTGTAGATACACAATATAGTCACTAAGAGTGGCTGATCACCTTACTCTAGTAGATCTCCTTAATGTTGGTTCAACATTCTCTTGAGGAGCATGTTGATCAACTAGCTGTTCAACAGGTTCTTGTATCGTTGTTCAGCTGGATCTACTGCTTCTTGATCAGCAGTCTATAGAACTTGAATGACTGACTGTTGTTCAACACGCGTTTGAACTGTAGGCGTGTTGCGTATAGCAATCACTCTATCATATGAAGTGGAAGCTTGAGCATCTGTATGATCTTTCTCTGGAACAATGTTCTAGGTTGGATCTGTTAGACATGTATGCCCTAAGGAGTAAAAATGTAATACGTTTTTGGAGACATTTTTATCAATAAAGAATTTATTCATTTATATATACCAAATCTTGTCCTCTTTACGTTCATATTTGTTGAATGTATGATAAGCAAACAGTAGTCTGAGACTGTCAGTCTAAACCTTAAGAATTGGGCATATGATGGGATGATTATGCGGTAGACACGATTCTTAAGGTGATGGTCTAAAACATATGATCCGCAATCGAGGGAATAAAGTTGGGCGCTTTATTCATGTAAAGATTGTTATGTTGTCTATATCCCTACTAGGAGATGGTTTGTCTTGACCATCGAAGTTGGACTCCGTGAATAGAAACATTGGCACGTTGTCATAGGTGACGATGTGTTGGATCGGGACATAAAGTGAATTGATTTAGATTAATAATTCTGTCTTGGCAAATTGATTCACTTTAGACAGTCATTTGTATTGTATCTTAATCCTGAGATGAATAGTGGGCCCGTTGTGTCGACTTGTGTCCTTTGATGTACTAATGGGTGACTCCCACATCTCTATAGTGGTATGCATGCCGGTACGTTGGAGGCATGACTCTTGATAGAGTACACTTGTTATTCATAGATATGGAATTCATAGCTCCTCTTTAGGAGTAATGATATCCTCTTATATGCGTTGTCCTGTAATTGAAAAACTGGAGCGCTCAACCATTTGGATACAGAGGTGTAACCGAATGGTATACTATCTTTGGATGGTAAGTTTTCTAATGGTGAGACAATGGAACATAAGATAAAAATAATCGGGAAGGTAAGACAGAACTTGTCCTTAAGCCGATTATGGATTATCATATGGGGATACGATGCACTATGATATGTCATGGAGACTTAGCTACACGAGCTTCGTAATTCTATAAAGTTCGAGAGTGCAGCTCCAAGCTTTTAGTGGAGTAGCGTTGGAGTTGATAATTGTGAAATGTATATCTGGGATATTGGGTTTATAATTATCATGAGCTTGAACTTTATAGGTCCATTTTGGTCCCCTTTGCTAGCTCACAAAATCCTATAACGACACGGCGTGCTTTTCCAATAATTGGTGACTTATGTCAGATTTATCAGATTGGTTTAAAATTTGTAAGAATCAAATAATTCATGTATGTTTATCGGTTGAATTAATTTTGTAAGAAATTAGTTCAAGATAAACTTGTTGAATTATTGCGATCAGATAATTCTTGTCTGTTTATCGGTTGTTTTAATTTTGGACAAAATTGGAACAAGATAAACTTGTAGAATTATTGTGAATTGATTTATTTTCTTAGAGATTATCTTGATAAAGTTTGTTTTGATCAGATAACTTCTCTATTGGGTTATTTGAATCAAAACTGAGACTTTATCCTTTAGAATCTCGGGTGGAAAATAAAAGATTCGTGGAGATTTTTTCTCCAGAGTTTGGCCTACAGGATGACGTGTTCGGCCTGCCGAACTGGCCTGATCGGCCTGCCAATCAGTGGGAGATAAGATTACGCATTTTCACGCAAATCTTATCAGATACTGATCCGAATTTGATTCTGTTTCGAGTTTTTTAGACCTAATCTGATATGGACTGACCCTAGGACCAATAGCTATAAAAAGGGAGTGAGTCTCATGATTTACTTAGATCAATAGAGATCAATTTGAGAGATTAAGAGTGATACTCTTCTATTGAGCATCTAAAAAACTCTCTGAGAGCTTTTGTTCACAAATCACGAACACTAGCTTTGGGTTCTCTCTGTTGGTTGAAAGGAGAGTCACCGATGGAAGAGCTGTACGTGTGAGCCCACACTCACTCCGGTTGTGGATAGAGAATAGCAAAGAAGACCAGTTGGTTGAGGCTCTTCTGGAACGTTACTTCTCTACACGGGTTGTGGAGGTTCTTCGGCACACTAAGGTTAGTAAGATCTGTTTAATTTATACATATAACATGTCAAACTTGTGTTTTGAAAAATACTCTGATGAAAAATTTTAAAAAATTTCGATGCGCACTTTGTTTCCAACAGGATCACTCCCACTGATCAAGTCATTCTCAAGAAATTTTGCATTCCTTGATTCCACAAACCTAGTAGTATGTGATGGACGTGATGGACAATAAAATCTATATCCCTTTGACCGTTTAACATAACCAACGAAATACCCACTTATGGTCCTTGGGTCTAACTTCTTTTCTTGTGGATTATAGACTCTCACTTCAGACGGGCATCCCCAGACGCGTATATGTTGCAAATTCGGTTTCCAACCTTTCCATAACTTAAATGTTGTCTTTGAGACAGCCTTGGTTGGAACTCGGTTTAATATATACGCAGCCGTCTTAAGAGCTTCAGTCCACAAAGACTTAGAGAGCTTGGAGCTACTAAGCATACTTCGCACCATATCCAACAATGTTTGGTTTCTTCTTTCTGCCACACCATTCTGATCTGGAGAACCAGGCATAGTGTACTAGGTAACTATCCCATGTTCTTGAAGAAACTTCGCAAATGGACTAGGCGCTTGTCCATCTTCGGTGTATCTACCATAGTATTCACCACCTCTATCAGATCTCACTATCTTTATTTACTTACCATATTGTTTCTCTACTTCTGCCTTAAACAGCTTAAAGGCATCTATAGCTTCATTTTTGTTGTGAAGCAAGTAGAGATACATATATCGTGAGTAATCATTAATAAAAGTAATGAAATACTTTTGACCATACGCGTCTATGTCTGGACTACAAATATCTATATGTATGATCTCTAATATGTCTGAACTCCTCTTGGCACCTTTCTTTGACATATTGGTCTGCTTTCCCTTTATGCAATCCACACATGTGTCAAAGTCAGTAAAATCTAGGGTACTAAGTATCCCATCATTCACTAATCTCTTAATTCTCTCAATAGAGATATGACCCAACCTACGGTGCCATAACATAGAAGATTCTTCATTCATAACACATCTCTTAATACTAGCATTATTAAGAACATGCATAGAAGTATAAGAAGCTTTATCTTGTAAATTCATTTTGAAAAGACCATTTGACAACATACCATCTCCAATAAGTTCATATCTATAAAACAAACTAAATATAGTGTCTGAAAAATTAAAGAAAAAACCCAATGGTACAAGCTTGAAACAGAAATTAAATTCCTAGAAAAACTAGGAATATAAATGTCTTTTCCAACTCTAAAACAAAATCACTACTTAAAACTAATCTACATGTTCCAACCGCTTCCACATGTGAGCGTGTCTTGTTGCCTGAATAGATGCACTGCTCACTTCCCACTAGCTTCCTTAGGTTTTGCAACCCCTGCAAGGAATTAGTGACATGGATTGTAGAACCAGAATCAATCCACCATGTGTTATGCTCAACATCAACCATATTAGATTCATAATAAACAAATGAGAATTGAGTACCTTTTTTATCAAGCCATTTCTGATATTTAGGACAATCCTTCCTTATGTGCCCCTTCTTTTTGCAAAAGAAGCACCTAGATTCCTTCTTGATATCAGCTTATGTAGGTAGTTTGCCTTTTCCCTTGTTTTTGGCCTACCCCTCATTCTTCCTTTGAGTTGCCAGATGCACACTCTCTCCCGCTTCCATAACAAGCCTTCCTTCTTCCTGAACACACATGGTCATCAATTCATTGATGGACCACTTATCCTTATGTGTGTTGTAGGATATTTTGAAAGGTCCATATTGTTGTGGGAGAGTGTTAAGGATGTAGTGCACAAGAAAGGTTTTAGACATCTCAACCTCAACAGTCTTCAACTGAGCCACTATATCCCTCATTTGCATGATGTGCTCACGCACACCATAAATTCCGGTAAGCTTCATGGGTGAAAACTTCATTATTAAAGTGCTTGCCAAAGCTTTGTCTGATGTAGCAAACTGCTCATCAATTGTCGTCATCAAAGCTCGCACATTGTCATATTGCTCCAATGAACCACGTATGCCAGCCGAGATCTTGGTCTTTATGAACATTACGTAGAGGCGATTAGATCGCTCTCATTTTTCACAACGATCAACATCATCCGGTTTGCTGGTCGCTGTAATGGCAGGTGGTTCATCCTTGCGGATAGCAAAGTCACTGTCCATTACGCCTAAATGAAGGAGAATTATCTCCTTTTACACCTTATAGTTATCACCCTTAAGTTCAGGAATGTCACATTGAAAATTAGAGTAGTTCACAGTTTACAAAGCTACATAATAAAACATACATGCTTATGTTACTAAATTGAGGCTACAATACTTTATGACATGTTTACCAATGTAAATCATGCATTAAAATATGAATCAAATGACATAAAAATTGTATGTGGGCTAAATTTTTAATTCAAACAGACTCATATATCCTTATGATGACACTATCAAATTATATTCCCTTATCTTAATTCCTGTGGATAAATTAAGAAAGATAATTTGATACATCATCCTAACTAATCATATTAAATATAAGAAAAATTCTTGTGGGATAAAATTTATTATATTACATATGATTAATCACAATTTAATGCCCTTTTACCATATGTGATTTAAACATAATTTTGCATAATTAAAGATGTTGTGGCTACTCTTTTAATTATTCAAAAATTATATATATCACTAGACATTTATTCTAAAATATTTGCTCATAAATGAATTGCATTTACTTAAAGCAATAAATAAATATGAACAAAGAACCCATAATTTATGTACCAATATTCATTATGCATAGATTAAAATTATACATTCAAAAGCATAATTTTAGCACATTATTGCACAAAATTTAAATGTACTAAATTATTTAATTTAATATTGCATGCATAATTTTAAATCACAAATTATACATAATGAACATTATATGTACACAAATTTACAAAATTATATCCACACCAAAACTGTATAATATTCATAACAAATACCAAAAATTATGAATATTCAAAATTATGAATTTTTTATAATTTATTCCATAATATGAAAAATTTCATAAAAAATATCAAAATTATGGATATTATGAAAATCTCATAAAATTATAAAATCTGAAAATTTTATGAAATTTTGCTCAAAAATATCACTTTATGAAATCTGGGAAAAATCAAATTTTTTTAATTTATTTTTGGGTTTTTTTTTAACCCAAAGAAACAACTTGTCGTTTTGGGATTGAGATCCAAAATAACATGTCATTTTTCTTTTTTGGAAATGAGCCCCCCCCCCCCCCCCCCCCCCCCCCCCAATTCAACGACATGTCGTTCTCTTGCATACCCAAAACGACATGTCGTTTTCCTTGATGTTGAGCAATTCTCAGCTTAGCGAAAATGACGTCGTTTTTCAGCAGGGCTAATGTCAAAACGACGTGTCGTTTGGTCACTCGGGAAATTCATCTTCAACCTCTAGCCGGGTCATCTTGACCCAGTTTTGACCCGTTTCAGACCTAGAACAAAACCCGACAGTTTCTAAGCTTACCAAACATGATTTTGACGTTTCAAATTGTATAATTCTTAGAAATCGAGTGTCTAAATGATTTCTAATCTCAGTTTCAATTAAAAAATGTTAAAATTAAAAACCCAAAAATCAAAAAAATTCAACCGTGAGTGTTACACAGTATAAATTGCAGTCATTCAAAACACGCAAGGCAGAGATACAAACCCGCTCTGATACCAAATGATAACTATAAAATTTGATTCTAACATGCCAAAAACGATATGCAAATCAAAATCACAAATGAAAGCGTGAAATGACATACCTCCTGCCATTGCTATACATGCAGATGAAGACACCAAAATTTTGTGAATGTAGTTTGTGTCTTCTAACACTCAAACACTCTGATGATGGTGTATAAACTGAAAAGAGTGAGAGGTGATAGGGACCAAAGCAATGAAACGCTCAACACATGAACCTTTGTTTTTCTTTTTTTTGCTTTCTATACGTGAAATCCTTTCATCAAGATTTTATATAGGTTCAAGAATTCAGTTACCAAGATTTATTATGGTTTAATGAAAACATAAATATGAGACCATTTATGCAAAACTGCTATAGGAATTAAATTGGTTTCAAATTGAAACCGTTGAAATACAAACAGTCACACTTTAATGAAAAAAAATATAAGTCTACTTATTTAGAAAAATCCATTGTTTTAGTTACTGTTTATTTTATAAGTTCGCTATGTAGGAAAAAAAATGACCTTGGAGTATTTGTTTCATGGGATATTATACTTTTGGCCAAAAAATTCAACAAAGCATAAAGTTTTGGGTGTTTTGATGAAAAATTTGATTTAACAAAGTTTATGAAGTTGTAAAAATAAAAATAACACATAAAATCAAATTAATCTACTGCATAGTAGAGATTCTTTGCACTCTCATAGAGACCTTTAATTTCAATTTCTACCGTCGATAGAGTGTCTTTACTGAGCAGTATAAATTATTTAAAATTTAATTATTTCACGTTGTCAACTAAGGAAAAATGTTTTTAACCTTAACAATTGATACTTTAATAAAAAAAAGGGTTTAAAAGTTTAGTAAGTTAGAAAAGCTCACCGTCTTACTAGTTTTGTTTGATGAAGTTCACCACGTAAGAAACATCATTGAGGCACCTTACACACCAATGTCTTGAGTATTTTGTATTTCTAGTTTGAAAAATTATAAAGACATAAAATTTCAAGTGTTTTGGTTAAAATTTTGATGTAACAAAACTTACCAGTTATAAAAATAAAAATAACACAAAGTTAAATTACTCTACTGTACAGTAGAGATTCTTTACTCTTAGTAGAGACTTTAATGTTCAACTCTACTATAGGTAGATTGTTTTTCCTAGGCAGATGACATTAATTAAGATTTAATTAATCAAGGTTATCATTTAAAATATATATATTTTTTTAATCTTAATAATTGATGATTAGATTCAAAAAAAGTTTAAAAAATGTAGTAAGTTAGAAAAGTCTATCGTCTTACTTACTAGTTTTGTTTGATGAAGCTGTTAGACATGTATGCCTTAAGGAGTAAAAATATAATAAGTTTTTACAGACATTTTTATCAATAAAGAATTTATTGTTTATATACCAAATCTTGTCCTCTTTACGTTCATATTTGTTGAATGTATGTTAAGCAAACAAAAGTCTAAGACTATCGGTCTAAACCTTTAAGAATTGGGCATATGATGGACAGATTATGCGGAAGACACGATTCTTAAGGTGATGGTCTAAAACATAAGATCCACAATCAAGGGAATAAAGTCGGGCACTTTATTCTTGTAAAGATTGTTATGTTGTCTATATCTCTATTGGGAGATGTTTTGTCTTGACTATCAGAGGTAGACTCCATGAATAGAAACATTGGCACGTTGTCATAGGTGACGATGTGTTGGATCAAGATATAAAGTGAATTAAGTTGGATTAATAATTCTGTCTCAGCAAATCGATTCACTTTAGACAATCATTTGTATTGTATCTTAATCTTGAGATGAATAGTAGGCACGTTGTCTTGACTTGTGTCTTTTGATGTACCAAAGGGTGACACCCACATCTTAATAGTGGTATGCATGCCGGCACGTTGGAGGCATGACTCTTGATGGCGTAGACATGTTATTCATAGATATGGAATCCATAGCCCCTCTTTAGGAGTAGTGATATCCTCTTATATGCATTATCCTGTAATTGAAAAACTGGAGCGCTAAACCATTTGGATGTATAGGTGTAATCGAATGGTATACTGTCTTTGGATGGTAAGTTTTCGATGGTGAGATAATAGAACGTAAGATAAAAATAATCGAGAAAGTAAGACAGAACTTGTCTTTAAGCTGATTATGGATAATCATATGGAGATACGATATACTTTTATATGTCATGGAAACTTAGCTATACGGGCTTCGTAATTCTATGTAGTTCAAGAGTGTAGCTCCAAACTTTTAGTGGAGTAGCGTTGGAGTTGATAATTATGAAATATATATCTGGGATATTGGGTTTCGTAATTATCAAGAGCTTGAACTATATAGGTCCATTTGGTCCTCTTTGCTAGCTCACAACATCCTGTAACGATATGGCATGTTTTTCCAATAATTGGTGATTTATGTCAGATTTATTAGATTGGTTGAAATTCAGAAGAATAAAATAATTCATGTCTGTTTATCGGTTGAATTAATTTTGTGATAAAATTAATTCAAGATAAACTTGTTGTTGAATTATTGGGATCGGATAATTCTTGTCTATTTATCGGTTGATTTAATTTTTGAATAAATTAGATCAATATAAACTTGTAGAATTATTAGGAATTCATTTATTTTCCTAGAGATTATCTAGATAAAGTTGTTTTAATTAGATAACTTCTCTATTGGGTTATTTGAATTAAAACTGAGACTTTATCTTATAGAATCTCGGGTGGAAAATAAAAGATTCACTGAGATCTTTTTTGGCAATTCGGCATGCCGATCCTCAAGTTTGGCCTGCCGATGGGCCAAGTTCGGCCTGCCGATGTGCTGAAAAAAGATTACGTATTTTCGCGTGGATTTTATTAGATATTGATCCAAATTTGATTCTGATTCGAATTTTTAAGACCTAATCTAATAAGGACTAACCCTAGACCCAACCTCTATAAATAGGGAGTAAGTCATATAAGTTATTTAGATCAATTGAAAAATTAAGAGTAATACTCTGCTGGTGAGAATCTGAAACTCCCTAAGAGCTCTTGTTCACAAATCACGAACACTAACTTTGGGTTCTCTCAATTGGTTGGAAGGAGAGTCACCTAGAGGAAGAGCTATACATGTGAGCCCACACTCACCCCGATCGTGGTAAGAGAATAGCAAAGAAGACCAGTTGGTTGAGACTCTTCTAGAACGTTACTTCTCTTCATAGATTACGGAAGTTCTTCGGCATTCAAAGGTTAGTAAGACCTGGTTAATTTATGCATATAGTATGTCAAACTTGTGTTTTAAAAAATACTCTGATATAAAATTTTTAAAATTCCGCTGCGTATTATTTATCCAACATAAGCTATATTAGAAATATTAATGAGGCGCCTTATGTATTAGTGCTTTGAATATTTTGCATTTTAACCCAAAATACCAACAAGACATAAAAATTTCAAGTGTTTTGATTAAGTTTTTGATCTAATAAAATTTGGCAAACTATACAAATAAAAATGATGCATAAAATTAAAATACTCTAATACACGGTAGAGATTTGCTACTCCTAATAGAGACCTTAAATCTTAAGCTCTACTATTGATAGGGTGTTTTTATTGAGCAATAAAGATTATTTAAAAATTTAATTAATCAAGGCACTAATTTATTAAATCTGTATTAACTTTTAAAAATTGATTCTTTAATGAAAAAGAAATGGTTATTCCGTTTTTAAAAACCATTTTGAGCCATAATGTTTTGAAGTTTACTACTAAGAAACATTACTCTTTTGTAGAGTAAAGATCCTCTACACCACGGTAGAGAGCTTCTTACGTATTTGACTTCACAATGACTTATCATATTTGACCAACTAAACTATTGGCATAATTATATTTATATCATTAGTATTAATACAAATGCTCATTCAAGTAAAATAATACAAGTAATGTTTTAAGAGTTCCAATCATTAAAAAAAATGTCAATAGTCATCTTTTGCCTGAAGAACGAAACAGCTTCGTTGCTTAGCACATTGAAACTATTATATGCAAAATCCAACTCTATATATTAAATTATATATGATGCAGTCTCCTCTATTTAAGATTTAGTTAGTAAACACAAATCAATAAGCCAAATATATAATATTTAAGCTTTGAACATAAACTTGCTTGTTGTTTTAAAGCATACTTTTGATCCGCTCAGAAGCCGTGGATCTGTTGTTCTCATATTGAGCTTGGAAAGCGTGCCACTCTGCTTAAATTTAAGGGAACAAAGCCAAATAACTCAACAGTTAAGCACCATTTATAGGGTGTTTGGCATAGAAACAGAAACGTTAGTTAGAACTATTTTTATTGTAGTATATGAGAGCCTTATACTATAACAATTTTTTTATTATTACTGTAACATGTGAGAGCTCTGCACCGCTTATAACTAAAAAAATAGTGTAAACTATCACTGCCAAACACAAAATTAGTTACATTATAGGCAACAAAGTTTATATTCATAGGAATCCAATTAATCACCAGCTCCTTGGCATCAGTAAATTGATTCTTAATGGCATTGACCACTACATCAGCTGGCTTCGGTTGTGCCATTGATTCCTAGGAACCATAGATGAGTTAAATGCCGTTGTTTTCTAATTTCCATTACATAAAGGACCCATATAATTTTTAAATTGTCAATTCGAATTTTTTATTTAGTTGATGTGACATTGAGAACAAGTATCTCCAAGAAGTTTTCTAAAAAGATAATAAAAAGATACCCTAATACCAGTGCAGGCAAACTTTCCCTTTTCTAAAGTAATTGTTAATTTTTGAAAAACATTTTTCACAAAATATAATGAAAACGTGGTTGCAGCGCACATTATATATAACAAAAGTTTTTTCAAAACTTTTGTAAAACGCTATAGATTATAGTAATTTAACGCTTAAATAAATATATAAACTTTGCTCATTGGAATGAATGGAGATGACCGGAGATATACGAATGCAAAGGACATTCTTTTTAAGACGAAACCACCGTCTTTCTCGCATACTCCTTGACACAGAATGGGCATACGTGTGTGGGCATAGAAGGAATATGGTTTCTAAATGATCACTCAACTAATTTAAGGCACCTGTAAGTCTCAACACATGAGCAGAACGGGTTTCAAAATGAAAAACTTTTCTTCTCTCTCCTTTTCTTTTCTACAGCCTACTAAAGGGAGAAATTTGGTAGAGTATTTTCAGTCTCTTCAAAACTCATAAGTGTATTTCTAATGAGTAGAGGAGGCCTCATTTATAAAGAATAAGAAAGTTAATTAATTTTAAAAAGTCTTCTTATTTTAATTTTAACTAAAGTAAAATACACAAGTTTCCCTTTCTCAATAATGTGATAGGCGTCACACACAGAGAAATTCTCTGTGCATGTGGCACCATTCCCATAACAATTCAGGAAAGAATACTGCTTGTTACCCAATAATTTAGAATTCCATAATTCTAAATTAATTATTTCACTTGTCCAAACAATATTTACAAGGATGGCAGGGCACTAATAAACCCATAATTTCAGGCTCCAATAAAACAAATATATTAATTAAACTCTTTAATTAATATACTACTCTTTCATTAATTCTAACATAACTACAATAAATACTTAGAATTGCATACTTGAAATTATAGATATTTAATTCCTCATTTCTTAGAGTCGTCTATTTTAAATAGCAATTACCTATAAGTCGATCTTCTATAAATAATTCATAATTAAAGTTAAGTACCATCCGTTGACCTCCTTAATTACTCCTTCATTCTTGAGTGTCATTGATTCTCTAATAAATAATAAATTTATGAACCCAATCATGAATTGAACGCTCTTATTATTCAAGCACCAAATCAATATTTAAGAGAATTATTTCTTTGCTTCTCATTAGAGAAGGAATGGATTCCATCTTGTAATATTAATAATGAAATCTCACATTTAGTCATGTCTTTAATTACAAAGTCAATAACAAAAATTTAATGGATCCTACACAACATAAAAAATGTAAAAACAGATATTAATTCATCTACTCCTTTTAGACTAATTCTCAATTAGAGAATGTATCCTTAATTTACTTTAAGACACCTTTATAACTTTACATGTCATAAGTCGATAATTTTTTAAGGACCCTAAATTATGTCACTTATGCCGCTCCAAACTTTGTGTCCTTAGAAAATATCTTCACGTCGTCCAATTCCTTTTTGTATGACAAGTTAATGTTATTTTTCTTGTAACTTTTGAGGACTTCCACGTCAACCCACTCTATATTCCCATAACATTGAATATTTTCTATAACAGATCATGTAAAAAAAGTAATTTAAAAAAAATACTAAATCCCTCAAAAATAGAGCATTTGAAATTCTCAAAGTAAAAAAATTCAAGGGATTTCATTATTCTTTGTGTTTGTATTTGATTGGCCTATTGCAAGAAATATTCATGCAGGTTGTAGATAGATGGAGTGAGTTGATGTAAAAGTCCCCTAAAATTAGGGAAAAAAAACATTAGTTTGTTAAGTCGAACATAATAAGACAAAAGAAAATAACTTACTAATGGTACAAGGTTTGAGGGTACATGGTGATACATTTTGAAAGTGGAGAAATAAAGTTATATATATATGACATAATTGGATGGGAAAATATAAAAACTATACGCAAATTATATAAAATTATATTTAATAAATAAAGAATTTTTTTTTAAGTTTAGTAAATCCTAAAAAGATAATTGATCCTTTTCCTTGAAAAAGGAATTAAATTCTTTTCTTAAGTTGGAATTAAATTGTTTCCAATTATACTATGTTTTTCTTTCTTTCGTTTTTTTTTTTTTTTTAACTTGAATCCGATTATCTTACCAGCTTGGATTGGGAGGAAGGTCTTCATTTTCCAATCGTTTCTTGAGGCTTGTGTGGATGAGCCTGGACAAGTTTGTGATTCACTATCGCTTTCGGCTTAGAGCTGTTCTTGTTCTTATTTCTTTAATTTCCCACTTTCTTAGTACCAAAAATTTATTGATAGGTTAAGTTCATTATTATAGCTCTTATTTTAAACTATTTATCAATTTATCTATTTGTTTTAAAAATTACAAAAATATTTATTGAATTTAAAATCTTATTTCAATTTCATCCTCGTAAATAGAAAAAAAAATTAAGACATTAATATAACTATTCTTAGACAACAATAAAAAATATTATACAGATTTAAAACATAAAAAAATCCTTAAACAAAACATCAAAAAAAAAAAAAAAAAAAAGATCTTAAGTTTTTTAAATTTTTCGATGTTAAAAATAGTTTTCAGAAGATTAATATATTTTAAAAATAAATTTAATCTAATTTAGAATAACATTGTCTTATCTAGATTTTTTTTTCCTTTTTTACCATTGGCAAGAACTTATTTCAATTGCTAATCATAAGGAATTCGAACAACTGCTTCAAACACAGTATCAGAAAGTACCGTTTGTGGAACCTGTATATCCATGGGGTTGTTACAAAAATTTTGGAAGGAGTAATATTAAAACAAATTTTTTTAAATTAAAAAGATTATCTATGTAATTTTTCAAAACAAAAGAATAAATTGATAAAAAAATAAAAATTATAACTATGTAATTAACCCATTTGATAGTCATCTTAACGTTTAACTTATAACTACCTTGTATTTTAGGCCTCCTCCTTAAGTAATCACTTCATCGTTGTAGCTAATGAAAAATATAAAAAAAAAGGTCAACAGAAAGTGGTGAATTTCATTTTCCAGGTACATTCGCTCCATCACTCTTGATGCTAAAACGTAACTTTCCATAATATCAATCAAACCTTGTCCAATTGAGCATTATTTCCTCTGACAATGGAATCACAAATTCATCATAAGCAAGTTCCTAACTAAAACTTGAGTCCCAATGCCTGCTAAAATGCCCCCCAGCTGTTTCCCATGGTACCAATCTGATCTCCGTTGCAATATCAGCTGACAACAACACTTTGACCCGATTTCCTTAAATAAAGCTTGCAACATTTTTTTCCTGTCACATAATCACATAGGAACCCAAGTCCATTGCCTTCCAAATTGAGGGAATTTGCATCAGACTCAAAAGAAACCGGGAACTTCTCCCGGCATTGGAGCCAACTCATTCTTGCTGAACCTCTCCTCATCATAGAACGAGGCATGGACTACTCTACCCCCAAAGAATCGGCCATCAAGGTCAATCAATGCCTTTGTTGTTTCTTCGGATCTCTCAAACTGCACAAAAATTCTTACTGCCTCATCAGCTGGAAAATTTGGTTCTGTTATCTCGAATATGAGAACCCGAGTCACTGTTCCGTATTTCGCACACTCCGACCCCACCTCCTCTTCAAGCTCATCATCTACTTCACCAGGTCCCACCTTCAAGAAGCAGAAAGTCAGAGATTACCATTTTCATATTTGTATAGAACAGTCAACTCATACAAGCAGGATGAGAGCATAAACAACTTAAGAAGATTTAATAATGAATTCTCAGAGCACAAAAAATTTCGATCTTGCAATTTGCTACCAAGTTATTTTGTGTGTATACGCATCGACATGTAAGATTGCTTTGAAATTTTGTCATTTACAAAGTTCATATTTCTCAAGTCTTTCAAAAATGCGTTAGACAGATAGCTATGTACTTTTTGCACACCATATCTTACCCACAAAAATACTGGTTTTTATACATAGGGCATTTAACTTTAAAAAAATACGTCAGTCTAAATGAATATACAAATCTTGCCCTATTTCATTTATTTTAGAGCATGTTTGGCATACCGTATTATATTGTATTGTATTGCATTGCATTGTATTGCATTATATACAAAAAATGCAATGCAATACAATACAATACGGTGTGTCAAACAAACAGAGTTAGAACCACTACCAGGTTGCACTTTTGGGCCATCTACATCAAACACGCCCAGAAGAAATGAAGAAATTTGATATACCGCGATCTGAATGATTTCTCCATCTGAGATTGACTCGCACTTTTGTCCTTTCAATATATTCCCATGATGACACTAACGTCGTAAAGTTAAGTCACTCCCAAATCTAAGATAATGAAAATTCCCAAACCCTTTGCCACTCTTGTTAGTTGTTTGGTAAATTCATATGCAAGAATACGAAAGAACCGAAAATAGGAAACAATTAAACCCTTTCAATATTTTTTTTTTCACAAAGTTCCTCATATCGAAGTAGCACAAATATTAAATCACAAAAATCATACGTAAAACAGCATCTTCTTATAAGTTAAGCTAAAACCCAAGAATATGTAATGCTTAGGAGCAATTGACATTACCCAATATTACGAGCATTTTGTGTTGCACTAACTGAATTTTGGAGTTCTAAGTCATGCATAACTTAATTTCAAAGCCTTATATATACATACATATATATATATATATGTATGTATATATAAAAGCGCCATTATCATAAATTGAAGATAAGGCATACCATATTTCTAAGCAGCAGAACCCGTGTGGGTGGCCCGTTCAAATTCACACTCTTCACCTTCTTCTCTGGCTTTGCTTCACTAGCATTGACAATCACCCCAGCTCGCCGATCGGTTTTCTTGGCCATCAAAGGAGTAGTGATCCCCTGCTCCTGCTTGCCAAGGCCTTGGCCCTCTTTCCACCCCATCTTCGCCATCATTCTTTGCGCCGCTGTCATATGCCCACCAGCACCAACACCCAATCCGCCCGTCTCCGACTTTCCAATGGTAAACCCATCACCGCTGCTCGGTGGAGACGGTGATCTCGGCACTGCCCCACTCATTGCGGCACGCCTTCTCCACGCTTCCTCGCCCGAGATGTTCAACCTTGAATCACCGCCATAAGCCCTCTCCCTCTCTCTTTCCTTCTCCTCTCCCTCCCTCCTCTCCCTCTCCTCCTCCTCCTGCCGCCTTTTCTCAAGCTCCCTCCTCATCTCGGCCTCCATCAATTTCCTCTTCTTCTCCCTCCTGTAATCCTCATAGTCATTCGGCCTCGCAGGATCATATTCTTCGATGACCGTGGATGTAACACCCACCAAAGCAGGCTGCACAACAGGCTCCGGCGACACTGTAGGCAGCGGCGCCACCTCGGGCGACGTTATGGTTTTCAGCACAGCTGAATTCCCAGGTTTCTGCTTGTTCTGCGTTTTCAAAATCGTCTGTGGCGGGCCGAAAACCGAAGAGGGTTTACGGAGGGTGGGCGGCGCCATCTTTGTGCTGCTCGACCACACAGTAGAGTTGCTTGGCTTCTCTTCATCGGCTGAAGAGGGTGGAGGGAGGTCGCCGTACAACCCACCTAACATCTGGGTCCCACTAGAAACCCCTAATTCTCTGCAGCTACTGAGCTCTGCAAACCCTAGAAATTCAAGCAAATGAACGGGGAACTTTGTTAATAGGATGAGAAATTAGTGATCGAATGGAATTTATTTCGGGTTCAGATCCTGGATTTGATATAAAGTGAGAGAGGGCCCTGGGATTTGGACGCCTTTAAAATTAGGGTTTTTGGAAAATTAGTACAGTATCTGGTGAATCAAATGCCATTTCCAAACTCAAAGGAGCTTAAATAACGGAAAAGGAAAGTGAAAAATGAAAAGATCAAGAAGAAGAAGAAGAAGAAGAAGAACGTACCAAGAATTTAAGCTCGATCGTCCAGGCAAATTGAATGAATGGCCAGTTGTCTTGTTGCAGAAGCGGTCCATAGAGGAAGAATTTGAGAAAAGGAAAAAAACAAATCGTAATTGAGGAATTGATTTTTTTTTATAAAAAATATATATATATTTTTTTAAGTAGGTAAGTTGTTTTAATTTTTTTTAAAAAAAAAGATAAAAATAACCATAACGAAAAGAGGAACCTCAATAGAGTGGAAAAAAAAACTAGAACAGTTTTTATACCTAAAAAGTATGTTTTTTAGAGTCAAAAAACTGTCAAAAAAAAAAGTTATTTGCCTAAAATCTTTTTTTTTAAAGTTACTTTTCAAAATCCTCCACCATAGGCAACCTTTTTTCCGGATGATATGTTTTAGATTTGAATGATGTCGTTTAGCTGCAATTTTTTTTTCTTTTTTTTTTTCAGGTTTCATCTTCGTCTTGCTTATGACTTCACTGATTATCATGTCGTGTTCTATCAACAAAATGTTATTTTTTGTCCGTATTACATGCATATTTTACCATATTTTTAACACCTAACTAATTAAAATGACTAAATTTGTAACAAATAGATAGATTAAGAATGGAGCTTGAGATATTGTAAAAGTGAGGGACTAAAGTGAGAGTGACAACATAACTCAAGGACATTAATGAGATTAAACACTTTTTTTAAGGACAAACAATGCATCCATTAGACTTAAAGACATTTTTTCGCTTTAAAGTACACTACCATTTACGTAGGAAAAAAATCTTTGACACAATTTTATGTTTAGGCTAAATTTAGCATATAAGTATTATGACCTGTTTCGTAGAGCTTTTGTTTGTGATTTTAGTTAGTAGAAGAACACAAGTAAAATATGGCTTTTCAGTAAATGTTTAGAACTATATTTTTAAAAGAATTTCAATAAAACAAAATGGTTTTACAAATTTTTTCAATAAGTAATGAAAAGATAAAGCTATTAGAGTCACTCTTTTTATCACTTTTTTTATCATTTTTTATGTCATAGTTTTTGGTACATGTCTTTACATTCTTCCTTAAAGATAAAGCCTAATTACAAGCTATATTTTTTTATAGTTATTACGAATACACCATTGTAATATTAGGTTTTACTCTCTTTTATTTTCCATTTTGTTTGTTTGTTGCTTTTTCTTGTTTAAAAAACCCAAACTTTTATTATTCAGTTAACAAGTATATATTATATTTGTAACTTTTACAATACGAGTTTTTAAAAAAACAATAGCATAATTTTTTATCGTGTTAAAGCTTATAGTCTTGTGTTTCGAAAATGATTCTTTAACTTTTTTCATGTCAATCCCAAATTATGAAAAGAATAAAATAAGCCAGCATTTAGACTAAGTTAGCAAGCGTCTATTTGAGAAAGCAATTAAAACCAATTGATTAGAACAAAAAAAGAGTTTGAATCACAATTTATAGTTTGAGATTATTTTTGGTAAGTTCGTTAAAATGTTGGTTCTAGTTGATTTGAACAAAAAATGAGTAAATCACAATTTATAATTTGAAATGTAAATGGGCCTAACAGTAGTTTTGGTTTGAACTGAAAATAAAAGGTTGAAACTGACTCTCTAAATTGTTTCTAAATAGCCCTTTTGGTGTAACTTCATATTTAAACCTAATTGAAAATTCAAAAATACCTAGCCACAGATTCACATTTCTATCCTCTCCTTCTTTCTCTCTTCCTCTCTTTCTTCGAAGATGACCACTAGATTTGTTGTCGATTATCAGGAGGTCTATCGGGGTAATCGTATAGCACACTCAAACCTAGATGGTGACGCGACGGTTTAATTAAAATAATTAAATAAGATTAATTAAACTTGCTAGAAATTTTATTTATATTTTTAAAAACTTTTTCAGTAAATCATAAAAATATGACAATTTTAAACCCAATTAGAATTATACTAATATTAAAACACAAAAAAATTACTAAAATAACCTCAAAACAAATTTAAAACGTAGAATCCGCCAAAAACTGTCTGGGTCCCATTGGACCCCACACGTTGCACACATAATATCGACATAAAGGAAATACAACCAAACCACAGTCCAACAAAACATAATCAAAGAGCATGATTAAATTTTCATTATTACATCCCTTGATAAAAAAAGATAAATAAACAGCTCACGGACTACGTGAGTAAATCAGCAACACTCAGCTGCGTACTGCGAATCTCCTAGAGGGGGAAAAGTTAAAAAAGTAGAAATTATGAGCAAAAGACTCAATAGAACTTGAGTTCCAAAACACGATTTATAAAATAAAATAAATAATTTAAACATGATTCGAAGGAATAATAAATAAATAAATAAATTTATGCTTACCATTCATGTCATGTGATTTATTTCAAATCATATATATGAATTAATTGTGTGCAAAGCCTAATATAATCACCACCGTAGTGGCCCGGACCGAGTTTCAGGATCTACCCCCAAGGTCGCTCTCTGCACGACCCGATCTCTGTGTAGCATCATGCACTTAGAACTCAACCAAACGAGGATTCTAAGATCGTTCGATGCTCATTACCAATTAATTATTTTATCGTACTTGGTATAATTTTACCAAGTTTTGATTATAAATTTACTCTCATTTATTTGTTATACTCATATCCAAAACATTTGGAAGCATATGTGTGTGTGTGTGTGTGTGTATCTCCTATTCAATTCTTAAAAATATTTTAAGAATGTAAAGTGTGGCCAAAACTCTATTAAAATCATGGCTATCAAGGAAGATGTTTAGAGTCCTACCTCGTTCTCTAATACCAATCACGCCTATAGACAGCAAGCGACCTTAGGTGTAGATTCAATATATTAATGTCAAAACTTAGACATTCTACATTAGTATGCTATTTCATGGTTCCTTAGTGTGCCTTTTCTAATTATAACATTTCATTTATTTACGTAATAATTAAACATGTTTTAAAACACATCAACTATGATTTTTTATCAATATAACAAGTAAAAAAAAAACACACTTAGAATTCTTTTTGGAACAAGTAGGGCTCAGGTGGCTCGAAGTTGGGCTCATTGGTGAAGCTCGGTCGACCGTGGTACACTACCCTCGGTCCTCGCGGTGGCTCGATCGATCGCGTTACACTGAAGTCAGTCAACCGAGCTGTCATAACTAGAGGGCTCTGTTTCAAGCTCTCGAGTTCAAATTGAGTTTAAACCTCCCTAGTTCAGTTGTAATGCAATCTAAACATATTCTAATGGCCCATGAACATCATATGAAACATGAAAACTCATTTTCATACATATACAACATAATTTCATCATTTATCATGCATTTTCACATATTATTTTAAGAATGCACAAAATAAATATAAAAACTATTTAATCCCCCTTTTAGTTCGAATGAAACATGAATTTGTCTTGGAATTCATCCTACAATCTTTGGTAAAGCATTATTTAAGTCCATCTAGGCTCAGATCATTACGTGCAACATTAATTCTTGACAAAATATGCTTAAAATGAAACTGCCTAAACAGATAGAAATATTCGGACTTTAAGCACGAATTTTGAACATAAAATCTAAGTTAAAAGCTTCAAAACATGAGTTTAATTTGCCAAAATTTTTGCTAACCTCAAATTGAACGTTTTGAATTGACTTGGTGGCTTCAAAACAGGGTTTCCTTGGCTTTGTTTTGGTTGGAAATAAAGCTTGTAGTGTTCTGAGTTTCAAGTTCTTGAAGCAAAAAATGGAAGAGAGAAAGAGAGAGTGAGGGAGACATGAAGAGAGGGAGAGAGCAAGAGCGTAGTCAAGTTTCTGAATGGATTTTCTGGTTGCTCAGTTTGAGAAAAATGAGGCAGCTTTAAGGTAGAAATCCATGCTCGGCACACAGTTTTGGTGAGGGAGTTTCAAAGTTTGCTGAACATGAGAGGGGTGCTGAGTATGTTGAGTTTCAAAGCTCAAATTCACGTAGTTTTGTTAAGAGTAAGTGTTGAGGACCTATTGGTCATTTGGCAATTTGTTTTTTTCTTAGATTTTTTTTAAATAAAAATCTAATTTTGAAATTAAACTAAAATACCAAAATTTATTTTAAAAACAATTCAATAATTATTAAAAATAAATTAGAACAAACAAAATAAATAAAATGCAATTAAACAATAAAATATCACAAAATGATTAAATTGTAATTAGGCATACTAATTTACCAATTTAACATACTAATCATGTTTAATTTAATCTGAACATTACAAATCGTCAAGAGGTTGAGGTGGTGTTTGCACGAAGTTGACTCATGATCTATCTTCCCCTCTTTTTGCTAACAATAAAGGTAGCAGTGAATCATGGCAATCCAAAGAAATGATTTGGGGACGTAACCTATTTGAAAATGGGTTTAGAGCAGGCGTCCATTAGAACGCCGAGCTTTGAGAGCATTTGAATTAGCTTGGCGAGGACATATGAGCACTATTAATGCCTTTATGGAGAAGTTGATAGTCATTAATGCAAGTACAACCATCAAGAAGAAAGATCAAATCTAATTATAAATGCTTCATTGAACAAAGATGATTTGGCAGTACTCATCATTCTTCTCCTGGTTGTGGTGCTTCTTCTTTACTTTGTGATTTTGAATTTCATCAAATCCAATGCATTTCATTGAGGGAGAGAGGGACGAGTTCATAATAGATAGATTGAGGACAAGGAAGGTAGTATATAGAGGATTTAGGAAGGAAAAAAAGGGTAAAATTGAAAAATAAATCATTTAACTTAAAATAACCTATAATCTATCAGTATATGTAAATATGATATTTATTTCCAACGTACGAAAAGTTTGGCTCATTTACTATAATTTTCCAAAAAAAAAGGACATAGATAGGGCTGACTTAGATACGTTAACATTATAATATGTAGTATTTGCCTTTTTTTATGGTATATAACATTTAGAAAAGCTGTATATCCCATTATATTATATATATACATAGTATATATACAAATATATATTGTATATATAGTAAAACTTATTATACAATTATTATAATATAAATATATATGTAAAAATTATATATAAAACATTTAAAAAACCTAATATTGTTAAAACTTATATACACACACACGTACATTAACTATAATGGTCCATATATATACTGTTGGAAAATTTGTGCGTAAAGCGTGAGGTGAAGACTAGGAAAATCTAGAAATGTTAATGAGTTTGACAGAGTGTAGGAATACTTTCCTTAAAGGTTTTATTTGCCTCCACTACTAAGTTGCTAATTGGTTATAGCGCCAATTACTCTCAAAATACAACAAACCCTTGAATACAATATCTAGCAATAATATTGTGTTCCAAAACAAGATATGAAATATGTAAACTTCTAGAGATTAATAACACTTAGAGGGTATTAATAACACTTAGAGGGTGTTATTTCATGAACCGATACAACCATTTAAACTCACATAACCTTTCACACATAAAGGTACCTTTTTATTGTAAAGACATCTCTTCATGTAGCAACAAAACTATTATTAATGGATATGTTCATTCGTAATAGACATTCTGGTTTGTATGAAACATATAACTAACAAACACACTTGTTCAAAACGATTCAAATGCACTGCACCAAAATGTGTTGAAAACGCAGTGGGAGCTGCAGTGCCAGCTCTTGTGTGCCGCGGTGTTGGAGTTACCTCAGCCCAACACAATTTTTAAAGCCGTAACGCTACACGCTAATTCTAAATGCACCAAAAAATGTATATTTTCATTTTCTATTGTGTATTTTTTGATCTTATAACACTTGAGAGATATATTACAATCTCTCTTACAATCCCCCACTAGATTGTAATATTTCTCCAAATTAAACAATGATAAACTCGTATATACAAGAAGGCATCTTTGAATTTTAATTTTCAATTAGTAAATATACTTTAAAGTATTCATAAGACAATAGTATGCTATGCATTAAACTTTGTCTCTTAAGAAAATAATAGAAATACATCACATATAAGTTATCCTAGATTTGAAATTATGTTTCAATCATTAAGCACTATTCTGGTTTCATGCTCTATCCTTGATAAAAGACTAAACTACAGTATTGTTAGAAACAACATCATTTCTTATGTTTACTTAGGTGAGCTAAAAGTCATGTTTTTAGCTACTTTGAGAGGAACTTTATTGAGAGTATACACTCAACCTTAACATGTAGCTATTTGTATCGAGCATCTTGGAATAGACAAATATATTTTTGATGCCAAGCGGGTCACCCAACATTAACTTGCTCTTACCCATTAACTATTACATAGTGGTAAAACTATTACATAGTTGGGTTACCATCATTGGTGACTCTATCATAGAAAGGTTTCAATCTCATTCCACTAAACGTGTCCTTGATTAAGTCTCTCAAAAGACCTTTTCTCAAGGGATCCGCTAGGTTCTTATTCTTCCTAATATAAACAATATTAATAACACCATCTATTATTAATTGTTTCACATATTCATGTATTAAGCTAATATGTTTAAACTTTCCATTATACATTTTGTTATAAGATCTAAACAATGTAGCTTCAGTATCGCAATACAAAGAAATAGACGAAATCAGTTGTGGCCACAAATTGCCAATATCAAATAATAAATTTCTCAGTCATTCTGCTTCTTTGCCTGCAATAGCAAGTACTATAAACTTACTTTGTATCATTGAGTAAGTTATGTACTTTTGTTTCTTAGAAGCCTAAGACACGGCTCCTTCTGCAATTGTGAAAATCCAACTGGAAGTAGATTTCTTATCACTTGCATTAGTTATTCAACTAGCGTTCAAAAACCACACGATAATCATTGTAAAACAAACCCAAATTAATGTTTATTTTGAGATAACCAAGTATCCTTCCAATTGTATTCCAATGTTCCTCGGATTACTTGTGAACTTTGACATTTTGCACACTGAAAAAGCAATGTTTGGCCTTGTACAATGCATAACATACATCAAGCTTGTTAATCTTAATACCCTAAGAACTAAACAATATTATTGTTTTTGAGATATTTGATCAATAAAGAATTTATTATTTACGTCATATATCAATATTGTCCTCTTTATATTCATTCATGATAAATATATGTTAAGCAGACTAAAGTCTGAGACTTGCATTCTAAACCATTAAGATCATGCATATGATAGACAGATTATGCAGAACATATGAATCTTAAGGAGATAATCTAAATGTAAAGGTCTGTAATCGAGGGAATAAAGTTAGTCACTTTATTAATGATAAGATTATTACGTTATCTATATCTCTCATGGGAAATGACTTGTCTTGGTCATTGAAGCTAGAATTCGATGACTAGAGACATTGGTATATTGTCTTTGGTAACCATATTTTGGATCGGGCCTAAAGATAAACTAATTTAGTTAATACTTATGTTTGAATAATTCAATTCACTTTAGACAACTATGTGTGTTACATCTTAATTATGAAATAGATCAATACATCTGTATTCTTGACTTCTGTCTTTTGATGTATCAAAAGGTGACATCCTAAATTAAATAAAGGTACGCATACCGATATATTGGTGACATGACTTTTGAATGACGTAGATTCGATATTTAGTAGAGTCAATGATATTCTCTTATAGACATTATCCTAAAAGTGGAAACTAGAGTGTTCAGTTATTTGGATACATTTGGGTGACTAAATGGTTTACTATTTGTATTGATTGTAAATAGTAAGCATTTCAATAATGAGATAATAAAACATAAGATAAATATAATTGGAAAGGTAAAATAGAACTTGTCCTTAAGCTGATTATGAATATATCTAAGGTGTTTAGGAGCATTGGTTAGAACCAATTTTGGTTGAAAATACTTTAGCATGTGAAAGCTTCACACTATGGCACACTTTTCTTAATATTATAACATGTGAGAGCTTTACACTGTAGAAACCAAAAGTTTTGGTTTTAACTCACAATGCCAAACACCACAATCATGATATGTCCTTAAACGGAACTTGTCCTTAAATGGAACTTGTATTCTATGGGAATGTTACATATTATGCTATGTCATGGACAAAAATCTTATTGGTGTTCACAAGCTTAATGTAGTTCAAGAGTGCAGCTCTAACTTTTTAGTGGAGTAGTTTTAGAGTTGATAATTGTAAAATGAGTGTGTCGGGGACATGTCATTTTATAATTATAGGATTCTGATCTATATATGTCCATTAGGTCCTCTTTGCTAGCTCATATATTTTACTATAATGATACTACGTGTTTTTCTTACAAATTAATAACTTATGTTAGTTCTACAATTAGTTCAAATTTGATTGATTGGATTATAATCCTTCATATTAGTAGTTAATTGGTTGAAGTAATTCCATGAATTAGTTCAAGATAAAGGTGTTGAATTCTTTGTATTTATTATATTTGATATGGAATTGTCGATATATGACTATTTTACTTAGGTAAATTCTATATTGAGTTAGAGGCTCTATAAAAGATTCTCGGGTCAAATAAAATGGATAAGTGTCCATTTAGGTAGGAATCGGTTGCCTGTGCAATAAAGACATGAAGGAGTGCTCTTTACCTTGGACCGGCTGATCAGTTATATAGGACTGGTCGAACGGTCAGTGTCACTAATTTAAGCATTTTAAACGCATTTTGATGCGAGTTTTATCCTAGATATGAATTTGGAAACCCTTTTTAAGTAGAATTGAAGCCCTACTAGTCACTATAATTAGGAAACATATTTCTATTGCTTGATAGATCAATACATAAACTTAGAGAGTTTTCTAGGGAAAGAAACTCTGAAACTCCCATAGAATTATTGTTCAACATCAAGAACAATTATGCTAAGTTTTCTCTTATGGTTGGAACAAGATTCGTTACCAAGTGGAAGATCGAATGACATGTGCCCACTCGTATTCCAGTCATGGAAAAGAGAATAGCAAAGAAGACTAGTTGGTTAAGGCCTTTTCTGATGCGACTCTCTCATAGCAATTCTGCCAAATTATTTTTGCCAAAAGTGCAGTAAGCGATTTTCTAGATGTTCGAAGATATATGAATAATTCATGACAAATAGCATGCCTAACTCGATTTTATGAAATAGATTTATTTAAAAATTTTAAAATTTCACTTAGAGATCTATACTAGCTGGGGGTTCCAGTCTTTGTGCAGCGGGTCCATGGGAATGGCGTTCTCCATAGTCAGCAAAGGTGGATGTAGGCTGGGGTTCCTTTGGCATCAAAAGCTTGGCTCTTTTCCAACTTTTTAGCTTAACGGCATGATATCTTCCCCAATTCTTACTAGCAACTAGCTCGCCTTCGGCGTTCTTGTTGTTCTCTTTTAGTTTTTACCTATTTGTCTTAGTTTATATGCATGCTGAATAAAAGCGTTAATATTTTCACCATTCAAAAGTCGAAAAATTCTACTACCTGCAAAGATATAGTTTCTTTGCACTTGAAAGTCAATCATTGTGTTGAATAGCCAGATGATTAACTTCAACTATAAATAAAAATGCTTCTGTGTTTTTACGCTCTCATAGCTTTGGTCCTAGGATGTGTTTCACGTTAGGCTAGAGTGCATAGATTATAGCTAATCATGGCCAGTGACAGTGTATTTGCGACATTTTGTGTTGAATGCAATATTGCATAGACTATGCTTACTGTTCATGCTTGTTTTTCAGCATTGCAATCTGTAAAGAAAATCATTGAAATAAATCTGTCATGCCCCGAAGTACGGGTAGTGACGTGGAGGATTAATTAAGTTAATTAAACTAAATTTTTCATTAAAATCAAAAATTAAATGACTTGGGTTATTTAGAAAATCGTGATAATTTTAAAAACATTCTAAAACATTTATCATTATTTTGAAACAGTAAAACAGAAAATAAAATAAAATATTAAAGTTGATTAAACATAAGCCGGGTCTCATCGGACCCACATTAGTATACACACATGGTATCGACAATAATAAATTACAGCCATAGTCCAATGCGAGAAATAAAAATTTGAGTATTACATGCCTTGATTTAAGTAAAGAAAAAACCTGTTGCCTCTCTATCGGTCCTAAGCTACAATCCACCTAGGGGAAAGGTTTTAAAAATAGATAAAGAAAAAGTGAGCGGAAGGCTCAATAGGACTAAAGGTTCGAAGAATATGTAATTAAATATAATATTTTATTATAGACAAGAGTTATAAAAATAATAGATTGAAATTTGTTAAACTCATACTTACTATCTTGTTCTTCTTTATCCAATCTAATCTAGGGTTGAGCTTTGAAAACATTAAATCATGGTTAGATCCGTTATAATGTAAGAATTATAAAATACCGTAGATAGACTTATAAAATTTATCCTCACCAGTAATCTATTAGTCATCCATAAAATTTGACTTATTCTTTAGTTTTTGGCAAAGCCATCATAATCACCACCGTAGTAGCCCAGCTGGGTTTCAGGACCTGCCCTTAAGGTTGCACTCTCCACGACCCAATCTCTATGGATGGCATCATGCTCTTTTGTGTATTTATTATTATTTAAATCCCACGTTACCGAGTATTCTTAATTACAATCATTATTTGATTCATTATGAACATTCATTCTTAGGCAAGTAAGGACAAATACTGAGAAATTCATTTTAATCATTCCTTAAAATCAAATTGAAAGAAATCATTTGTGGTCAAAGGCCCTCTTTGAAAATGTTTAAAGCGTTTTGTCATTTATTGAAAACATTTTGAAAGAATCTTTATGGCCAAAACCATTTAAAAACTTGGCTACTAAAGAAAGGGGTAAGAGTCCTACCTTGATATCCTGCATTGTGGCTCAACACCACAGTCCCGACCCACTATAGGTTAGCTCCACAGAACCACGAACAATCTAAATATAAACTAAGTTTGTCAATATCCAGCTTAGGTCATTCTACACTACGAGCTATTTCATGGTGTCCTAGTGTGCTATTTATATCTTTAGAATCATATTATAGAGTTAAAATCTCAATATGGGTTTAAAATAGCAAAAATGGGTGAAAAACGACAATTTTTACAAGGCCGAGTCGGTTTGCCAGATTCCCTGGTCTGGCCTACTAAAGTTCATAGTTCGGCCTGCCGGACGTGTAGGTTCGGCCTACCGAACTTTCCCAAGTTCAGCCTACCGAAGGGATGAGTCTGGCCTACCGAACTAGAAAAATCTAAAAAGTTCCAAATTTGAACTTCGGCCTCGCGAGCTCAAATCTTATTTTCACCTGTTTTTCTCAATTTCCAGGTATAGAAAATATTCATAGATGATGAAAAAACATAATTAAACACTTTAAAACAACTTTAAACAATATTTGCATAGAAAATTTCAATAAAATCCAAAAATGAGAAAATGGAGAAAAAAATAGAAAAACTTGATTTAAATCTGTTTTTCATCAAACCAAACCTAGATTCTAGATGTTATGAGTTCTAATAACTTAGATTTAGGGCTTCTTAAGCTTCAATGAGCTCGGATTTCAAGACACAATGAAAATAGAAAAATTTGAAAAAGTTTAAAATTTTAAAGACTAACCTTGAATTGGACGTTTTTGAGGAAGATTTAGGACTTGGATCCTTGTTCATTGGCTTTAATCCAGCAAGAGGAAGTCTTAGGTTTGAACTTTTTGAATCGAAATTTAAGAGAGAAAAGAGAGGGAGAGTGGCAGTAGGTGAGAGGGAAAGAAAAGAGAGAAAGAGAGCTGGGAGAGAGAGAACGAGAGTGAGGAAGAAAGAGGGAAAGAGCGGGATTAAATAGAGAGAGGAAGGGACGTGTTTGGTATTTGTCGGATTGTTTTGTTTCAAAATTCACAGTAACAAATAAAAATAAAAATAATTAAGAGTGGTTAAAAATAATTTTAAAAAAATTGAAAATAGCATTGATTTAGAAATATCATTAAACAGTCAAATTAAGTTTAAAAATATGCTATGGCACATTAATTCACCACTTTACACACTAATAACACTTAAATAAATTTCGGGGCGTTACAAAATCCTTACGTGCTTGGCACAACGGCTGGAGGAGCAACTGACTGCCAATTTTGGCACAGAAATCTAGGGATTAAGGTGGGGCACTGATTTTGTTTTCTCGTTTTATAAGCTAGCAATTTTATGTCGTCTAGCTAAAGAACATGTTCTATGGGTGACTGCAGCTTCTTTTTTTACAAGGAGTTGTTGGTAGCCTTAGTGCTATAAGTTACATGCTTTCAATCAATCAAACGATTCCACTGATTGTAGAGATCTTCTCAAATGAGTCTTATGTCTGCTCTATTATTTGTATATTGAGGAATTTTCTCATTGTCGGATCTTGATACGTTTTTCTCGAGCTGCATCAAATTTTACTAATGGAATAGATTGAAGTTGAGTAGCATGTTGTATTGTGTACGATAAAGGTAATTTGTATTAGTGTGTTTAGCTTAATGAAATATAATTCTTGTTCTAAAAACAAGGATTGATAATCTCAAAACTTTTTTTTATTTGCAAATTTCACCTTTAGCGGTAGAAGTACATGGATTAAATTAAAGATCAAAGATCAATGAGAAAAAAAGAAAAAGGAAATGTTAAAAATAAAAACTGTTAAAATGGTTATCGCATTGATGCACGTCCCAATTTTTTTTCACTTGAATTTCAATAGTGTGAGTATTAATTCCTTTTGTTTATTTTTTTTAAGAATCTTTTAATAATATAGATGGAGTTAGCGACGGAATAAGAGTTTCTTTCAAGGAGGCGTCAGTGTTTGAAAAGTACTAAAAACTCTTCTAAGTATCAACTCCTAATTCTATTAATTATAGTTAGATCCACATGCATAATATTCACTCTATTGATTTTTTGACACGTGAAAAGCCTTTTTTTTCAATTTATTATACTTTTAAGAGTTTAGTTTAATTAATTTTTTAAGCAATATAGTCTGAAATGTAGGTTTCAATGGAAAAGTATTATATATGTATTACAAATGGAACATATTTGAGTAGTAAAGACTTTAGCCGAAAAATTAGATAAAAACTATTTAGGAAGTACATATAGGAAAATAGCATTTGAGAGTGCTAAAGAGAGAGGAAAAAGAAGTTAAAGTAGGGATGCATTAAAAAACAAAATATCTTAAAAAGAGCAAATTAGAGAAAAGTCTTTAAAAGAAAATACTAATTAAGAGAGTTGCATAAAAATTATGCCTACATATGACCACATTATAGGAAATTATTTTATAGGTCATTTTAACAAATTATAAGAATTATTATTGATTTAAGAAAGAGTACATGAAAAAAAATATTTGAATGGAAAAAATTGAAAAATGAAATACTTTAATTGAAGAAAATTAGGAAAAAATAATAAAGCACCTAGGATTTAATAGGAAAAAAGAAGCAAAACAAAAATCAGAAGAAACAAAAGAAAAAGAAAATATATTAAATGAGGATTAATTGAGGATATTTGAAATATCTATTAATGCTTAGGCATATATACATATATATAGTTAAAGAAGTGTATAAATATATACACATATATATATATGTGGATGAGTTTTTAATGGTTACGTCTGCACTGCTGGTTATCAATCTAATTAGAATAATAATTACATTTACCTTTATTAATTTAATGATGTGATATTTATATGACCTGGTATAACAGGTTAATCAACATGTTAATCTTAGGCATTGATGAAAAGATTTCTTTTTTATTTTTTTAGGATAAATTTTTTGCCCCTCAAACATTAGTAGCTTATTTATTTTGTCCTTAAATCTTAAAATTGATCTTAAATTTTAAGATGTTATTAATATTGTCCCTTTTGTTTTTCAGGGTTAAAGATATATAGACATGATTGTAATTCTAAATGCTTTTTGAAATCTTAAAAAAAAAAAGGAGTGACAATAAAAAAATGAAAAATAGTAGTTCATAGAAATGATTGATTAAGACCATTTCCAAGTATATCTTATTGTAAAGTAATGTGTGTGTGTGTATGTATATATTGTCTTTTACTCTTTCTATTCTTTTTAACCATGTTCATTCCTTTTTTTTTCTATAGATATTCATTGGCCATATTTTCCCATTTTATCAAACCCTTTTACACAATTTTCTTCGAATTGACCTGTAGCTAAACGTAAAGTATGTATATTATTATTTTATAATCTCTTTTTTTTTTAAGAACTTGAAGATTTAATAAAAAAAAAAGCAAACAAATAACATCGTTGATATTGAAGAGAAATGTCTTTCAAAGACTTGAATAAAGTGCATCGGAGGACTTGTAATATTGGCTCAGGGATGAATAGAGTCTAGTCTAATGCTAGTGTTTTAAAGTAAATATTTAATTAAATAAGTATAATTAAAAGAAAAATTAAAATTATATTTTCTCTAATAAGAGAACAAAAGTAGATGATAAAAAATAATCATAAAATAAGTCTTTAATTTACCTTTTATCATTTTTCTTAAAAAATAAAAAGGCATGTCAACAAGTCACAAACAAGTTACTTGTCTAAATCTTCTTAAAATCTTTTTAGTCAGCTATTCACTTCATTATAGCTTTTACATTCATATCAAATGGCTAATAAAGCAGTAATCATCAAAGACGTAACTATTAAAACCACACCCATATATATATATATAAAAAAATAAAGAGGGGTAATACTTCCCTCTACAAATAGATGGAGTATATTTATATTACTAACATTTAACACTAACTACTTTGGAAACACACATTATGTTTGTGCATGTGTATATTTTAGTTGTTAAATTTTTTAAGTATGATAACCTATAATAGACACATAAACACATTTTAACATATATATATACATATATATATATATAACTCATAAGGATTAGAAAATAAAAAAATAGAGAAAGAGTGAGATTTAATCTCATAAAGAAAAAAGAAAGGAAGAAGAAAATTGATAAAGGAAAAGATGATAAAAGAAAGAAAAGTAAATGAAAAAAATAAGAGCCACATGGCAAAAAGGAGGCGAAGAGACAAAGAAGTATCAATGGTACTTTTATTAGGCCGTTTGGGAAATGATTAGAAGTGAAAATATTGTAGCGTATGAGTTGTTGAAAACTTGGTTGGAACCGTAGATCGCAGTTGCAATTGTGGCTCTCAAACGGCCTATATATATGTGTGTAAACAAAAAGATTTTTGAAGAAAAATATTGGGGAAAAACTTTTTTAAAAAGGCAAAACCAAAAGAAAAGAAAAGGTGAAACTTATAAGGAGGTATTGATAAGTGGCAATATGTGAAGCGAGAAAAGAAACAGAGTGTCTCTTTTTATATGTGTATTCCCTCTACAACTAGATGGAGTATTATTTATTTTACTAACATTTAACACTAACTAGTTGGAAACACACATTATACATGTGTGTATTTCAGTTGTCAAATTTTTTAAGTATGACAATCTATAATAGACACATAAACACATTTTACACATTTTAACATATATATATATATATATATATATATAAGTCATAAGGATTAGAAAACAAAAAAAAAATAAAGAAAGAGTGAGATTTAATCTCATAAAGAAAAAAAAAAAGAAGAAGAAAATTGATAAAGGAAAAGATGATAAAAGAAAGAAAATAAATGAAAAAAATAAGAGCCACATGGCAAACGGAGGGGAAGAGACAAAGAAGTATCAACGGCATTTTTTATATATTGAATGTAAATAAAAAAAATTTTGAAAGAAAAATATTGGGGAACCAAAAGAAAATAAAAGGGGAAACAGATAAGAAAGTACCGACAAGTGGTAATATGGGAAGTGAAAAAGAAAATAGAGTTGCTCTTTTTATACATGTATATAGATTAAAAATGGTGAATTTTTATGATTTATTTTTTTAAATATAAAACTATTTGTGAAAATTAAAAAAATAGAAACAATGAGGTGTGGAATATGATTTAGATGCTATCATAAGCTTTCAATCTAAAAGAGCTAGAGCGGATCTTACGTGCTTCAACCATATCAACATGGCTTGAATAATCCAAGACTCATTATAAAACAAAAATGTTGTGTTTTGATCATAAAAAAAATTAATGCAATTTTATTTTCAAAAACTTTATACAAATTTGAAAAAAAATTATTTCAGTACGAAAATTAGGAAAAAAAGTATTTGAGGTCAACATTTAACAAAATAATACTTAGATCATTGCGTAAAAATGTTTAAGAATGGACATATTTGAATAAGATAATTTTAATAGGAAGATAAAAAATAAATAAGAAACATAGAAATACACAAAAAGGACCGGGCAAATACGAGTTCAACCTCTAAAGATTAAAGCAAAAGAGAGATTACATTTGCATCGAAAAAGACAATATACATATAGAGAGAGTAAGATTCCAAAAAAAAAAAAAAACTCAACACATTTGAGGAAAATTATTTCAATAGAGCAATTGATTATAAAAGTTTATTAAGATCATATTTAAACAGACACACATTTGACAAAAAGTTAGAAAAGAAATATTTTAAGGAGAAATAATTGTAAATACAAAATTCTATGTAAAGAAGAAGAAGAAGAAGAAGAAGCAATGGTTAAAATACTATTTATAAGTCATATTTGAGAAAAGTTAACATTTTAGAAGATTACATAAAGAATATTCAAATAAAAACATATATGAGAAATCTTTTGAAAGAAAAAATCAAAGACAAAAATATTTTAATGATAAACATTAAAAGCATAATATTTATTTAAAAAGGCAAGCAATCTATAAGTTGAAGCAACAAAATGTCAAAACATATAGAAATTGGATGAATTTGAAAAAAAAAATAGTTGGGATAATTAGTTAAAAAAGAATTTATTAGGACCATATTTGAGGGAGAGATATTTTAGAGACCTGCTTGAAAATAGCTGAGTTGGTGTGTATTTGATAAAAAAAAAATATTCTAAAGGAAAATTTTGAGAAAAATGTAATAAGATAAAATTTAAAAATAAAAGATTCTTTTTCCTATAAAAAAAATCTAAGCAAGCAAGTGAACAAGATGAAGTACAAAACCATGTTCAAGCTATTCTCCATTCTCATATATATTATAGATTATAGATATATTGTAGATTATAAATATTATTGATGTTGGTAGTAGAAAAGTAGTGTATTTGTTATCTTTTCTCAATAAAGACGATATTTCATTCAATTAAAATGAATATTACATTACAACCCATAAAAAATGTATAATACAATTCCTTTTAAAAAATATATCTGTTACAGTCATAGATCTTAAGAGAAAATATAGATGAATATATCCAACCTATCTAATATCCAACATCATGTTGGATCCAATAAACATCCCAAAAGAAGTTATTTTGGAGTCGTCATCAAAACTAACACAAAGAATAATAGGAAATACAAGTTATTCGTATAATATTTAGCCGGATCAAACACCAAATCCAAGGATGTAGACCCAACAAAAAGTAAAACAGGTTAGGTTTGAGTACAGAATGCATGGAAATATGTGAAAAAATATGAGTAATTATCTAAAATAAAATGTATAACTTGTATATAGGTTGGATCAATTTGGTTTATATTGGATTTTTAAAGTTGAAATCCAACAAACATCCAATTCAACATTCCAAAATGAGAATCACAATCCAAATTTTGATCTAATTATTTTTGAAGAAATTGTAAAAAATAGCATATTTTACCAATTGAATAGCAAAAAATATCAAAGATTTTGGAAAAGTAAAAAAAATAGCAAATTTAAATAAATTAGTATTTTACAATAATTAAAAACTCAAAAATGCCCTCAAATTCATTAAACAAATATGATTTTTTTTCTTTTTTTCCCTTCTATTTCCTTCTTTATTTCTCTCTCCTCTCTCATTCTTCTCTCTGTCACTCTTAATGATGCAGATCTGAACATTGACCACTGGCGACTAACACCTCCAACTCCACGACAAGCAAAGGCTAACAAGCGTCCATCTCTCTCTCTCCCCCTATTGTTCATGACGGCCGAGTCCATCTCATTTGGAATCGCATCCCTACCATGCTTGATCTGATCTAGAATTGCTGGTTTTATGCACAAGCAAAGTAGATCGGAGGCACCGGAGTCATATCAAAGCTCGTAATAAGGAGTTCATGCGAGATTGTCTTCTTTGTGAAGACGAGGTCGCGAGATTTACTAGATGAGGAGGGATTTGTTGGTGTCGTTGGAGTTAGTTTTGTCGGAGTTTCGTCAAACCATCACCGTATTGCCAGCAAGTAATATGATCACCATCCTGAAGCTGGTTCTCAAAATAAACGAGTAACATAATTCAATATCTGATTTGTCTTTCTTCCAATAGGTCTTTTTTTCCCTCTTCTTCAAGTTGTTGCTTCACAATTCACATAATGAGAGCTTTTGGAATTAGCAGTATTGTTTTCCTCCTTTGAAGTCGAAAACCACGATTCTAGTTTCTATTCCAAAGATTTAGCTTTTTGAAAACATTTGGTTTAGTAGTATACATTGGAAAAATAATACGCAACGAAATTTTAAAATTTTTTTTATACCAAAGTATTTTCTGAAACATAAGTTTGATACACTATATGCATAAATTAACCATATTTTACTAACCTTGTAAATGCAGAAAAGCTCCAGTAATCTGTGAAGAGATGTGCGTTTTAGAAGGACCTCATCTAACTATCCTTCTTTGCTATTCTCTATCCACGATCGGTGTGTGTATGGGCACACTCATACAGCTCTTTTACCAGGTAGCTCTCCTTTCAATCAATTGAGAAAAACCCAAAGCTATAGTTCGTAATTTTTGAATAATAGCTCTTCGGTGAGTCATAGAGTCTCACTTTAGATTTCTTAACTCATCTAAATAACGATGAGTCTTACTCCCCTTTATATAGAGGCTGGGCCCAAGAGTCAGTCCTTATCAGATAAGGCCTCAAAAATTTGAATTAGAATCAAATTAGGATCAATATATGATAAAATCCATGTGAAAATGCGTGATTTATTTAACGCTCGGTCGGCAGGCTAAACTGGCAGATAGGCCAGCTGAACTTGCTCCATCGCTAGGTTGAACTTAAAGATCGGCCTACTAAACTACCGATAAATAATCCCTATGAATCTTTATTTCCCACCCGAGATTCTTGGAATAGAGCCTCGGTTTTAATTCAAATAACCCAATAGAGAAATTATCTGATTAAAACAGTCATATCTAAATAATCTCTAAAAAAATAAATATTCTTGATAATTTAACAAGTTTATCTTGAATTAATTTATTCAAAATTAATCTAACCGATGAACAGACATGAATTAATTTATTCAAAATTAATCTAACCGATGAACAGACATGAATTATCTAATCCCGATCATTCAACAAGTTTATCTTGAATTAATTTATTCACAAAATTAATTCAACCAATAAACAGACATGAATTATTTAATCCTATCGAATTTTCAGCCAATTTGATAATTTGACACAAGTTACCAATTATTGAAAAAGCACGTTGTATCGTTATAGGATTTTTATGAGCTAGCAAAGGGGACCTGATGGACCTATATAGTTCAAGCTTTCGATAATTATGAAACCCAATATCTCAGATATACATTTCATAATTATCAACTTTAACGCTACTCCACTAAAAGCTTAGAGCTGCACTCTCGAACCATATAGAATTATAAAGCCCATGTAGTTAAGTCTCCATGACGTATTATAGTGTATCGTATCCTTATAGGATTATCCATAATCGGCTTAAGAACAAGTTTTGTCTTACCTTCCCGATTATTTTTATCTTACGTTCTATTATCTCACCATTGAAAAACTTACCATCTACAGGCGGTATACCATTTGGTTACGCCTATGTATCCAAATGGTTGAGCGCTCCAGCTTTCCAATTACAAGATAATGCATATAAGAGGATATCAACTACTCCTAAAGAGAAGCTATGGATTCCATATCTATAAATAATAGGTCTACGCTATCAAGAGTCATGTCTCTAACGTACTAGCATGCATACCACTATTAAAATATGGATGTCACCCTTTGGCACATCAAAAGACATAACTCAAGACAACGGGCCCATTATTCATCTCAGGATTAAGATACAATACACATGATTGTCTAAAGTGAATCGATTTGCCAAGACAAAATTATTAATCCAAATCAATTCACTTTATGTATGGATCCAACCATCGTCACCTATGACAATGTGCCAATATTTCTATTCCGGAGTCCACCTCCAATGATCAAGACAAACTATCTCCCATTAGGGATATAGACAACATAACAATCTTTGCATGAATAAAGCGCCCAACTTTTTTCTCTTAATTGCGGATCTTATGATTTAGACCGTCACCTTAAGAATCGTGTCTTCCGTATAATCTGTCCATCATATGCCCAATTCTTAAATGTTTAGACTGACAATCTCAGACTTTTGTTTGTTTAACATACATTCAACAAATATGAATGTAAAGAGGACAAGATTTGGTATATAAATAATAAATAAATTCTCTATTGATAAAAATGTCTCCAAAAACATATCATATTTTTACTTCTTAGGGCATAGATGTTCAATAATCTCCCACTTACACTAAGTGAGTAAATATGACAAATCTCGCGTCCCCATAGCTTCCACATGCCTCTCGAAGACTACCTAGTAAGTGTCTTTGTGAATGGATCAGCTAAATTGTCCTCTACTGCGATTTTGCACATAGCGACATGCCTGCCTTCAACAAAGTCCTTTATCACATGATACTTCTGATCAATATGCTCACTCTTCTTGTGAAATCTTGGTTCCTTAGCATTAGCTACAGCAGCACTGTTATCACAGTATAGTGATACCGCCTTATCCATACCAGAAACTACTTCAAGATCCCCAAGGAACTTGTAAAGCCACACTGCTTCTTTCAAAGCATCACTAGCTACCACATACTCGGCCTTCATCGTTGAGTCCAAAGTGCAATCTTGCTTCACACTTCTCCAACTAATGGCACCGCCACCCAAAGTAAACACAAACCCTGAAATCGATCTCCTAGAATCTAGACAGGATTGAAAATCTGAATCAGTATATCCTAGAGGAGTTAAGTTTTCACCCGAATACACAAGCATATACTCTCGAGTCCTTTTCAGGTACTTGAAAATATGCTTGACTGCAACTCAATGGTTCAGTCTTAGATCTGCTTGAAAACAACTTACAATCCCGATCGCATAACAAATATCCGGTCGTGTGAAAAATATGGCATACATGAGACTACCTACTGCCGAGCATAACGCATCTTCTTTATGTATTCTCTTTCTTCCTCAGACTTTGAGTGTCTTTTTTAGAAAGAGTAATTCCAGACCTAGATGGTTGCCCACCTTTCTTGGAATCTTGCTTTGCAAACCTCTTGAGAATCTTATCTATGTAGCTGGTCTAAGATAAATCTATCATTTTGTTCTTCCTATCCCAAAAGATCTAGATACCTAGAAAAAATTAGCCTCACCCAAGTCCTTCATGTCAAACTATTTGTTCAACTATAAGTTGACCGATGATAACGCCCCAACGTCATTGCCAATTAGTAGAATGTCATCTACATAGAGCAGTAGAAAAGCCACTTTTCTATCCTTAATGTGTTCGTACACACATGATTCATCCGCATTTTGTGCGAACCCATAAGTCTTGATCACTTGATCAAATCTTATGTTCTAAGAACGGGAAGCCTGCTTAAGTCCATATATTGACTTTAGCAGCTTACAAACCTTACCCTCTTAACCCTTGACCTTGAACCCGTCTGGTTGCTCCATATAAATAGACTCATCAAGATATCCATTTAGAAAAGCCGTCTTGACATCCATTTGCCAGATCTCGTAGTCAAGTACGGTAGCTATGGATAAGAGAATCCGAATGGACTAAAGCGTGGCTACAGGCGAAAAGGTTTCCTCGTAATTGATTCCTTCCTTTTGCGTGTATCCCTTAGCTACCAGTCTAGCCTTAAAGGTTTCGACCTTTTCATCCACTCCTCTTTTCCTCCTGTAGATCCACTTACACCCTATGGGTTTTACCCTTTCGGGAAGATCCACAAGCTCCCAGACTGAATTAGTTTCCATGGACTTCATCTCTGTGTTCATGGCCTCTGTCTAGAATTTCGAATCAACATCCTCCATAGCCTCTACATGAACATAAGGATCCCTGTCATGTTCATCCGGCTCAGCCAAGAAGGCCTCACCATTGAACATATACCTCTCAGGTTGTGTGATGACTGGAAAAATCCAAAAATTAATAAGTATGATTAATTAAGGATTTTTTCATAATTACTCAGCTAAGTACCTGAGAAAGTGCAAGTGTAGAATTTATTTACATGCAAATTTAAAGGTCTTAATAGCTATAAGACTCTAGAAATAAATAATGTTATGAATGCACAAATTTATGTGCTTTATTTATGAAACATGTAACAATATAATGTTATGATAGTACATTAAAATAATTAAAAATAATTATTTAATTTGCTAAACTAAAAGTTTATGATCTATTAATTTCATGTATGAGTCAAAGAAGTGATATTTATTAGAATCTCAGTTAGAATGCTTAAATTGAGATTGTCTGACCAAAAGTGGAATTTTCAACTTACTATGATTATGTGAAAAATTCCTATATGATATCAGTTTAGTAAAAGAAACCCAGATCAATAGTGATCATGAGCTCCATACCATAATTCAAAAAATGTTGAGCACCAAGTTTAAGTATGCAAGGTTTATGACAATTCTACTATGATTGATCTCGAAATTTAAGAAGATCATAAAGTAAGATAAGAATTTGAAGAAAATTATAAGGAGTATTGGAAGTTTGAGAATTCTGATGTTTTATATGTGTATAGTTAGTTATTATACACATTAATAATTACGTAAGGTTGATTATTATTGTTGTAATAATAATGACAATAATAATAGTGAAGAAGAAGAAGAGCGTTGATAGAGTCCACAAACGTTGATCTATTGGTAAGAAATGGATCCATAAATGATTCCTTATGAGGAACAGTTCGGGTTATACCGTAAAACTTGAATAATGCTAAGTTCATAATTTGAATTAAATTGACTTATAGATAGTCAATTTAATTTATAAACTATTTTAAATTAAGACTATTACTTTTATGATAAAATTTGAAGCTTAAAATATGAAAATTTTTAATGAAAAATATATGTTTTAAATTATAAATATATATATATATGTATATATATTTATATTAAGCAAAATTTTAAACACATAATATCTTTCTTAGAATTCCTATACATATTGTATATAGTTGCAAAAATAACTAATCACTGGTTTTGAAGACAAACGTATCAAAGTTGTTGTTTTAAAATAAGATCAAGAAATCAAATTTTAAGTTTTAACCAAGGTTCTTAAATACAAAGTATTATTTTTAGCAAATATATATATATATATAATTGGTGCAATAAGTGAATCAACAATTTTAGAGACAATACTGTCAATGTTTATGGTGTCAGAATAATCCATACAGTATGGATAAACTTTATGAAAATGATTTTATGACAGTATGGAGATGTTTATATGAGAATGATACAGCAAGAAAATTTGAATTTATGTATGTACTTTTAAAGAATTAAAATATTATAGTTTTAAAAAAGCATAGTTATGGTTATGAGAATTTCAAGTTTATGGATCAATTTGATCAACCACCATGACACAGATTAGAATGTGTCAACTACAAGATTTGTCTATAAATAGATGGACACAAAAAAAATTGACTAATCAAATCAGCTCATCCCCTCTCTCTACTGTCTCTCTCTACACTTTCTCTCTCCTCAAACTTAGTCCAAGATCCAACCTCCATTTTCGACACCTCCCACACCATCAGAAAGATCTCGTCGAGCTGGTTCCAATGACATGCCGTGCTGACCACAACTCTGCCAGAGTAGCTTGTAGAGGCTAGTTGAAGACGTGAAAACACGTCATTTTTCTGACATGATTTCTCCGCCGTCCGACCACCATTTAACACGATCTTGGTGTCAACGGACTTAGATTGAAGAGACGAAGAGAATGACATCGATATCACGGTACGATTCTCACTGGAAGTGCCTCAACAGAATCCTACCATTTTTGTCATCGGGATGTCGTTGGAACTGCCTTCTCCGACGACGGTATGGTACACTGTCGGTACCAAATCACTCAGAGTGAGGCGAGGATCAAAATGCCTTCACCAATTTCAGCCAAGAACAGCTGCACGATCGAGCTCAAAGCCGCCGCACTACTGCCACTATGAGGGATGTTGAACCCATCCTTACGGTCACCGTCAAGCCCAATTGACGAGACCATCACATTCAGACTGTTGAGGGGAGAAGAAGCCCTCTATCAATTGCGAGAAAATCTCGCCACCAGTCGGAGTTCCATGAACGCCGCCATGCACTGCCATGAAGAACTCGATGAAGCTCATTCCATCATCGTTACTTCAAATTGGCGCTTCCTTCATGTTTAAAGGGGTTAATAGATGGAAACCCACCATTCAATTTCATGGAAACACCACGAGAGGGCGGTGATCGGTCTCCATTGCCACACGCTGCCGACGTGAGCTCTATCTGGGCCATAGAGTGGATGCTGAAGCATGCCTATGCACCGTCACACTCAGAGGACGTCGGGGAAGAAAAGCCCTAACTCAGTTGCGCGGTAGCTTCGTCGGAGAGCCATGACCGGTGTCTCCACTTTTGCCATAGACGTCGAGCTTCAATTTGCATGGTTAAAGGCCAAATTGAGCTAAATTGATGCTGGCATTAGACTTCAAAGGGTCAAATTACAGGGGTAGGCCCGAGCCCAGCCGCCAACGAAGCCCGATCAATGCTAGACAACCGTCGATAGGTTTTTGTGATTCGGACCTCCGATTGATGATCCGAGACCGCCTCCCAACTCGTTTCGACACTTTGAACATGATGGTGCCCTACATTCGAGCTAATTCTACTCTGTTGAAAATCGTCCAAGACCAACTGGACGTGGATCGAGGCGACTTAGACTGTAGTAACAAAGTCCATAATGATGTTTCCAGCAATTATAAATCTCCATGGAGTATTCCTAGCCATCTACAGTCGCTCAAGGACCACTGTCAGGATGCTTTGCAAACTGTAGATACAGCGAGATGCAACTGGACCCGCTTAGCTCGGAGTCCAAGTAAGTAGGCATCTCGCCTACAGTATGGATAGTCTTAAAATAAATTGATTTAAATGTTTTCATAAAAATTTATGAAAATACATTATCAGTGAAGTGTTACACTGTTTTATGCTATGTTGTGATATGTTATGATTTATTATGTTATGTTATGACATGACATGATATGCTATGATGATGATATGATTATTGTGTGATGTATGCAATATTTAAATCATATTGTTTAGTCACCTTCAAGTTAAGCATGTTTATGATTTATGGTTTATGATTCATGAAATTGTGATGCTATGTAGTGGTAAGTCATACTGCATACACACAATAAAACAAGTAAAATTTATAAGACAAGTTAAGGGTGTCGTACCAATCTCTCGACCCACAGTGAGGCTCCATGTTAAAATTATGAATGATCTTGGTGTTGTTGGGGACCTCGCGAACCCTAACTTCCCAAGATTCGCGTGTAACTGGTACAATCACTTGGGTCCAAAGTAATAAGATCAGTTATAGCTCAGATAATTAAGTATCAAACAAGTTGATAAGCAAGCATAAAATGTTCATGCATATTTTTATTAAAATAATTTTTAATTATGTTTTGTGAGACTAATTTCCTACTTGCTGAGTGAAAGCTCATTTAAGTATGTTCATGTTGTAGGTAAGAAAACCTGCTAGCAACACTTGATGGGCAGTGGTGAGTGGCGGACGAATGGTGAAGATGGGTAATAGATACCGCACACGTAATTTAATATTTTTGCATTATTATTTTATGAATTTATGCATGCTTTTATTTCACGAAATTATGTATGTTTTTACTTTATAAAAATTATGTACGCATGAATAAGTAAATAAACTAAGTAATTATGTCTTAAAAACTGAGATTGTGATTACACAATCTTGGTCTATAGAATTTCAAGGTTTAAAAATGTTACAATAGACAATGCAATAAATGCACGAAATTTTCAAATAAGAAAATTAAAAGTTTAATTAGAATTAAAAATGATTATTGGAGTTTTACGTTATGTTAAGAACTGAATTTTATGAATATGTTTTTATGAATTTATTATTATGAAAGTTTGGATGATTATGCTTTAAGAAATTATTATGTTGAATTTAAGTGAACGAGTTATAAGTTTTGAAATGGTTAATTTTTAAGATATCAATATGTTGTGTTTGAGATATTAAATTATTAGTAAAATATACAAATAATTTTTAAGGAAGTTTAAAAAGCATTTAAAGTGGGATTTTATCTCAACATTTAATTTAAAAATGTTTTTAAAATAGTTTTATTTAAATTAAGAAATGTTTTAAAGGTGATGGTTTTTAAATAATTATCCTTATGTTTAAAGGAAAAGTTTCAAGAAAAGTATTATGGTTATGTTTTAAGAAATTAATGTTATGAGTCATGCAAAGGATTAAGTTTTTAGAAATTATGATTATGTTAAAACACAATAATTATTATTACATTATTACCATGTTTGAGAAATTAATATTGTTATGTTGGATTTATGGAATTAAGTTTGGAGAAATGATTATTATTTCTTTTAAAGTTATATGTTAAGGATTCAATAGCAAGAATTAATTTTAGAAAAAAAATTATTATAAAATTTCTCTACTTTATTCGTAAGTATGTTTAAGTTTATGGTCGTGTTTAAGTTAAGTAACGTCCACGTAAGGTGGGTCGCTAGTGGTTGACATCCGATTCTCCCACTATGCCGAAGCCCCTTAGGTTGTTGTTCGGGTTTATTTGGTTTTTGCACACTAATTAGAGTGGTTTCTACCAAAACCCCCGAAATGATCGGATCACTCCTCAACTCCTCGAACACCAATTTGCTTTGAGGCTTAAAGTCGTCTATGTAACTTTCTTCAAGGAAAGTTGCATTAGTTGAAACCACAACTTTATTTTCCGTTGGGTTACAAAAATAACCCTCTATAGTGCCTTTTGGACATCCTACAAATACACAAACTTCCAAGCATGCTTCCAACTGATTTGCATCCCTAAACAGCATATGAGTTGGACATCCCCATATGCGAATATGGTTTAAGGATGCCTTCCTATCTGTCCACAACTCGAGTTTTAGGAACCAATTTTGAAGGCACATTGTTCAAAAGATAACATGCGGTTTATAGTGCATATCCTTAAAAGAATAAAGGTAATGATGAATCAATCATCATGGACCTAACCATGTCCAATAAAGTCCTATTTCTTCTCTCTACTATGCCATTCTACTGCGGAGTGCCCCGCGCAGTCTTTAATAAGTGTCCCAAGAACTCATCGAAAAGATATTCACCACGTCAATCGGATCGAAGTGCCTTTATGGGTCTACCCAATTGCTTTTCCACTTCAGCCCAAAACTCACTGAACTTGTCATAAGTTTCACTTTTGTGGTGCATCAGGTACACATACTCATACCTTGAGTAATCATCAATAAAAGTGACAAAGTACTCATACCCTTCTCGTGCCCAAACGTCCATCGGTACGCAAACATCACTATGCATAAGTTCTAGAACCCCTTCAACCCTATTGCCCTTAGACTCGAATGGTCTTTTGGTCATTTTACCCTCCAAACAAGATTCACATTGCAGTATAGATTCCACCTTTAAGTGACTTAAAGGTCCATCCTTTACCAACCTTTGAATCCTATTTAGGTTAATATAACCAAGTCGCAAATGCCAAGATAAGTATTATTAGAGTGAGAAGTTTTAAGTCTTTTAGAGTTATTATCATTCATCTCAGCATTAAGCAGTAAGTCCATCTTAGATTTGATAAAATATAGATTATTTTGCTTCCATCTAGAACAAATAAAAGATTTATTTTTACAAATCACCACTTTATTATTAAAAGAAACCAAATAGGAGTCTTTAAATAAACAAACTACATAAATTAAATTCCTTTTAAATTTAGGAACGTAAAAACAATCTCACAAAATTAAATTCCTCTAATTATGAAAATATAGATGGACGTCTCCCACTGCTCTAACTAAGACCAAGGATCCATCGCCCATCCAAAGTATGAAGTCTTCATGTAGTAGACTTCTTGTTTCTTTGAACCCCTACAGAGAAACACAAACATGATTTGTTGCTCCAGAATCTATGACCCAATTGTCACTGGATTCCTCAACCAAGTAAGTTTTTAAATATAGAAGGTCACATTTATCTCCTCGGGAAAAGAAGTTCTTGTAATTCTTCTTAATGTGCCTGACCTTCTCGCAGAAGAAGCATTTAAGCTTGTTCGGGTTCTTCTTCTTCTTCTTCTTGTTCTTGCCGTTTGTAGGAGTAGAAGATTTCCCGTTCTTGGGCCGTTGTTTCTTTCCATTCCAAGGGTTGAGATTGGAATCAAAAGCAGTTGTCAAGTTAGTCTCGCCACTAGCAGGAGACTCCCTGATTGGCAATTCAAACTCCTGTAACTGTTTCATCAACTTTGTTAAGGTCATATCCCGTCTATTGCTCAAATTAAATGTAGCTCTAAATGGAAAAAATTCCTTAGATAGACTCTCAAAGACCATAGTCATTTGAGTTTCAGCATCGATGTCAGCTCCATTGGTTTGAGCCTCAGCAAGGTAACCCATGACCAACATCATATACTCCTTTACTGATATCCCCGGTCTTTGCTTACAGTTTAAAAGTTTCTGAAGCGCCCCTTGCCGCTTTGTTAAGGCCTGGCCTCCAAACATGTCTTCTAGATTATCCAAGACCTGCCTAGCAATCTCATAATCCTCATGTTGAGCCTACAGCATGTTATTCATGCTAGTCGTAACATAGTAGCGGGCTTAATCGTTAGCATCTTTCCAGCAATCGTATGCTTGGATTTGCTCATTGATGGAATCTCCCGTAGGCTTGGGAGTACAAGGTGTCATCAGCATAAATTTTAGTTTCTCAAAGGACTAGACGATGTTTAGGTTCCGTTTCCAATCATTATAATTCTCTTTAGTTAATTGATTTTTATCAAGTATCGATGATAAAGCATTTTTAGACATTTTTAATCTATAATAAAGAATCATATACCAAACATAAGCAAACATATCATAATAGTTTAGTAAGATAACATAATCATGTAAAACATACAAATGTATTTATGTGTCAAAACCTTGAAAATATCACAACCTTACAACGATAATTCCCAACTCAAAATTCAACAAGCTCCTAGAGGAGTCTTGCCAAATTCAACCAAGAACACGGATCCCCTCCTGATTAAAATATGCCATCAAGGACTTGTATGATCCAACGTATATTAATAATCGTTTCTTTGGCCATTAATTTTGTTAACAAGGCTCCTAGAGGAAGATAATAATAAAATTAACATGAGTGTATAACCTTTGTTTCAATATTTTATCCATTATTTATAATCACCACCTAGAGGTGTGTAATCATAAATCACGCTAAAATACCTTATCCTTTTGGAGATCCAACCCGGTACATAATGAAGTGCCTTCCTAGGGGGTCAGAACCACCATGTGCTACCTATGGACCAACAATGGAGGTTGTAGGTCCTCTTTTCAAAAACCTTCTCCCACTCATTCTTTTGAAATCAATGTTTTATTTTATAAACATGCATGAACAATTTTTAATGAGTGACACTCCCTATTTTATATGACATGTTATCAATATACATGGCAAATCATATTACAATGCAGACAAACAAAGCAATCATGCAAAGCTACGAGCAAAATAATAAATAACCGTAATATTATGGTTTTACCATAGAGAAAAGAAAATAAAGATTACAAGAGAATAATCATCCCTGAATCTTCAAATTGTATCCTTCTTCATGTAACTTCCATCCTCAAGTCTTCAATCCCGCATAGATTAAATACTCCATATTTTCGGTCATATCAAAATTTAATGTTTCTCAGAACTGTCCAAAAAATAAAATCAAAACTGCACCAAAAAATGCACCTTTTTTTAGAAAAATTACAGCTCTTTTGCAGGCATGCCGATCCGTGTGATCGGTCTACTAGTCATGACCCTTTGGCCTACTGAACTTTATAGATCGGCCTGCCGGTCATCACAGATCGGCCTTCCAAACCTAAAAGTTTGGCCTGCCGCCAGAGCTATGAGATTTCTATCCCACGGACAGCCTACCAAACTTGAAGTCTGGCCTGCCGGCCTGCAATCATCGGCCTACCGGACCTGAAGGTTCGACATGTTGACCGAGCAGAGATCTCCTTTTTTTTTTTCAGAAAATACATCTTTTATGTAGTTTTTTAATTTTATTTTCAACAATTCAAAAACATAAAATTAGAGATTTAGGAAATACCTAGGAACACTATCATCCATCTTCTAGATCTGTCTTCTCCGAATGATTATTCAATTACAAAATTTTTACAAATTTAAAATTTAATAATAATTCCTAGACGGAGATGATAGTCCGCCATTTAATTACATGAAAAACCTAGATACACATTCTAACCTCTAAGGAACCATAAGCGGCATAAATTAATTAATTAATAATTAAATAATAATTTAATCAACCATAATTAATTAATAAACATTCACCATATAATCTATGACAATATAAAAATATATAGAAACTCTAGAGTGCCAACTCTCTAAAAAATTAAATTCAAGCATAGGAGAGATCAAGATCACATAATTTATTCGCATAGCATGATCACAAACTTGCAAATTTATGTAAAAAAATGGCTCTGATACTAATTGTTGAAAAAATAATACGTAGCAGAATTTTAAATATTTTTTATACCAGAGTATTTTTTGAAACACAAGTTTGACACACTATATGCATAAATTAACTAGATCTTACTAACCTCGTAAATGCAGAAAGCTCCAACAATCTGTGAAGAGATGTGCATTCCAAGAAGGACCTCAACCAACTGCCTTCTTTGCTATTCTCTATCCACGATCAGTGTGTGTATGGGCATGCTCATACAGCTCTTCTACCAGGTAGATCTCCTTCCAACCAATTGAGAAAAACCCAAAGCTATAGTTCATGATTTGTGAACAATAGCTTTCCAGGAGTCACATAGTCTCACTATCGATTTCTCAACTGATCTAAATAACAATGAGTCTCACTCCCCTTTACATAGAGGTTGGGCCCAAGAGTCAGTCCTAATCAGATAAGGCCTCGAAAATTCAAATTAGAATCAATATCTAATAAAATTCGCTTGAAAACATGTGACCTATTTAACGCTCGGTTGGCAGGCTGAACTAGCAATCAACCTGCCGAACTTGCTCTATTGGCAGGCCAAACTTCTGATAAATAATCCCTACGAATCTTTATTTCCCACCTAAGATTCTTGGGATAGAGCCTTAGTTTTAATTCAAATAATCCAATAGAGAAGTTATCAGATTAAAACATTCATATCTAAATAATCTCAAAAAAATAAATATTCTTGATAATTCAACAAGTTTATCTTGAATTAATTTATTCAAAATTCATCTAACCGATAAACATGCATGAATTATCTAATTCTGATAATTCAACAAGTTTATCTTGAATTAATTTATTCACAAAATTAATTCAACTGATAAACAGACATGAATTATTTAATCCTATAAAATTTTCAGCTAATTTGATAATTTGACACAAGTCACCAATTATTGAAAAAAGCATGCCATATCGTTACAGGATTTTAATGAGCTAGCAAAGGGGACCTGATGGACCTATATAGTTTAAGCTCCCGATAATTATAAAACCCAATATCCCAGATATATATTTCATAATTATCAAATCTAACGCTACTCTATTAAAAGCTTAGAGCTACACTCTTGAACCATATAGAATTACAAAGCCCGCATAGCTAAGTCTCCATGACATATCATAGTGTATCGTATCCCTATAGGATTATCCATAATCGGCTTAAGGACAAGTTTGTCTTACTTTCTTGATTATTTTTATCTTACGTTATATTATCTCACCATCGGAAAACTTACCATCCACAGACAGTTTACTATTCAGTTACACCTATATATTCAAATGATTGAGCACTCTAGTTTTTCAATTACAAGATAACATATATAAAAGGATATCAACTACTCCTAAAGAGGAGTTATGGATTCCATATCTATGAATAACAGGTCTACGTTATCAAGAGTCATGCCTCCAACGTACTGGCGTGCATACCATTATTATAATGTGGATGTCACCCTTTGGCACATCAAAAGACATATTCAAGACAACGGGCCCATTATTCATCTCAAGATTAAGATACAATACACATGATTATTAAAGGAATTGATTTGCCCAGACAGAATTATTAATCCAAATCAATTAACTTTATGTCTCGATTCAAAACATCATCACCTATGACAATGTGCCAATGTTTCTATTGGCGGAGTCCCCCTCCGATGGTCAAGAAAAACCATCTCTTGTTAGGGATAATGACAACATAACAATCTTCGCATGAATAAAGTGCTCAACTTTATTCCCTTGATTGCAGATCTTATGATTTAGACCGTCACCTTAAGAATCGTGTCTTCCGCATAATCTGTCCATCATATGCCCAATTCTTAAAGGTTTAGACTGATAGTCTCAAACTTTTATTTGCTTAATATACATTCAACAAATATGAATGTAAAGAGGATAAGATTTGGTATATAAATAATAAATAAATTCTTTATTGATAAAAATGTCTCTAAAAACATATTATATTTTTACTTCTTAGAGCATACATGTCCAACAGTATAACATTAGGTATTATAACTATGTAAATAATTGTGCTATTTTATTTATAGTTTATGAGACTATGACTTTTCTCTTTTTGTTTTATTATCATTTTAATGCATTTTGAGGCATTTCCTTCCCAAAAAAAAAAAAATCAGAGAATGAATTCGGATCATTTTCACAGTTTTGTTTTGTTCCTTTCGTTATTCATCATCATCATCACCATCACCATCATCATAGTAATAGTAATTATTATTATTATTATTATTATTATTATTATTCCTCTTTTATGTTGATGGCTCATTTTGCGCAATTAGTGTCAATAGACGCACAACGGCGATGGACGGTGCATTGTAGCAACTCATAGTTTTTTTTTTTGTATAATTTGTTTTTGTGTAATATTTATATTTTGTGTAAAAAAATAACACATTTATAATGAAATACAATATTTCTCAGTCGGCAGAGAAGTTGCTAGTAGCGATGATATCTAGTGACGTTGTCGGTAAATTTTTGTATGTACATGAAAATACAGTATTTTCATGTTAGTACTATATTTGCTCGTCATTAGTGGTCTGGTGACGTGCCTAATAATTTTTTTTTTATTTTTGGGGAAATACTATATTTTCTAGTCGTGGGTGACATTGCCGGTACTAGTGATGTCCAGTGATGTTGTAGGGGAATTTTTGTGTTTACATAAAAATACGATATTTCCATATTAATATCGTATTTCTCGGTTGTCGATGGTCTAGTGTCATTGGAAATATGTATAAGACGAACCATAAATCAAAATATTCAAAATACCAAAAGCATATACTGCAATGTGTTACAGGTGAGTACTTTTCTTACAAATTATCACGAAATAGCAAGCATAAATTTCCAATTACTGGAAGTACCAGTTTCATATTTTACAGATTACAGTGCTACTGATGAAATAATACTATGGGCAGTCAAAAATCAATGAAATTCTAATGACTTTGAAATTTTTACACAACATACTAGACTTATATACGTATAACCACATTTAATTTCATAGCATTTAGGGCAATATAACAATTTTTTTCACATTTTGGAATTCACCATATAAAACTGTTTCTGGAACACACCATAGCAGTCAAGAATCAAAGAATTTTATAAAATCATAAAAATTCTTATAACTCTGATATTTTATTACAACATTCTAGACATCTAGATGAATATAATTTTTTTTTCAATTTTACAAACATAAAAAACGTGGCTAGAAATCAATAGAAATAATTGAATGATGGACATTCACCGATCTATAACCTAAAATTTAACGTTCATATGAAAGCCAAATTTTACAGACAATATCCACACAGAAAAATGAACATCGATAATTTTCAACTTTAAACACATCCCACAGCATCCTTAAATAAACAGGCGTAGTTGAAATCGATTTAAGATTTGCAAAAACAACATTTTGTAAAATAATTTCTAGACAATAAAAAAAAGTGTATTTGAATGCGAAGCTTTTATAGACATCTTTAAGATACGAATGAACAAAAAAATCTTGAAGTATGGATTTTTGGCCCAAAAATGAGTTTTAGAGCAATAATCTTATAAAAATTTATTTCTTAACAAAGCCAAACATTAAACCGTATAAAATCAATCAATAATATCCTAGTAAGACTTTGTATGAAAATAGGTAGAAAATCGACCTCATGAGATGGCCAAAATACAGTTACGACTTTGAAAACAATTATAGCGATTACCTCGTAAAACTTGCCGATTTATCCTCCAGTTTTGAAGAAGGCTTCATTTGTGGCTTTAGAAAGTGTTTAGAATAATTTTCAAGAGGTGTATGGAATAATGGCTGGAAAGGTTTCGTTGTAAATGAAAAGAGAAAAAAGGTGCACGTTGGAGAGGAAAATAGAGTCATTGACTTTTAAAAGGTATCAAACTCCATCCATGATATATCCGTTTGTTTTAGTTTTACTCTTTTTGATTAGTTAGATATTAAAAACAAGATAAAATATGTACGTGATGTTGACAGAAATTAATATTTTGTTGATAAAATATCAAAGATGCACACGATTTTGATACAAGAGTGTTAAAAACAATATGCTAAGTGAATAATAATTATATTTTGTTATATTTTTAATATTCAATTGACAAAGAGGACTAAAACTAAAATAAGTTGATAGATTAGGGATGGAGTGACAAAGAGGACTAAAACTAAAATAAGTTGATAGATTAGGGATGGAGTTTGAGACAATTTAAAAGTCAAAGACTAAAACGGGTTCAACAACATAAGTCAAAAACCATTTATGAGATTAATCCTTGTAATTTTTATCCTTTCTATTTTGTAACATAAGCACAATCAATATAATAATAATAATAATAATAACAGTTTAAGTTTTTACTCAAAATATAAATTTTTAATGTTAATAACTAAATATTGCTCGATTTAAGAATGTTTAGCATAACAATAATCTCTCATGTAAAGAGCCAACTTTTTAGTATTTAAGGTTTAAGATATAATTCATTTTCTCGACTACGCTACTGAATGAAATGACGATGGGGAAGGTGTTGAAGGGTATTGAGAGGAAGGTTTCATTATCTATGAGTGCCTCTTTAGATGCCCCTTTTCGATGAAAGAAGTGCGGATGTAGTCTTTGATACAGGATCTTGGAAGTTGCCACAGTGCGGTGTAATTCATGTTGGATTCTATGAGGAGAATTGAGACCTCATAGGAGTGAATGTTATTAATTTATGCCTTTAAGTTTTTAATGGGCATCGACTAGTCAGTGCCTTGAATGCCACTTACATCATACTCATTCTAAAGGTTAATGCCTTGAAAAAAGTTTTGGACTTTAGAATGATTTTAGACTAACTAATCTTCACAATGTGCTTTATAAAACTTTTACTAAAAATTGGCTATTTGTCTTAAAATCCACCTTTCAGAGTTTATTTCAAATGAATAAAATATATTTATTTTGAGTTAACTTATTAATGACAGTATCGTTATGGCTTTTGAAACTATGCAAGCTATTTGTAGGAAGACTCATAGATAAAATTGTCTAATGATGCTCAAATTGGATATGAGTAGAATGTATAATAGTATTGAGTTGCTTTTTCTTCGTGCCACTACGCTTGAATTGGGATAGGCTCTCTTTGAGATAGGTAGAACGACTTATTATGCATGCACTTCTCATTTCTCCTTCCTTTTGAAAGGCAAACTTAGTCTCCTTCTGTGATATCTAACAAAAGTTGTCATTTATCTCTGCTTCTTTTTCTCTTGTTGTGTGAAAGACTTATCAGCCATTGGCAGAGTGTCATTGGTAGTTGACATGAATTTATTGTGCAAGAATGACTAAAAGATTAGTTACCACCTCTTTGCGGATGATAGCATTATATTCGATAAGGTGAAGGTTGGCAATTGCATGGTGATTAAAGGGGGTATTAGAAAAGTTCAAGTGAGCTTTATGCCCAAATGATGAACTTACAAAAATTGGTAGTTAGCTTTAGTCCAAATGTAGATATGGAGACTTGAGGGGACACATTAAATTGGGTTGGGTAAGGGGACTTCTTGTGATACAATGGATTGGAGAAAACCATGATGTTGAAAAGGATAATTTAGAAAACAATATAGAAGGTGCTTGAGAGAAGAAAGGTGAAAGTGAATATTGACGTGGTGGTTGTATTTTGATTAAGTCATATTGATGTGTGAATAGTTATTAGAGTTAAGGATGTTGTTGTTGGGGCCATGGCAAAGTGGATTGTGGGTATTTTCTCCCCCTATATAGTGAGTGTTTGGCAGTTTGAGAAGGGTTCTTTTCATTCAATCACGTAAATTTGATAATTGGGTGATAAAAGCAGGTACGCTTAATGTTTTTCATCCTATAAAAGGACCGATGTAGTGGGCTCGGAGTCCAATGTTCTATTGCTGACATTAAAGACTTTATTTCTAATGCTCAAAGTGGCAAAGTTTGTTACGTCTCTCATGATGAGAATACTATAGCCCACTTTTCAGCGAGTTGTGCTACTTCTAATTCTATTGGTTTGGGCTAGTTTAACGTTGTTGTGTTGTGATGTGGACTAGAAATAAGTAGACGTTTGGTAAATTTTTTCAAAGCTGCTATGAATACAAAAAACATAATTGTAGGTGTTTGATAAACTATGTGTAAGATTATTGTGAAGATGTGTATGTTGGACAAATAGTACGCAACGAAATTTTAAAAATTTTTATATCAGAGTATTTTCTAGAACACAAGTTTGACATGCTATATGCGTAAATTAACCAGATCTTACTAACATTTTGTATGCTGAAGAACTCCCGCAATCCATGAAGAGAAGTAACGTTCTAGAAGGATCTCAACCAACTAGCCTTCTTGGCTATTCTCTTTCCATGATTGGAGTGAGTGTGGGCTCACACATTCAGCTCTTCCACCAGGCAACTCTCATTCCAACCAATGAGAGAACCCAAAGCTAGTGTTCGTGATTTGTGAACAAGAGCTCTTAGGGAGTTTTAGAATCTCACCAGTAGAGTATCACTTTTAATCTCCCAATTGATCTAAATAATAATAAGACTCACTCCCTTTTTATAGAGGTTGGGCCTAAGAGTCAGTACTTATCAAATAATGCCTAAAAATTTAAATCAGAATCAAATTCAGATCAATATCTAATGAAATCCAAGTGAAAATGCATAATCTTTTTATCGCACAATCGATATGTCGATCTGTCTAACCACTATACCAAACTTGCCCTATCGACAGGTCGAACCTGAGGATCAGCATGCCGAACCATCAATAAAAATCTCAGCAAATCTTTTATTTTTCACCCGAGATTCTATAAAATAAAGTCTCAGTTTTAATTCAAATAAATTAATAGAAAAGTTATCTAATTAAAATAACTTTATCTAGATAATCTCTAGGAAAATAAATGAATTCATGATAATTCAACAAGTTTATCTTGAATTAATTCAAAATTAATCCAACCGATAAACAAACGAATTATCTGATCTTGATAATTTAACAAGTTTATCTTGAACCAATTTTGTCACAAAATTAATTCAACCGATAAACAGACATAAATTATTTGATTCTTTCGAATTTCAGCCAATCTGATATATCTGACATAAGTCACCAATTATTAGAAAAACATGCCGTATCATTACAGGATTTTTATGAGCTAGCAAAGGGGACCTCATGGACCTATATAGTTCAAACTCTCGATAATTATGAAACCCAATATCCTAGATATATATTTCATAATTATTAACTCTAACGCTACTCCACTAAAAGCTTAGAGCTGCACCCTCGAGCTATATAGAATTACGAAGCCCGTATAGCTAAGTCTACATGACATATCATAGTATATCGTATCCCTATAGGATTATCCATAACCAGCTTAAGGACAAGTTCTGTCTTACCTTCCCTATTATTTTTACCTTACATTCTGTTATCTCACCATCGGAAAACTTACCATCCAAAGACGGTATACCATTCGGTTACACCTATGCATCCGAATGGTTGAGCTCTTCAATTTTTCAATTATAGGATAACGTATATAAGAGGATATTACTACTCCTAAAGAAGAGCTATGGATTCCACATTTATGAATAACAGGTATACACTATCTAGAGTCATGCCTCCAACGTACTGGCATGCGCACCACTATTAAAATACTGGTGTCATCCTTCGGTACATCAAAAAATATAAGTCAAGACAATGGGCCCACTATTCATCTTAGGATTAAGATACAATAGAAATGATTATCTAAAGTGAATTAATTTGCCGAGACAGAATTATTCATCCAAATCAATTCACTTTATGTCCCGATCCAACACATCGTCACCTATGACAATATGCCAATGTTTCTATTCGCGAAGTCTAACTCCGATGGCCAAGACAAATTATTTCCTAATAGGGATATAGACAACATAACAATCTTTACATGAATAAAGCGCCTAACTTTATTCCCTCGATTACAAATCTTTTGTTTGAGACCGTCACCTTAAGAATCGTGTCTTCCGCATAATCTGTCCAACGTATGCCCAATTCTTAAAGGTTTAGAATGACAATCTCAGACTTTTGTTTGCTTAACATACATTCAACAAATATGAACGTAAAGAGGACAAGATTCAGTATATAAACAATAAATAAATTCTTTATGGATAAAAATGTCTCCAAAAACTGTTACATTTTTACTCCTTAGGGCATACACGCCTAACAATCTCCTACTTGCACTAAGTGAGTAAATATGACAAATCTCGCATCCCCATAGCTTCCACATGCCTTTCAAAGACTCTCCCAGTAAGTGTCTTCGTGAATGGATCAGCTAAATTATCCTTTAACGCGATTTTGCACATCGTGACATGCCCGCCCTTGACGAAGTCCTTTATCACATGATACTTCCGATCAATATGCTTACTCTTATTATGAAACTTTGGTTCCTTAGCATTAGCTACCACCGTATTATTATCATAGTATAGTGGTACCGCCTTATCCATACTAGGAACTACCTCAAGATCCCTAAGGAACTTACGGAGCCACACTGCTTCTTTCGAATCATCATTAGCTGCCACATACTCGACCTCCATCGTTGAATCTGAAGTGCAATCTTGCTTCACACTTCTCCAACTGATGGCACCGCCTCCTAGAGTAAACACAAACCCCAAAGTTGATCTCCTAGAATTCAGACATGATTCAAAATCTGAGTCAGTATATCTTGGAGAAGTTAAGTCCTCACCTGAATACACAAGCATATACCCTTAAGTCCTTTTCAGATACTTGAAAATATGCTTAACCTAACCCAGTGGTTTGGTCTCAGATCTGCCTAAAATCGACTTACAATCCCAACCGCATAACAAATATCCAGTCGTGTACAAAGCATGGCATACATGAGACTATCTACTGCCGAAGCATAAGACACCTTCTTTATGTATTCTCTTTCTTCCTCAGACTTTGGAGAGTCTTTCTTAGAAAGAGTAATTCCAGACCTAGATGGTTGCCCACCTTTCTTGGAATCCTATATTGCAAACCTCTTGAGAATTTTATCTATGTAGCCAGCTTATGATAAAACTATCATTTTGTTATTTTTATCCCAAAAAATCCAGATACTGAGATCAAAATTAGCCTCACCTAAGTCCTTCATGTCAAATTGTTTGGGCAATCATAATTTGACTGATGACAACGCCTCAACGTCATTGCCAATTAGTCGAATATCATCTACATAGAGCAGTAGAAAAATCACCTTCCCATCCTTAATGTATTTGTAAACACATGGGTTATCCACATTTTGTGAGAACCTATAAGTCTTGATCACCTGATCAAATCTTATGTTCCAAGAATGGGAAGCCTGCTTAAGTCCATAAATTGACTTTAACAGCTTACAAACCTTACCCTCATCACCCTTGACCTTGAACCCGTCTAGTTGTTCCATATAAATGGACTCATCAAGATAGCCATTTATAGAAATAATCCCTTTTAGTCCCTTTTGCATTAGTTGAAACGACAACTTTATTTTCCTTTGGGTTATAGAAATAACCCCCTTTAGTCTCTTTTAGATATCCTACAAGCACGTAAACTCCCGAACTTGCTTCCAACTTATTCGTATCCTTAAACAGGACATGAGCCAGACATCCCGATATGTGAATATGGTTTAAGGATGTCTCTTTGCCCATCCACAACTCTTAAGGAGTTTTAGGGACCGATTTTAAAGGCATGTTGTTCAAAAGATAACATGCGATTTGTAGTGCATATCCCTAAAAGGATAAAGGTAATGATGAATAACTCATCATAGACCTAACCATGTCCAATAAAGTTCTATTTCTTCTCTCCGCCATGTCATTTGCTACAGAATGCCCAGCGCAGTCAAATGGGATAAAATCTCATTCTCTAATAAGTGTCCTAAGAACTCATCAGAAAGGTATCACCACCTCGATCGGATTGAAGCGCCTTTATGGGTCTACCCAATTGCTTTTTCACTTCAGCCTGAAGCTCCCTAAACTTGTCATAAGTTTTGCTCTTGTGGTGCATTAGGTACACATACCCATACCTTGAGTGATCGTCAATAAAAGTGACAAAGTACTCATACCCTCCTCGTGCCCGGACGTTCATCGGTCCGTAAACATCACTTGAGGTATAGATTCCACCTTTAAGTGACTCAATGGTCCATCCCTTACCAACCTTTGAATCCTATTAGGTGCAAATGCTAAAGACAAGTGTTATTAGAGTGAGAAATTTTAAATATTTTAGAGTTATTATCATCCATCTCAGCATTAAGCAGTAAGTCCATCTTAGGTTTGATAAAATATAGATTATTTTGCTTCCATCCAAAACAAAGAAAAGATTTGTTTTTTACGAATCAACACTTTATTATTAAAAGAAACCAAATAGGAGTCTTTAAATAAACAAGCTATAGAAATTAAATTCCTCTTAAATTTAGGAACATAAAAACAATCTTGCAAAATTAAATTCCTATAATTATCAAAATAAAGGTAGACGTCTCCCACTGCTTCGGCTAAAACTAAGGATCCATCGCCCATCTGAAGCGTGAAGTCTTCATAAAGTAGACTTCTCGTTTCTATGAATCTCTATGGAGAAACACAAACATGATTAGTTGCATCAGAATCTATGACCCAAATGTCACTGGATTCCTTAACCAAGCAAGTTTCTAAATACAGAAGATCACACCTGCCTCCTTTTCAAAGGAAGTCCTTGCAATGCTTATTTACCTACCCGACCTTCTCGCAGAAGAAGCACCTAAGCTTCTTCGGGTTCTTCTTCTTCTTCTTCTTCTTGCTCTTGTTGTTAGCAGGAATAGAAGACTTCCCATTTTTGACCAGTTGCTTTTTTCCATTCCGTAAGTTGGGATTGGAACTAGAAGTAGCTACCAAAATTAGCCTCGCCACAGCAGTAAACTCCCTGATCAACTATTCAAACTCCTGTAACTATTTCATTAATTCTGTTAAGGTCATATCCCGTCTATTGCTCAAATTAAAAGTAGCTCTAAATGGAATAAACTCCTTAGACAGAGTCTCAAAGACCATAGTCATCTGAGTTTCAGCATCAATGTTGGCTCCATTGGTTTGAGCCTTAGCGAGGTAACCCATGACCAGCATCATGCACTCCTTTACAGATGTCCCCGGCCTCTGCTTATAGTTTAAGAGTTTTTGAAGCGCCCTTTGCCGTTTTGCTAGGGCCTAGCCTCCAAACATGTCTTTTAGATTATCCAAGATCTACTTAGCAGTCTCAAAATCCTCACGTTGAGCCTGTAGCACGTTATTCATGCTGGCCATAACATAGCAGCGAGCTTGATCGTTTACATCTTTCCAGTGATTGTATGCTTTGAATTGCTCATTAGTGGAGTCTCCCGTAGGCTCGGGAGGACAAGAGGTTGTCAGCACAAATTTTAGTTTCTCAAAAGATAGGATGATGTCTAGGTTTCATTTCCAATCATTATAATTCTCTCCAGTTAATTGGTTTTTGTCAAGTATTAAAGATAAAGCATTTTTAGACATTTTAAATCTACAATAAAGAATCATATACCAATCATAAGCGAACATATCATAATAATTTAATAAGATAATACAATCATGTAAAAACATACAAATGTGTTTATGTGTCAAAACTTGAACATATCACAACCTTACAACGATAATTCCTAACTCAGAATTCAACAAGTTCCTAGGGGAGTCATGCCAAATTCAATTAGGAACACAAATCCCCTCCTGATTAATATATACCATCTAAGACCCGTATGATCCAGCATATATTAATAATCGTTTTTTTGGCCATTAATTTTATTAACAGAGCTCCTAAGAGAGGTTAATAATAAAATTAACATGAGTGTATAACCATCGGTTCAATATTTTATCCATGATTTATAATCACCCCTAGAGGTGTGCAACCATAAATCATGCTAAAATACCTTATCCTTATCCTCTTGGAGATCCAATGTGATACATGATAGAAATCCCTTCCTAGGGGTTGGGACCACCATGTTCTTCTTATGGACCAACGATGGAGCCTTAGGTCCTCTCTTTGAAAACCTTCTCCCACTCAATCTTTTAAAATCAAGGTTTTATTTTAAAAGACATGCATGAACAATTTTAAATGAGCGGCACTCCCTATTCTATATGGCATATTATCAATATACATAGCAAATCATATTATAATGTAAACAAACAAAGCAATCAAGTAAAGCTACAAGTAAAATAATAATAAATAACCGTAATGTTATGGTTCCACCCTAAAGAATAGAAAACAAAGATTGTAAGAGAATAATCGAAACATATTATCGATTCTTCATCCTTGAATCCTCAAGCTGTATCCTTCTTCATGTAATCCCCATCTTCAAGTCTCAATCCCATATGAATCGAATACTCTATATTTTCGGTCATATTCAAATTTTAATGTTTCTTAGAACTGTCCCAAAAATAAAATTAAAACTGCATTGAAAAACTGCACCTTTTCTAGAAAAATTTCTGGCTCTCTTCCGGCAAGCCGATCTAGGTGACCGGCCTACCGGTCATGACTCACTGGCCTGCCGATCTCGACAGATTGGCCTGCCAGTCCATGATAGATCGATTTGTCATCAGAGCCACCTGGTTTCTGTGTCGTTGACGGCCTGTCGAACCTCACGTCTGGCCTATCGATCTGCGACCACAGGCCTGCCGAATCGGAGGGTTTGGCATGCCGACCGAGTAGAAACTACCATTTTCAGAAAATACAATTTCTAATGCAATTTGTCAATTTTTGTTTTCAACAATTCAAAAGCATAAAATTAGAGACTCAGGAAATATCTGGGAGCGCAATCATCTATCTTCTAGATTCGTCTTCTAGATCTGTCTTCTCCGAATGATTATTTAATTATAAAATTCTTACAAATTTAAAATTAAATAATAATTCCTAGACAGAGATGATAGTCTGCCATCTAATTACATGAAAAATCTAGATACACTTTTTAACCTTTAAGGAACCATAACCGGTATAAATTAATAAATGATTAAATAATAATTTAATCAACCATAATTAATTAATAAACATTCACCATATAATCCACGACAACATATAATTATATAGAAACCTTAGAGTGCCAAATCTCTAAAAATTAAATTCAAGCATATGAGAGATCAAGATCACATAATTTACACATATAACACGATCACAAGCTTGTAAATTTACGTAAAAACCTTGGCTCTGATACCAATTGTTAGAAAAATAGTATGCATTAGAATTTTAAAAAAATTTATATCAAACTATTTTTTAAAACACAAGTTTAACATACTATATGTGTAAATTAACCAGATCTTACTAAACTTTTGTATGCTGAAGAACTCCTGTAATCTGTGAAGAGAAGTAACATTCCATAAGTACCTCAATCAACTGGCCTTCTTTGCTATTCTCTTTCCACGATCGAAGTGAGTGTGGGGTCACACGTTCAGCTCTTCCACCAGGCAACTCTCATTCCAACCAATTGAGAGAACCCAAGCTAGTGTTCGTGATTTGTGAACAAGAGCTCTTAGAGAGTTTTAAAATCTCACCAACAAAGTATCACTCTTAATCTTTTAATTGATCTAAATAATAATGAGACTCACTCCTTTTTTATAGAGGTTAGGCCTAAGAGTTAGTCCTTATCAGATAATGCCTCAAAATTCGAATCAGAATCAAATTCAGATCAATATCTGATGAAATCCGCGTGAAAATGCGTGATCTTTTTATCGTGCAGTTGGCATGTCGATCTGTCTAATCGGCATGCCAACTTGCCCCATCGACAGGTCGAACCTGAGGATCGGTATGCCGAACCTTCGATAAAAGTCTAAGCAAATCTTTTATTTTCCACCAATATTCTATAGAATAAAGTCTTAGTTTTAATTCAAATAACCTAATAGAAATGTTATCTAATTAAAACAACTTTATCTAGATAATTTCTAGGAAAATAAATGAATTCTTGATAATTCAACAAGTTTATCTTGAATTAATTCAAAATTAATCCAATCGATAAACAGACATGAATTATCTGATCCTGATAATTCAACAAGTTTATCTGGAACCAATTTTGTCACAAATTAATTCAACCGATAAACAGATATGAATTATTTTCTTCTTTCGAATTTCAACCAATCTGATAAATCTGACATAAGTCACCAATTATTGAAAAAACACGCCGTATCGTTACAGGATTTTTGTGAGCTAGCAAAGGGGACCTGATGGACCTATATAGTTCAAGCTCCCTAGAATTATGAAACCCAATATCCCAAATATATATTTCATAATTATCAACTCTAATACTACTCCACTAAAAGCTTGAAGCTGCACCCTCGAACTATATAGAATTACAAAGCCCGTATAGCTAAGTCTCCATGACATATCATAATGTATCGTATCTTCATAGGATTATCCATAACTAGCTTAAGGACAAGTTTTGTCTTACATTTTCGATTATTTTTATCTTACATTCTATTATTTCACCATTGAAAAACTTACCATCAAAAGACAGTATACCATTCGGTTATATCTATGTATCCGAATAGTTGAGCGTTCTAATTTTTTAATTATAAGATAATGCATATATGAGGATATCACTACTTTTAAAGAAGAGCTATGGATTCCATATCTATGAATAACAGGTCTACACTATCTAAAGTCATGCCTCCAACGTACCGGCATGCGTACCACTATTAAAATGTGTGTGTTACCTTTTGGTATATCAAAAGACACAAGTCAAGACAATGAGCCCACTATTCATCTCAGGATTAAGATACAATAGAAATGATTGTCTAAAGTGAATCAATTTGCTGAGATAGAATTATTAATCTAAATCAATTCACTTTATGTCCCAATCCAACACATCGTCACCTATGATAATGTGCTAATGTTTTTATTCGTGGAGTCTACCTCTGATGGTCAAGACAAACCATCTCCCAATAAGAATATAGACAACATAACAATCTTTACATGAATAAAGTGCCCAACTTTATTCCCTCGATTGCGGATCTTATGTTTTAGACGGTCACCTTAAGAATCGTGTCTTCCGCATAATTTGTCTATCTTATGCCCAATTCTTAAAGGTTTAGAATGACAGTCTCAGACTTTTGTTTACTAAACATACATTTAACAAATATGAACATAAAGAGGATAAAATTTGGTATATAAATAATAAATAAATTCTTTATTGATAAAAATATCTTCAAAAACGTATTACATTTTTACTGCTTACGGCATACACGTCTAACAATATAATAATAAAAATGAAGACATTTTACTTTTTTTCCCTTTTAAAGGGAATAGACATACTTTACTAAGTATATTTATAGTTTTAAATTTTAATTTTAATTTCAAGGTGAACACATGTTAAATTTGAACACTAAAATACTCTAAAAAAGAAAGCACATTCTAAATTTGCAGTAGTGATGTGATTTTAATACATTCATAATTTATTAGAAATAGTTGAAAGAAATTTAGAATTTTATATTTATAAAATTTGTAACTTTTATACAAATTGATATATATATATATATATTAATTTGTTATGAAAAAAGTGGATATATTTGAAATTATGTAATATTATTAACGTTAGTTTAGTAATATTAAATTATGACAACAAAAGTTTGTGAAAACCCTAAAATGTTTCTCAAATTTTATTGTTGGGCAATTTATAGAAGCAACTTGACAAAAACATATTTACAAAATACCCTAATTTGCTGTACGTATTTACAAAAACTAAAAGTAACCTGTAAAAGTAATGCTAAGCGAGTCCTTTATTTAGAGTGCTTTTAGCAGCATATTTTGAGACAAAAGTTGGAACGAATTTACTATAGCATGTAAAAACTTTACACTGTAGCTTACCACTATAACAGTTGAAACGATATTACCAAACACTTTATTAATTATATTGTTTGCCAATATCTATTGGGTCTTGTATACAAGCAAATATTTTGTATGGTTGAATGAATTTCATTTTCCTTAAAAGAAAGAGAGAGATAAAAGATATATGTGACATGATTGAGCTTAATAGCATTGTTTTTTAATGACAATTAAAATACTAAATCAAGAAATTTTGTTGGTAATTCATTAATTTTGCTTTATATGGTGCTCTCTCTCTTATTTTTTTAAGGGAACTTCTTAGGCTATCTTGTTGTTTGAAACTCTTAACAAAATTATTGTTTATTTTTTTAACAATTCTATTCAACCTTATTATAACTTTACTATTTATAAAATAGTAAGATCCAATCTAAAAAGTACATTATGGGTGTGTTTGGTTTGAACATTTTCTTTACTCGAATTACGATTCGAATCATTTTGCTACAGTATTTTCTCTCACAAAAATTTAAATCTTTATTCAAATACTCTATTCAAATACCTGAACCAAACGGACCCTATATATTAGACTGATGCCCATAGTTTTTTTAGCAATAAGATTTTTTTTTTCAAAAATTGTAACATGCGAATTTCTCTCTTTTTAGTAAAATAAAGGTAACATGACACGATACCAATGGTATTTTTGTTAAAAGCTTTTAGATGTTTTTACACAGCATTTATTATGCTAAGCAAGTGGGAGGGAGGAACATCTTCCAACTTTAGAGGAGCAAAATCTAGAGAACAAACTTTGGCCTCTCCTCCCGGTCTCTTTTCCTTTTTCATGCCCTAATCTTCCTATATTTCTCCAAATTGCCTAAGCTTCTTTTTCTTCAAATACCCCAAATATATTTATTTTTCCACAAAATTGCAATGTAAGAAATTCTCTTGCAGGGTCTTTATCTTTTTAGTCAAACTTCAATAAATATAATTATAAAGCCGAAAAAACAAAACGCAGACCTATTATTATTATTATTATTTTTATTATAAATCATAAGCTCCCAAATGAAAAAATAAAAAGAAAGAAAAAGAGGGGAAAAAAAGGGAAAGGCAACGATACCCATAATAAACACATTTTTTTTTAATATAATTTTGCATTTCAACCGTACACTCTCATCTCCATTGGCGACTCTCTCGTCCCTCCCGCGATTGCAGGTGTTTTGGTTTCTCTCCCCCTTTTTTCCTCTCTACCCAAATCCCTTCCCTTCGATCCAAGTCAGTTGAATCTCCCTTCTTCCGGATTCTAGGGTTTGTGTCTTCGCATGCTCGGATTGGATCTCTTTTTATTCTCCCGTCTTTCCTATTGGGATTGAAATCTCCGTGTCGTGAATCGGCGACGCGCTAGGGTTGCCCGGGGGTTCTGTAGATCTGAGTGCTCTTGGACTCGTGGAGGCAATTTCTTCGCGGAATTTAGGATGTTTTGGCGTATGGCGGGATTGTCCACTGCGTCTCCTGTGCGTGTTTTTTTCCCCTTTTATTGTACTCATATGAGACGGTGATTGATGTGGTTTAGGCTGATTTCCTTTTGGTTTCTTGATTTTCTGATTGGTTGCCGGGAAAATGCGGGATCGGATTTGGATGGAAAATTTGAACATATCATCCAACGTTTGTTGATCATCGTTTTTATGTTAGAGATTAATTGTTGTTCTGTTTGAATTTTGGTATAGTTTTTATTTTACTAGGACTTATTGACTTCAAAATCGGATTAGGTGGTCAAGTGAAGTAAATTTTTGCTGTGACTTTTCTTTGAAGTAATTTTTCTAGCAGTCAGTTGTGCCTGTATCTGTATGTATTGTGGTTTATGGGATCAGGGAAGAAAGTTTTTTCTTTCCATTTCCCCTTTTATGTTGGTTTGGTTCGCTTACCTTCGCTATTCCTCTGGGATTTTTGGTGGTGAATGTATGTATGAATGCCTATTCGAATCTGTATTGAACCACGGAGGGTAACTTTGGAGTCTGGGGTGTTGGTTAAATATATTTGCTTCACACTTGATAGAAGCACTAGTCTCGTGCCACTGCATGCCTGCTTGTTCGGTCAGCTTCTTGTCTGAGAAAATACGGACTCCCCCTATCTTTTGAATGTAGTATTTCAAAAGAATTCTCGGAAAAGTTGAGGGAGCTTAGATAAGATATAGTTTAGAAAACTTATGTTCCTGTATTTTTTCTGGCTGTGTATAACGGGTGATTTAGGAAGATTAGTAGGACCAAACCAGGATTGGCAAAGTATAAAAATGCATAAGGATGTGCACGAGTTTAAAATTTATGTAGTGTATGCTGTTTAGCATGTAATAATGAAAACATCCTGTTTATTGTGATTTTTATTTGATTTGTGTTATGATGCCTTTGATAAAAATAGGAAAATGCATACCACTAATGTTTCCTTCTACATAAGTCCTTTGTATCACAAGGATTGAAGCATAAGAAGGTTGGTTCCCTGCTGATTATGCATATCGACATTTTTCCATCCTCTTCAAGAAAACTGGGTAATGAATCTGAGGTATCGCTAGCATCAGTCCTCTGTAATCTAATCTGTATACCTTACTTTTCTTTAAGCACATTCCAGAATTGCTCATGGTGAAGGCACATCCTTTACCTTCTTTTGATCAATTAGTTTTATAACTTAAGAAATTCTATTTAAGTGTCTCCCATCAGTTTGGAAAATTATTCCAAATTATGTTTGGCTACAAGGTGTTGCTCATCTGTTTCACTGGGAGGCATTTTGTAATATAGATAAGCATGAATTTTCATTGTGGTAGAGACAAAACTGTTGGATTAAGAGTGGGTAGATTTATTTATTTATTTTTCGATAAATAAGGTAAAGGTAGATTGTTCAAGATTATCTGGCCATGTATAGTAAACAGTTAATGCCTAGAAATTTATGCCATGTTCAGTTACTAAAGAATATAAAGATAAATAAAGGAAAACTAGTGACGAAACAGTTGAAGGGAGCAGGTTGAGTGAGTGATTTGTTTAAATGGCTATAGAAGGAGAGACTGGAATAGCAAATTATTAGGTTGGGGAAGAAGGAACATAATGTTCTAAAGCTTTGGTACAATATTATGGTGGATTCAGTGCCAAGGGATAAAATTGTTTTACGGATTGAATGGAAGGACCGTCCAACCTGTTGAGATTGATGTTCCATTAGGTCAAGTTGATTGTTCATAGCAAAGAGTTCTCCGATTATGCTGCGCCACAGCCCCTTGTCCCGCATACGCACCCATCCATCCATCCACCCGCTCACGCCCCACGACCCAAAATAAGACGTTTTGAAGCAAAAGTTATCTATGCTGTAACTTCTAATCGTACATAGTCTATTCCTTCAATTTTTTGTGGCTGAAATTACAGTTTGCTGAATCCTTGGGGCTGCTTAACTTGTCTTATTCACTAGCACAGTTACCACTCATAGCTAGTTTTTCTTGTCTAGAATTCATTTTTTTGTAGACCATGGCAAGCTAATGAAATTAGCTTTTCTGGTGACACAAAATTCTCTTAATCAACTGTGTTTGGTGTTTAATTGCTAGAAATTAACTGTTGCTGATTTCAGTGTATGCATATGATTTCAATAATTGTCCCATGCGCTTCCTTAAGGATGGTCTCCGTTTATCGTTGATTTAATATTTTATGCGTTTGAGTAAAGTTTCAGATATTTGTTAATTATGCTAGATGATCATTATTTCCTCATTTGTGTTTATATTGCAGGTGGAGACAATTTTGGACAAAGACAATTTCACATTGGAGGAACTTCTCGATGAAGATGAAATCATTCAAGAATGCAAAGCTCTTAATGGACGCCTTATCAACTTGTAATGCTCTTTTAATTCCACAATAGATATATTGCTTTCTTTCCACTGTTTTTTCTCGTTCTTAATTGAGCTTTTTGCATAGAGTGATGATCTATGGTGCCCATGTAATGCTTAGTGCCATTGTAGGATGGTCCTTCTAAGAATTTGTGAAAGTGAAGTTTTTGTTAATACATCAGAAGGGAATTCTGAATCAAAAGGGTAAAATATAAGTTGGATTCATCAAATAAGGAGTCTGAATTTCTGCATTTTGATATCTATTTTATCTCCACCTTTAATGAATGAACTTTTAATTTAGACTTTGAACCTAGCATGCTAAACCCATGTCAAAAACATTTTGAAATGTGTATATGTTTCTGCATACTTTTTTGTAGTCTTCTATGTCTTTGAACTCTAATAACTGCCAGAATTTTTACCTAAGGGGTGTTGGTTGGAATGGTCAGGCCTGTGGTTTGCTCCACAAGGTCTGGGGTTTGAACCTCCTCATGGCCAGCTACAGGCTACATGACAAAAGTCATAGTTTTTGGTCTTCCAAAGATTGTAGGATTTGGTGGAAGGAAACTTTCAAAAAAAAAAAATTGCCAGAATTTTTGTAGCATCTTACTTTTCTTGGGACAAATTTATTTAATTGGCCTCTTACACTTGTATGTTCCAGTTTGAGAGAAAGAGTCCAGGTTGAACAACTTCTACGATATATTGTTGAAGAAGCTCCTGAAGATGCTGAAAAGAGGCGAACTTTTAAGTATGTATTTTTGAAACAGCTTGCAAAATATGTTGTCAGAAGCTCCTTTTATGTAAATTGTTGATCCTGTAAATTTTATTGCACACCCAGATTTCCTTTTATTGCCTGTGAGATTTTTACTTGCGAAGTTGATATCATTCTCAAAACATTGGTAGAGGATGAAGAGGTTAGAAGCTTTTACTATTCAGCATCTCTTTCTCGGATTTCTTGCAATATCAAAAAAAAAAAACTTGTTTCTTACTAAGTAGGCTATGTTGTTGGCAGTTGATGAACTTGTTGTTTTCCTTTTTGGAACCAAAACACGCTCATAGCACGCTTTTGGCTGGGTACTTTAGCAAGGTACTATTTTGTTTTGTTTTGTTTTAAGCTATTATTTATGTCCATATCCGGGCAGGAAAGAATGTTCCTTTATAGTGCCATTTTGAGGTCTTTTATTGTGCTTCTTCTTTCTTTCTAGGTTGTCATATGCTTGCTGTTGCGCAAGACGGCTCCATTTATGGACTATATTCAAGTAAGTACATTGATTCCTGTTTTAATTTTTATGTAAGTGGTGAATGGTGATTACCTTATCTTCCATTGTTTTTTTTTTTTTTTGGCGTATTATTCTTGTCAGAGATACCTATCTTGATTAGGATGTTCGTATGGCTTACTATTTCCACGGTGGTGATAACTTTAAAATAATTCAAGTGCATTGTCATGTAATTCAAAGAAGTTTTTATGCTATGTGCTCTGTAATTTATGGAAGGCTTATGAAGACAATAATTTATGAATTTTAGTGAGTTTCAAATTGTTCCACAATGCGTGTTCTTTTCCAATTGCTGTTATTTTTTTTTTTAAATTTACTTTTTATGTTGAATCTAGTAATTTCTTAAGGAAACAGTTCCATGCTTACTCTGTATTTGTTTCTTTGTTTTTGTTTTTGTTTTTGTTTGTTTGTTTTCTTTTGTTTTTTGTTTTCTTTTGTTTTTTTTTCTTTTTTTTGTGTCATTTTTTTTTCCTTGACCCATTGTCAATGACTGGCTAAGTGACTAGAACAACTGAGTAAGCATAGCTGTTTGATAGAACATCTTTTGAAAATATGTTAGATTTGCTTACCATAATGGGTTCACCAAGTGCGAATATTGCCTCTAACATATGGATAAATATTTGTAATTCAAAAAGGATGTGGGAGAAATTGGTGATGGTATTTGAATATGTGCTTTATGAATTGTGACATGTTTAAAGATAGCTCTTTGTTGGTACAAAGTGTTGTCACTTTTAGATTTCTTTGACTCTTTGTACATGTTCCTAATCTGATCATGTGGTTGTCTAGGCTCATCGGGAAATTGTCCAGAAGCTAGTTGATCTGATTGGAATCACATCCATCATGGAGGTCTTTTGCTAGTCACCTTTTCATGTTGTTTCTAGTACTTGCTGTTTTTTGTATTAATTACCCAATTCTAGATTACTATTAGACTTCTTATGGACGCTAGGGGCCTGTTTGGCATTGCTTTTAGAGGTTGCTTTTAGCTTATGTAACCGCTTGTTGCAGTTTAGGATGTTTGGTAAAACCTGCTTTTTTCTAAGTTGCTCCTTAAAATTACTGCCTAGCAAGAAAAGTTGAGAAGCAAATCAATGGTTGCTTTTTTATATCAGCTTCTGCTGTTATAATTTGAAATTACTAAATTAACCTTTATAATAATACATAATGCCCAATATATCAAAATTTAAATAACATCAACACAAGAAGTTTAGAATTAAATTATAAGGTAACTTTTTTAATGTTGTTTTTTTTTGGAGTGATTTTTTTATGTGAATATATAATTTATTCTTTTAGTAAACGAAATTTATTTTTTTAAAAAATATATTAAGTAATAAAAAGAAAATTATATATTTTTTAGCATTTTAATGTACAAAAATCACGTATGTGAATTAAAATTAAAAACTAAAACTATAAACATGCTTAGTAAACTATGTTTATTTTTGTTATTATACATCTCTACAGTAATTTTATATATAGTTTACCAAGCACCTGCAATTTTGCTTATGGTGTTCACAATAGCTTTAAGATTAATCTACCAAACGCCTATCTACTTCTAGTCTACAGCACGACACAATAAAAGCACAACGTAACAAAAGCAACAACACAACACAACAATGCTAAACTAGCCCTACACTGAGTTGAAAACTCTTGGTTTTAATTTTTTCTCTCTTTTTCCTTTTACTCCGTGCTCTTAGCCTGTTGTTTGTTTACAAGAACCTCTTTCCATGTTTAGGTCTTGATACGATTGATTGGTGCTGATGAACATATGTCCTCAAATTATACGGAAACAATGCAGTGGATACAAGATACTGATGTGCTGGAGATGATTGTTGACAAGTTCAGCTCTTCAGTAAGTACTTTTACTTGTACACAAGTTGTGCTTTATGATATTGACAGTTGTGGATGTGAGTAAAAAGTCTTTTCAACTTCCAAAATTTGTTCTACGAATGTTAAATTTCTCTCTCATTTTTAAGGAAAGAAGTTTTATTTTGTTTTATTTTTTCATGAAACGGGATTCTAAGATCCTTTGTTATTATGTTGAAATTGATATTTTCTCTTTGATTATTGGGAGGAAAGAGTTGTAGCCATCAATTGCCGTAATGTTTACTTTTTCTTTTATAGCGTCCCTTTGGATTCAATTACTTATTACTTGGGTTTGCATACTCAGATGACCTTTACTTTTTTTTTTTCTTTTTTATGGAAAAAACGTAAGTTTTGTTCTGAAAATTATTTATTTATTTATTTATTTTGTGTCGATCAACCGGTGTCTTTTGGTTGTCATTTTGCATTATACTCGTTATTTAGTCAGTGTAATGTTTCCTACAGCGTTGTATTGGTAATTTATTCTGTTTTCTGTCAGGAATCAGTAAGTTTACTTCAAATTTGTCTATCCTGTTTTATGAACATGGAATATATGAAGACGCTGCCATTATTATATGAATTTTTTGTATGATTGGATTTCTATTAATGCATACCTTGCCTTCCAAAGTTACTCCGGTTTGTGATGCAACGAGGTTTTTCATCATAATGCAGCATTTTGGTAGTCATAGTCGAAAGATTTTTCCCATCCTTTACATGAAAAGGCCAACAGCTAAATTAATCTTTATGAGGCTGCTCTAGTTATGTAAACTTATTTCATGTTACTTTGTACTACATAAAATAGATACATCGAATGTCTAAAATTAAGTTATTTTGAGAGACATATAAGCAATTCATGTAACATGATCTTTACAGGATTCTCCTGAAGTGCATGCTAATGCCGCAGAGACACTTTGTTCTATAACACGTTTTGCACCTGCTGGACTTTCTGCAAAAATCTCCAGTCCAAGGTACCGTTTATATTTAAGTGTGCATGTAGTTATTCTTTAACTTCCCCGTTAAACGGTTTTTGTATTTTTGGTGTGTGCAGTTTTGTGGGAAGATTGTTTCGTCATGCTTTGGAGGAATCACGGCCGAAATCTGTTTTGATTAACTCATTGTCATTATGCATCTCTTTGTTAGACCCTAAGAGATTAACTATGGGCACTTATCATATGTTTGGTCGTCAAATGATTCATGGATCAACTACAACGGCTAATCCTGAGACTGTTGAGGGTATGCTGGAGAGTCTAGGTAAGTTTGGCTCCTTCTGTTCTCATTTCCTATTTTAGTAATTATAGCTCCTATTCCTATGCCTCTATCTATGTGGAAAAATTATTCCTCTGATTAAAAAGTCTATACACTTACAAGATTTGCTTTCTTATATTACTAGTTGGAGGACATGTGCTATGCTTGTATATATTAGTTCATTGATTTTTTTTTTTTTGAAATATGTGAATGGTTCTTCAATTAATTTATTATTTGTATCAGTATTAAATTTTTTTTTGAAATATGTGAATGGTTCTTAAATTAATTTATCGTTCGTTTCAGTATTATAAAAAAATTATTTAACTAGAGTAGATTTGAAAAAAAAAAAAATAGTGACAAAATTAGACAGTAAAACATTTATGAGATACGTTTGATAAATTTGTATTAGATATGGTGAGAGGAAATAGGTCTTTACATAGGGACGCGTATGAGAAAAGGTATTTAGTATGACAATTAGGAAAGAAAAAAAAAGGCAAGGAAGAGAACTAAAAATGAAAAAGAAAACAGAAAACAGAAAAAAAGGACTTAAAAAGAAAATTTCTGCCAAAAAAAGGACTCAAAAGAAAAGAAAATGAAAGGAAGGACTTAAAAAAAATTTCATTTTGGTTGAAAGAGGAGAAAAACATTCTCCTTTGAATATATAGTTATAGATTAGCTATTCAACAAGTACTGATCTGTAGCTTACTTGCAGGTGATTTACTCAAGCTTTTAGACGTTTCATCTGCAGACACCATCTTGCTAACCACATATGGCAAGTTACAACCCCCTCTTGGTAAACATCGTTTAAAGGTATATCCTGATCTATTTGTTATTGCAAATTAATCTTTCCCCTTTCTTCTGCATGGACTGTTGATATTGTGAACATTTTTTATTCTATGTCATGACAAATTTTTTTTTCTTAAATTACAAAATTTGGACATCTATTTGTGCTTATGGGAAACATCTGTCTGTGCATCTATGCTGCTTTGCACTGAGCCCTGGTTTTTTTCAGATTGTAGAGTTCATTGCGGTATTACTGACCGTTGGTGGTGAAGCTGCTGAGAAGGCATTGATCTGTCTTGGAGCTGTAAAAAGAATTTTAGATTTGTTCTTTGAGTAAGTTTAGAATTTTTTCATCTGAGTGTAGAAGTTCTACTGTTTTATGACTAGTTGTTTGATTTGGATCTTAGTGTACCTACAAAAAAAGATCTTAATCTGTCTTATTTCTTGGTTTATGATATGGCTCTAGGTACCCATTCAATAATTTTGTGCATCACCACATAGAGAACATTATAATATCATGTTTGGAGAGCAAGAACGCTCCGCTTGTAGAACATTTGCTCTGTGATTGTGATCTTGTTGGAAGAATACTTGAAGCTGAAAAGAATTTCACATTGGCAGCCGATTCAAACAAGGTCCACTTCTTCATAATTGATGATATTATATTCTTCAGAATTGTGAATTTTCACTCTCTGTATGTGTGTGATTTCTATAGATAGTCTATTTTTCTTCTTGTTTCTGGAATTCACACAGAAATTTAAAAGTGTGATTGCACACGTTGATGATTCTGCCTGCAGCCAACAATCCCTGCCGAGGGTAGATTGCCACCCAGAATAGGGAATATTGGACATCTGACACGAATATCCAACAAGCTTGTTCAAATTGCAAACACAAATAGTGAAATTCATGCTTATCTGCAGGTTCATTTCTATATCTGTATTTGCAAGCATCTTTTTTGTATCAATGATTAGTGGAGAGTATCAGTTTTTCAAATACTTATGTTGTCACTTTGCTTTAAATGCTGGTACGTATTATTTTGCGTTCAGTATTGTTTTTAGGACATTATTTTTCTTTTTGCAGGAAAACAATGAATGGTCTGATTACACCAATATTCTATCAAAGCGTAGTGCTGTGGAAAACGTTTATCAGTGGGCTTGTGGGTACGTTCTTTTCTTTAGAATTGTTGCATTGTTCACTTTTATAAATTTGACAATTATTCAGTTATTTCACATTGTGAGCGAAAATCAAGTATACAAGCGTTTTTACATTTAGCAATACAGACGTTTCTTTGTAAGTCATCACCTTCTATCAGTGAAGGTGAGTGAGGACTAAGGTGGAGATCCATCTTCTAGTATTAATTCTGAGGTCACAGCTTACAATTAAATTACATTTGTAGCAATAGGCAATCCCTCCACTCTTCGCCTTTCTGCTGTGTTTCCTAAATTTGAAACAGCTCACGATATTATTGTAAATTCTACGTGTACAAGTATGTTTGGTACAAGACGTCTAATTTGATAGCATTAGTATGGCCATTTTATAGACACTTAACATGATTCAAAGATGCAAGTAGTCAGCCATGGACTCCTGCTGTATGCTTTTGTACTTGCTTTGTTGTTGGTAACATGTCAGGGCCTCTAATGCTTGTCAGCCACATAATATTTGGTTGGCAGAAGAGATCATGGTAGTCTATTCATCCCCGTCCAGAGATTTTCCAGGTTGCTTTTGTAGCAAACCGTTTCAAACCAAATTCCCGTTTTAAACTGGGTAATATTGGGTCAGTGTACTTCACCTCTTCAAATGGGGAAAGAAGGAAGATAATGGTTAGTGAACGGAGGCTGCAGATGTTCTGGGATATGCTAGTCTAGAACACATTCACTATATCAACCTTTGTCCTTTTTAACCGTACATCTCCAATGTATTATTTTTTGGTTACATGTTTCTCAACTTGACCTTTAAAGACTCTTCTTTTGGTTTGGTCCTTTATTGGCTTCTGTAGTTCTATATTCTGTTATGGTATTGGGGTTCTATATCGCCAAAACTACCTGATCACAGGTTCTTGTTTTATTTGTGATTTGTGTGCATTGAGTTAAAAACATAAGGTTAATTCTTTTTTTCCCCCGTAACTTGTATTAATAAGACATTAAGACCTTCCTCTTGCTATGCTACTTTCTATTTTATCATCCCTCTTTATTCTGTGTTATGAGAAATCTAATTAGTAACTTGTTGTAACAGGCGTCCAACAGCTCTACATGACCGGGCTAAGGACAGTGATGATGACGATTACCAGGATAGAGATTATGATGTTGCAGCCCTAGCAAATAATTTGAGCCAAGCCTTTCGATACGGAATTTACAACAATGACATGGATGAGGTGCATAGTAATTTCTTTATAGGTCCCTTTACCTTTATATATGTCATGCATTTGAGTTGGACATAGAGCTTTCATAGGGCGGTGGAAATTGTAGAAAATGAAAACTACATTAGACCAAGGAAGAAGTAGCCAAGTGGGTTAGCAATGGCATACTAGCCTATATGATTAGCATTGCATTTGTGTCGAGATCTATCTTTTAGTTATAGTTTTCCCCTGGACAAATTCCATGGGATATGTTGAGTGGTGAGGCCTTGATGAGGGTCAAGCCAGCCTACTTGGAAGATAGCTGAGTTTCCCACGTCCCAAAGATCTCTAGTTCCAAACTTGAGTTCACAAAGCAGGTTTGCATGGGTTTTTGTCCGAATTTTTTTTTTTCTTGCTCTTCTTATGAACTTTTTCTATTTTTTGTTGTTTTAAATGTCCTTGCCTGGTGCCTCTATACCAGGTTCCCTTTCATTTGTTCATTCCCTGTTGTAATTTGGTCTTTCTCTCACGTACAAGTGATGATAATGTTTTTGACATTTTAGTTATTGCTGCTGCTTCCAATATTATGTTATGATTCAGCTTGGTTATCGTTTTGTGAGGATCTCTTAGTAAAACTAGAAAATTTTCATGCTTAGTAAACTAGAAAATTTTCATACTTTTCAGGGCCATGGATCACTTGAACGAGATGATGAGGTATGGGGAACACTCTTCGTATTTAATGTGGTTGGTATTTATTCTTGTCTAGAGGATATTTTTCATTGGTTGAGTGAAACACAAGTGTAACTGCAATAAGTTTGATTGAGTTGTAAACCTCATGAAAAGGAGTTCTGGTTGATGAGAGTTCACTGCCGAATCACCTTTTTGTGGGTTTGGGCTAAATGTTTGATATAAACAGTTCTACTACAACCTTGAGAACTACTTTGCTTCAGGTGACAACTATAGTCATCTTCGGTCCTAACAGTAGCGTTGTCTAGTTTGGCCGATTGGCATGCCATACTCTATCTCTCCTTTTTTTTATTTAGGTGCAATAGCTTGTCATTCTGACCAAAAATGCATAAGGTGTCATTTATCTGATAAACACTTTTTAGGCTATATATATATATATATATATATTAATTCCCATTACTGCTACACTACTGCAAGGACGAAGTTTAATATTGTTTTTGTTTATGCATTGATTTCATATTTACCATACGAGACATAGATAGTGATTATGATGACACCAACAGAGATATTTTCTTATCTATTGTCGGTGCTGCGTGGATAATTAAAAAATAGAGCTGATATATAGGCCCCGTTTGGTTTTATTCTCAAAATTTTTGAAAATGTTTTCGTATGTTTTTCGAAGCAAAATTTTTAAAAGCACTCTTAGTACAATTCTAAAAAAATTTTCATTTTTTAAAACAAAAACATTTTCACTTATTTTAAAAATAATACCAAACAGCTCCATAATGCTTGACATGGTAGTTGTATTGTATGGATTATGAAAATCATATATCTTACATCATTAGATATATGCTTTGCGTAACTGTTAATTCTGTTCTATTTCAATACATACATGCATACATATACATACATATGTATATGTATGTGCATACATACATATATATATATATGTAATGCATGTGTGTGCGCGCGCGTATATTTATGTATTTGGTGTAAAAATTTAAGTATTGAATAGAACTCCTAATGTTGTATTGCTAAATACAATTTTTAATGCTAAAGCTGGTTTGTACTGCACTTGAGATGGAGTGTGAGTTATCTCACCGACATTATTTTCAATAGTCTTTATGGAATTGAGCAGATTTTGAATATGACTCTTGGGCAGGATGTGTACTTCGATGATGAATCTGCTGAAGTTGTCATATCTTCTCTACGGTTGGGAGATGACCAGGAAAGGTATGATGAAATTATTGCGTTTCCCACTTCTTAACTAGTAGTATTATTTATTTGTTTTTGCTAATCCTCAACTCTTTTTTTTTCTTGGGTTAGTTAATTCTCAAGTCGTAGTACTGTATCAAGGTAATTGTGGATGAAGTTGCGTTTTTTTGCATTCTGATTTCCCTGAATTTCATCAACAGGGATTATTACAAATCTACAGGCTAGAAGTCATGATATGAGAATTATTGAGTTATTATTCTGTTGTCCTTGGCCACTTTTGAAGTCTGTTAGGCTATTGTATCTGATCAGCTGAGGAGCTGATAAACAGAGCTCCTACAGTCATGCTTTTTGAGTATAACTTTGTGGTAAACAACTTTTAGTATGCCCCCGATCATTTTGTAGGGTGTTAAGGCTTCATTCTCGTGATCCATTGTGTTACAAAGCTCATACAAATGACTTAATGGCATTAAATTGTGGTCTCTATGTTATGCTTTCTTAACGTTTCCTTTTCACATAACATCATGATGGCATAACGTCACGCTATTTCTCTTGCAGTGGTTCTCTCTTTACAAATTCCAACTGGTTTGCTTTTGAGGATGACAACAGAGTCTCCAATGACCGGTCACTTGCTTCTCCATCGCCTTATGCAGAGGGAACTGGTGTGGTCAATGGTAGTGGTGATGACGTTGTTGGTGGTGAAGATGAGGATTTAGTCGACTGTGCAACATCCTCTCCAGAGCCAGAAGCAAAATCAGAAGACACCATTCATGTACCTACTGATTTAAGAGAATTGGAGTTGAAAGAAACTGATCAATCACCCGAGTGGGTTGAATGGAGGGAGACTTCAGACTCCAGAGACCTGTCTGATATCCTACCAAATGGTGAGCTACAAACGGAATCCCTGGATGCAGCTAAACCTTCTCCATCATCAGCCAATACATCCGTAAAAGATGATGAAATTGCTGGCGGGCCTTCTGTGCCAGCACCAGCAGATAAGACCCCAAGTTCAGTTCCTTCTCGACCAGCAGAATCAGATGATGTGGCTTCAGTTTTGAACGCAACCATTGCTGACAATGCAACAATTGCTTCAGGAAAAGAAGGCTCTTGTGAAGCTACCGAATCTGATAAAAAGAAGAATGAAGTAGAAGAGAACTGATGTAAATTCTGAATATTGGTTTAACTGCGCTAACTCGAAATTTATGCAAGATTGATCAGGTGGGAAGTTGGATTTAGACAATTTGCTTGGCTAGGCAACTGTACTTATAGAGCCTTCTTCTCGACAACATGGTGCAGTGTTAAACAGGACTGCGGATTTTTTTTGTCCACACCTGAGAAGTTTGGTGCTCCAAGGGCAAGAAAGGTCTTGATATGCAACCCAACTAGCCAGTAATTCAATGTTTCATATCAACTCTTTAGTTTTTTCCCTGCGTAGGAGAAAATGACGTTCACGTTTTTCATACATTTTCATAAGGATCTGTCAATATATATTCCAGTTCTTTCTTACCAAGTATTGTTTTGACGATTGAAATGATCTCAGTAGTTATCTGAATGTCTTGATTACCATTCTTATTTTCGCCAAGAAAATGTCTACGCTATTTTTTTGGGCACCTCTATGACTGTTAAAGGTGAATGCTATTTCCATTTTCCGGCCTATCACTGAACTCCACCCATTAGTCACGTGATATTTGAATTCTGAATCTTTTAATCGAGACAATAAAATTTTAAGCTGGTGTCAATCCATCACTTCCTATTGATCAAAGTAAAGGAAAAAAAAAATACATTTAATTCTCTTAACTCAAAAAACTTCATGACACTTAAAACATGCCCTAGCGCAACACAATGCATCTCATTAATTTTACTTTTTCTTCCAACTCAACGGCCACTTCTCACCGTCAAATGTTGGATTGCTCTTAAAGATAGCAGATTGTTTTTTAATAATATCAAGTATTAACTCAAGGAGATAAGGTAAAATATAATACCAAAATGAGAATAAATGATAATAAGCATATATAATGTTGACCGAAATTTTTTTTCTGTATTTGTACCATCACTTACTGTAGTCAAAATTGGGAGCTACAAAAAAGTTTGGCCATTTTTAAGAAAGCTCGAGGGAATGAACTGCAACTCCATTTTGAGCAGCAGGTATGCGTCCCCACCTTCCTAAACGAGGTTCCTGCACACATGTTTATGCTGTTACAAACTTTCAAATGTCTAACCTAAAGTTCACCATATTGACAAGGACCAAGATTTTCACAAATAGTTTTGTGGTTTTGGCAAAATCAATCCAAATTCATTTCTCATTGAGATAAATAAGGAAATGATGCAAACCTCCCAAAAAAAAGTATTCGAGTGAATTGGTAAGAGTGAGAGTACAAGGAAATTTAAAATTTTTTTTTTTTTGGAAATTACCTGGCCGACTCCAGCAACAAGGAACTTTCCAGATTTTGCAAAAGCTAAGGAATTCGCAAATCCAACCTGCATTGCACAAATGCACTTGCATGATCAACAGATTTTGCAATAGCTATTCATACTGAACTCGGACAGCATGGTAAACGAAAATTCAAAAGGACATGGCAAGCTCAGTTACAGGTTTCAGTTTAAGCTCCTCTCTTATTAATAAAAAAACAAAATACCTCCACCTAAATCATCTTAATGCTCCGTAAACAAAATCAGTGCTCTGAAGTTTTGTGTTAAGTCTATTAGTTTACTTAAGATAATACATTACACCCTTAATATTATTAATTCTCAAACAATATAGCTGTGAAGTTTTGTGTTAAGTCTATTAGTTTACTTAAAACAATACATTACATCCTTAATATTATTAATTCTCAAACAATATACTCCACATGGACTAGTGTACAGACTTGACAAGCAAATCTACGCTGTTTGGTAAGAGGGAAAGTTAAATTCACTTTCCTTTTGCATCTCCACTTTCTCATGTTATAAAAACTTTTCCCTCCAAATCATCACGATGAGGTAAGGTAAAGAAGATACTCATTTCTTTTTCTTTTCCTGTTTTCGAATAAAATAAAAGGAACAAGACCTTCGGAGGATGAGATATCATCAGACAAAAATGAAAACAGAAACCGGAAAAGTATGACAGCCCCTTATAACAAATGGGTTATTTGTCTCTTTTTTTGCTTACCAGTGGTAGGTTGTATAAGGGTTGAATATCTTTGGTCTCACTTCTAATAGCCCACAAACGAACCGAACCATTACCGGCTCCTGATGCAGCAAGATCACTGCCCCTACAGAGTGTGACTGAACTGACCCAGGAATATACTGATGAAGAATCAAAGCTCTCAAAAGCATGGTGACCAATTTCTGCGTTTGGGATCCAATGGCATGTCATAAGAATACAGTTTAATCAGCTAGCGCAAGGTAAACAAAATGCAAGAACATCCAAAAATCATCTCACAAACTATTAATTATATTTTGCCTTCCACAAGGTTATACAGAGAATGAAGAGTGACGAGGTGGCTGTTTCAGCATTAAACAAACCCCCTCCCCACCCTAACAAAAAAGTGGAACAACATTATTACCTAAATGGCCGTTAGGGATTCTTTCAGACTTCCCTTGTTCAAATTTCTTGTTCGCAGCCAACAGAGCATGTGCATTCTTGACAATGCAAACGGGCTTCTTTCTCAATACACTCCACAACTCAACACTTCCATCATCCGAACCAGATAAGAATTCATCATTACTAATAAAACAACAACATTCCAGAGAGAAAGCAGGGGCACGGAATACTAAACGTGACTCCTCAGGGACCTAATTAGCCAAAAATAAAGGCATGTCAGAACCAAATATAAAAATAAAAAATATTAAAAAAGCAACCAACTAAAATCGTTATTTTTATTATTATAGTTGTTGTTGTTGTTGTTATTATTATTATTATTATTAAGAGGCTCTTAGATGAATATAAAAGAATTAACTTGAGTTTAATGCTTCCATTACAGACTCAAGTTTGAACAAAAAGCTATTTCCTTGGGGATAAAATTCATATAAGTTAGTTGATATGACACGACTCAAGGAGAAGCATGAAGTAAAAGCATGCATTTTGAGTTTATGAATGCAACTTCTTTTCCAACGTTTAAGAACTAGATTCTTTTGGAGTTCATAAAGGTAAGCATGTGCAAATTAAAACCACCACATCATTGTTAGAAAAACTTCTGACAAGGAGAATATGATATTGTGAGAAGATCAAACTTATATCAACCTCCAGTCTCTAGAACATGGTTAATACTTAAATAGAGATATAAACATAGAACTTTTTCAGTTTATGATGGAACTTCGTAGCAAGGAAACCAGGTATTTTCCCAAGCTGGCCCATAGAGCTCCTACAAGTGGGAACTCCATACCAAGAAAATTTAGGAAACTGTCACATATTCCTTTGACATTTCCCAATAACTACAATAAAAGTAAAAATAAAAATAAAAATATTAATACTAATACTAATACTAATAGGAACGATAAAAAAATAAAATAAAAATAAAATTTTTTCATCTCATCTTTCATATCAATTTAAGTTGACCAAGTCTAATTGAGCGGGTAATAAAGACTAGGGTTCAGCTGACCTTAAACAACTGCATACTTCTATCACATCCAACAGTCAAAACTCGCTCTTTTTGCAGGCAGTCAATTGTCAATATTTCACTTTGATGACCAAATAACGAATTTATATAAGCTCTGTCTTCTGCATTCCATATTTTAACAGTTCGATCATATGAACCAGAAAAGAGTTCAGAAGACCCTTGCCTAAATGCTAGGCATGAAATTGGTCCTCTGTGACCAGTAAATGCCTGTTAAACACAGAACTAGTGCTGTTACACGCATGAAAATGTTAAACTTTATGTTTCTCGAACGTTAATTTGTACAGAAATAGAGAACATTAAAATTTCAAGTTACAAACACAAAAAGGCTACAAAGAACACATATGAGCAGTAAGCATCTATGTCAATTGATGCAATATGGAGAGAGTTTATAATAGAATTTACATCCAAAAGAGTCTAGTAGGTCTGCCATAAAAGGACTTCCCTTGGGATATTTTTTTAATAATTGATCAATTTCAAAACAAAAGAGATAACTAACAGAACAGAGTGGATTGCCAAACATACAAAGAAAAAAAAATATATTAGGATCGATACTTTAGTTCCATTTCAAAAGAATGGGGAACGCTTAAGAGGCGCATACAGAATCTGTCCATGCAATAGAGGCGCCACATTTGGTACTCAGGAAAACGCATTTATGGACTTCAAGGTCAACCAAATCCATTAAGTAAACTGAGTTAAGGTGCTCTTTTTTATTAAAATCCTCCAGGATTTCATATCATTTAGTCCATTTTCCAAGACCATAGTAATTGCTGAAGAACAAAATTTACCTGAATATGCTCTCTTGTGCGGGTATCCCATAAATGAACATGACGGTCTGAACCTCCACTTGCCAAATATCGCCCATCTGAGCTAACAGCCAACGCCAACACAGTTTTACTATGTTTACTTGCTCGGCCTTGTGGATCCTTAGCCCCATGGGACCTTAGTACTTCACTACTAGGCCATCGGCATTTTTCACCTTTCCCACTATCCACATCCCAATGCATAATAGTCCCGTCCTTAGAAGCTGAAAAACCCTTCAAATCATCCTCTGATAGAGCCACAGCTGTAACAGATTGTCGATGCTTCACTAATACCTGAAACTGATCAGATGCTTCTGGCTCCCGAACCCTGAGTTAGAAAAATTTCATTGCAAGAATTCATATTATCCTGTAAAGTTCTGAGCTCCTAACACACAAGACTCGCAAAATAATGTCATTCAAGATGACCATTATGAATTTTAATCCAAAGATACATGTCATACTTGATGCTTCAGATCAAACTCTAAACAAAGTAAAATCAGCCAAACAGAACCCTCAGTCAATAAATTTGTCAAGTTCTTAACTTCGTACAATTTACGTCCCTAAGAAAATGGTGAAGAAAAAATTCTTTAGAAACAATATCTTTATGATAAAATTTCACCTTTTTATTGGTCCAGTTTCCAAACTAACCATACCCAAAACTTTAAGTACAGAATCACTAATGAAAAATTAATGCGACATAAATTATTAAAATATTAGTAGTATGGCAAAATACAGAGTTTTAAACAAAGGTTCAAGAATGAATAAATCTAATCTTTCTTAAGCAAAAAATGCACCCCAACCAAAAATTATTCAAAGACAGGGAAAAGCAAAAGCATTTAAGGCTTAACTCTTAAGCAAGAAAAATCAATCAAATACCACAAATCAAACAACACCAAAATGCCAAAACTATTGTTCTGCAAAATCGACATTTCCATTTCCTTAATTTAAAAAAAAAATAAAGGAAAAAACCTGGAAGCAATGCTTCTCCGAAGTCGTCCACTCTCCTCAAGCTGCTTCTGCTGCAAAATCTGAGCGACGAGGGAGTCTCTCGCACCTTCCTCGTCCTCCTTCTCACGCTCCTCCTCACCCTCGTCTTCCTCCTTGGCTCTTCGCGCGATATCTCTCAGCTTCTCCAAGTGCGCGATCGCTAGCCTCTTCCTCGCCTCGTCGGCTGTCTCTTTCACCACTTCGTCGTCGTCCTCCTCCTCCGCTTCGTTCTCTCCGGCGTCGGAGCCGCCGAGGTGGTCGTCCTCAAACTCGCTGCTCTCTAAGACATCTCCTTCGTCGTCGTCGACCTTCCGGCGTCGTTTTGAGTCGTTGCCGGCGAAGAACTGATCTTTGCTGAAAGAGAACCTTTTGTTGGCCTTCTTCGTACCCGAGCCTTTCTTGTTCTTCATGCTAAAGAGTGAAAACCACTGAGAAATCGATCAGAAAGAGATATAGTATGATGTAGTAAGATACGGTGTGCTGGTTTGCAGAAAAGAAGAGAAGAGAAGGGTACGGAGTTAGGGTTTAAGGAATTAGGGTTTAACGAGCTGTGTTACACTGACAGAAGGGCTTGAGCGACGACGTCACGTTTAGCGTGGTCAGAAACAAAATTTTGGTTGCATTATTTACGTGTTTGAAAAAATAGTTTAAATTGTTAAGATTTAAAAAGTACAACATAAGAGAGTTTTTATGCTATTATAAAAGTTTTATATTGTTATAATTCAAACCATTATTCCCACTAACCTATACATTATGGGACATATTTTTTGCTTTATTTCATAGAATATAGGAGCTTTACATTGATATTGGTTTAAACTATTGGTTAGAATTCATTTTGTCAAAAACAAGAGTAGAATAGACAGGTGACACTTGTCAAACAATTTTAGGTATAGGTGTTAGTAGAGCTGACAATTTATCTTCGTGTGTCGTATTCGGGTTGACACAATCATGTTACAATACGATTGGTAGAGAATACTAACACAAACACGACAAAATTAATAAACGTGTTAATAACTAAAACCCAAACACAAACACATATAGCAAGCGTAACACGGCACGCCACATTAAACATGTTTTGAAGTGGGCCATGGCAGGTTTACACATTAAAAACTGTATATAACACAATTACGACCCAACTAATTGAAAATTTTTAATTTTTATTTAGAATTCAATATATATATATATATAAATTAGCCACTGATTATAAATTGTAACTAAATTGTGAAATCAATACATGCAATAACATAAACATAAATTCTTCAAACCTCCATAATTAACAAAAATACAGAATATCTAAACACAAAACATCTAAAAATAATTAACTATTTTTAATTTTTAGTTTACGTGTGCCATAAATGGCGATTTTGTGTCTTGTTGTGTCGACAGATTTACAACCCGTTTAATTGCACGTGTTAAAGCATATTAAATGGGTTAGCACGAATCAAGCCCATTTATTTTCGTATTATTCGTGCCAGCTCATTTATGGCCTAATTAACAAATATGCAGTCCAAAACCATGTATCTCATTTGTTGGAAAAAATAGTACGCAGCGGAATTTTAAAAATTTTACATCAGAGTAATTTCTAGAACACAAGTTTGACATTCGATATGCATAAATTAACCAGATCTTACTAACCTTTGTGTGCCGAAGAACCCTCGCAAAACATGAAGAGAAGTAACGTTCCAAAAAATCCTCAACCAACTAGTCTTATTTACTATTCTCTATCCACGACTTGAGTGAGTGTGGGCTCATACGTATAGCACTTCCACTAGGTGACTCTCCTTCCAACCAATCGAGAGAACCCAAAGCAAGTGTTCGTGATTTGTGAACAAAAGCTCTCAGGGAGTTTTCAGATTCTCACTAGCAGAGTATCTCTCTTAATCTCTCAATTGATCTGAGTAACTCTTAAGACTTACTCCCTTTATATAGAGATTAGTCCATAGGGTCAGTCATTATCAGATTAGGTCTCAAAAACTCGAAATAGAATCAAGTTTGGATCAATATCTGATAAGATCTGAGTGGAAACGTGCGATCTTATCCTTGGACCGATCGGCAGGCCGAACCACCTGATCGACGGGGCTAACAAGCCCCATCGGCAGGCAAAACTTTCGAATAAAAATCTCACAAATCTTTTATTTTCTACCCGAGATTCTATAGGATTAGTCTTAGTTTTAATTCAAATAACCCAATAAATAAGTTATCTAATTAAAACAACTTTATCTAGATAATCTCTAAGAAAATAAATCAATTCCTAATAATTCTACAACTTTATCTTGATCTAAGTTATCTAAAATTAAATCAACCGATAAACAGACAAGAATTATCTGATCCTTATAATTCAACAAGTTTATCTTGAATTAATTTTTTATCACAAAATTAATTCAGCTGATAAACAGACATGAATTATTTGATTCTTCCAAATTTCATCCAATCTAATAAATCCGACATAAGTCATCAATTATTGGAAAAGCACGTCATGTCGTTACAGGATGTTGTGAGCTAGCAAAGGGGACCAAATTGACCTATATAATTCAAGCTCTCAGTAATTATGAAACCCAATATCCCAGATATATATTTCATAATTATCAACTCCAATGCTACTCCACTAAAAGCTTGGAGCTGCACTCTCGAACTACATAGAATTATGAAGCTTGTATAGCTAAGTCTCCATGACATATCATAGCGTATCGTATCCCCATATGATAATCCATAATCGACTTAATGACAAGTTCTGTCTTACTTTCCTGATTATTTTTATCTTATGTTTCATTATCTCACCAATAGAAAACTTACTATCCAATGACAGTATACCATTCAGTTACACCTATGTATCCAAATGGTTATGTGCTCTAGTTTTCTAATTACAGGGTAATGCATATAAGATGATATCATTACTCCTAAAGATGAGCTATAGATTCCATATCTATGAATAACAGGTCTACGCTATCAAGAGTCATGCTTCCAATGTACCGGCATGCATACCACTATTAAGATGTGGGTGTCACCCTTTGGTACATCAAAAGACACAAGCCAAGGCAACGGGCCCACTATTCATCTCAGGATTAAGATACAACACAAATGATTGTTTAAAGTGAATCGATTTACCAAGACAGAATTATTCATCCAAATCAATTCACTTTATATCCCGATCCAATACATCGTCACTTATGACAATGTGCCAATGTTTCTATTCACGGAGTCCACCTCTGATGGTCAAGACAACCATCTCCCAAAAGGGATATAGACAACATAACAATCTTTGCATGAATAAAGCAGCCAAACTTTATTCCCTCGATTGCAGATCGTATGATTTAGACCATCACCTTAAGAATCGTGTCTTCCGCATAATCCGTCCATCATATGCCTAATTCTTAAGGTTTAGACAGACAGTCTCAGACTATTGTTTGCTTAATATACGTTCAATAAATATGAACGTAAAGAGGACAAGATTTGGTATATAAATAATGAATAAATTCTTTATTGATAAAAAAGTCTCCAAAAACTTATTACATTTTTACTCCTTAGGGCATACATGTCTAACAATCTCCTACTTGCACTAAGTGAGTAAATATGACAAATCTCGCATCCCCATAGCTTCCACATGCCTCTCGAAGACTCTCTTAGTAAGTGTCTTCATAAATGGATCAGCTAAATTATCCTCTGACTCGATCTTGCACACCATGACATGCCCCCCTCAACGAAGTCTTTTATCACATGATACTTCTGATCAATATGCTTACTCTTCTTATGAAATCTTGGTTCCTTAGCATTAGCTACCGCTGCACTGTTAGCACAGTATAGTGATATCACTTTATCCATACTAGGAACTACCTCAAGATCCCCAAGGAACTTGCGAAGCCATACTGCTTCTTTCGAAGCATCACTAGCTGCCATATACTCGGCCTCCATCGTTGAATATGAATTGTAATCTTGCTTAGCACTTCTCCAACTGATGGCACCGCCACCCAGAGTAAACATAAAACCCAAAGTCAATTTCCTATAATCCAGACAGGATTGAAAATTTGAGTCAGTATATACTAGAGGAGTCAGGTCCTCACCCGAATATACAAGCATATACCCTCGGGTCCTTCTCAGGTACTTGAAAATATGCTTTATCGCAACCCAATGGTTCAGTCTTGGATTTGCCTGAAATCGACTTACAATCCCGACTGCATAACTAATATCCAGTCGTATGCAAAGCATGGCATACACGAGACTACCCACTGTCGAAGCATAAGGCACCTTCTTCATGTATTCTCTTTCTTCATAAGACTTTGGAGAGTCTTTCTTAGAAAGAGTAATTCCAGACCTAGATGCTTACCCACCTTTCTTGGAATCCTACATTGCAAACCTCCTGAGAATTTTATCTATGTAGCCGGCCTAGGACAAAGCTATCATTTTGTTCTTCCTATCCCAAAAGATCTAGATACCGAGAATAAAATTAGCCTCACCTAAGTCCTTCATGTCAAAATGCTTGGTTAACCATAATTTGACCGATGGCAATGCCCCAACGTCATTGCCAATTAGCAGAATGTCATCTACATAGAGTAGTAGAAAAACTACCTTCCCATCCTTAATGTGTTTGTAAGCACATGGTTCATCCACATTTTGTGAGAAATCATAAGTCTTAATCACTTGATCAAATCTTATGTTCCAAGAACAAGAAGCCTGTTTAAGTCCATAAATTGACTTCAGCAGCTTACCAAACTTACCCTCTTGACCCGTGACCTTGAACTCGTCTGGTTGTTCCATATAAATGGACTCATCAAGATAGACATTTAGAAAAGTCATCTTGACATCTATCTGTCAAATCTCATAGTCGAGAGCGGCAGTTATGGACAAGAGAATCCGGATGGACTTAAGCATGGCTACAGGCGAAAAGGTTTCCTCGTAATCGATTCATTCCTTTTGCGTATAACATTTAGCTACCAGTCTAGCCTTAAAGGTTTTGACCTTTCCATCCACTCCTCTTTTTCTTTTGTAGATCCACTTACACCCTATGGGTTTTGCCCTTTCGCGAAGATCTACAAGCTCCCAGACCTGATTAGTCTCCATAGACTTCATCTCTGTGTTCATGGCCTCTGTCTAGAGTTTTGAATCAACATCTTCCATAGCTTCTACGCAAGTATAAGGATCCCTATCATGTTGATTTGGTTTAGCCAAGAAGACCTCCCCATTGAACATATACCTCTCAGGTTGACGCCCGATCCTCCCACTACACCGAAGGCCCCTAAGGTTATCGCTCAAGTTTGTTTGGTTTTTCTACACTGATCGGAACGGTTTCATTCGAAACCTCCGGAGTGATCGGATCACTCCTTAACTCCTCAAGCACCACTTTGCTTCAAGATTTAAAGTCGTTCATGTAACTCTCCTCAAGGAAAGTTGCATTAGTTGAAACCTACGACTTTATTTTCCTTTGGGTTATAAAAATAACCCCCTTTAGTCCCTTTTGGATATTCTACAAATACGCAAACTTCCGAATGTGCTTGCAACTTATTCAGATTCTTAAACAGGACATGAGCCGGACATCCCCATATGCGAATATGGTTTAAGAATGTCTTCCTACCCATCCACAACTCGTGAGGAGTTTTTGGGACCGATTTTGAAGATACATTGTTCAAAAGATAACATGCAGTTTGTAGTGCATATCTCCAAAAGGATAATGGCAATGATGAATAACTCATCTTGGACCTAATCATGTCCGACAAAGTCCTATTTCTTCTCTTCGCTACACCATTCTACTGCGGAGTGCCTGGTGCTGTCAAATGGGATAAAATCTCATTCTCTAATAAGTGTTCCAAGAACTCATCAGAAAGGTATTCCCTACCTCGATCCGATCGAAGTGCCTTTATGGGTCTACCCAATTGCTTTTCCACTTCAGCTCGAAACTCCATGAACTTGTCAAAAGTTTCGCTTTTGTGGTGCATCAGGTACACATACCCATATCTTGAGTAATCATCAATAAAAGCGACGAAGTACTCATAGCCTTCTTGTGCCCGGATGTTCATCGGTCCGTAAATATCACTATGCATAAGTTCTAGAACCTCTTCGGCCTTATTGCCCTTAGACCCGAATGGTCTTTTGGTCATTTTACCCTCCAAACAAGATTCACATTGAGGTATAGATTCCACCTTTAAGTGACTTAAAGGTCCATCCCTTACTAACCTTTGAATCCTATTCAGGTTAATATGACTAAGGCGCAAATGCCAAAGATAAGTCTTATTAGAGTGAGAAGTTTTACGTCTTTTTAGAGTTATTATCATTCATCTCAGCATTAAACAATAAGTACACCTTAGGTTTTATAAAATATAGATTATTTTGCATCCATCCAGAACAGATAAAAGATTTGTTTTTACGAATCACCACTTTATCATTAAAAGAAACCAAGTAGGAGTCTTTAAATAAATAAGCTACAGAAATTAAATTCCTTTTAAATTTAGGAACATAAAAACAATCTTACAAAAATAAATTCCTATAATTATCAAAATAAAGATGGACGTCTCTCACTGCTTCCGCTGAGACCAAGGATCCATCGCCCATCCGAAGCATGAAGTCCTCATGCAGCAGACTTCTCGTTTCTTTGAACCCCTGTAGAGAAACACAAACATGATTAGTTGCACCGAAATCTATGACCCAAATGTCACTAGATTCCTCAACCAAACAAGTTTCTAAATATAGAAGATCACACCTACCTCCTTTGGAAAGGAAGTCCTTGCAATGCTTTTTGATATGTCCGACCTTTCCATAGAAGAAACACTTAAGCTTCTTCGGGCTCTTCTTCTTCTTCTTCTTGTTGCTTTTGGTGGTAGCAAGAATAGAAGACTTCCCATTCTTGGCCCATTGCTTCTTTCCATTTTCAGAGTTAGGATTGGAACCAGAAGCAGCTACCATGTTGGCCTCACCACCCGCAGGAGACTCCCTGATCAGCAGTTCAAACTCCTGTAACTGTTTTATCATTCTGTTAAGGTCATATTCCGTCTATTGCTTAAATTAAATGTAGCTCTAAACGGAATAAATTCCTTAGATAGAGTCTCAAAGACCATATTCATCTGAGTTTTAGCATCGATGTTGGCTCCATTGGTTTGAGCCTCAGCAAGGTAACCCATGACCAACATCATACGCTCCTTTATAGATGTCTCCGACCTCTGTTTACAGTTTAGAAGTTTACAAAGTGCCCTTTACCGCTTTATTATGGCTTGACCTCCAAACATATCTTCAAGATTATCCAAGATACGCTTTGCAGTATCATAATCCTAATGTTGAGCCTGCAGCACATTGTTCATGCTAGCCATAACATAGTAGTGGGCCTAATCATTAGCATCTTTCCAGCGATCATACGCTTGGAATTGCTCATTAGTTGAGTCTCCCATAGGCTCGGGAGGACAAGGGGTTGCCAGTACATATTTCAGTTTCTCAAAGGACAGGACGATATCTAGGTTCCGTTTTCAATCATTATAGTTCTCACCGATTAATAGGTTTTTGTCAAGTATCGATGATAAAGCATTTTTAGACATTTTTAACCTACAATAAAGAATCATATACCAAACATAAGCAAACTTATGATAATAATTTAGTAAAATAACACAATCATGTAAAAATCATAAAAATGTGTTTATGTGTCAAAACCTTGAAAATATCACAACCTTACAACGATAATTCTCAACTCATAATTCAACAAGCTCCTAGGGGAGTCATGCCAAATTCAATCAGGAACACGGATCTCCTCCTGATTAAAATATGCCATCCAGGACCCGTATGATCCAACATATATTAATAATCGTTTCTTTGGCCATTAATTTTATTAACAGAGCTCCTAGGGGAGGTTAATAATAAAATTAACGTGAGTGTATAACCATCGTTTCAATATTTTATCTATGATTTAAATCAACACCTAGGGGTGTGCAACCATAAATCATGCTAAAATACCTTATCTTTTCAGAGATCTAATCTAGTACATGATAGAAATTCATTCCTAGGGGTCGGGACCACCATGTTCTGCCTATAGACCAACGATGGAGGCCTTCCGTTCTCTCTTCGAAAACCTTCTCCCACTCAATCTTTTAAATCAAGGTTTTATTTTAAGAATATGCATGAACAATTTTAATATGAGCTGTACTCCATATTCTATATGTCATGTTATCAATATACATGGCAAATCATATTATAATGCAGACAAACAAAGCAATAAAGCAAAGCTACAAGCAAAATAATAAATAACCGTAATATTATGGCTCCACCCTAGAGAATAGAAAACTAAGATTACAAGAGAATAATCGAGACATATTATCGATTCTTCATCCTTGAATCCTCAAGCTGTATCCTTCTTCATGTAATTCCCATCTTCAAGTCTTCAATCCCGTATGAATCGAATACTTCATATTTCTGGCCATATCCAAATTTAATGTTTCTCAGAATTGTCCCAAAAATAAAATTAAAACTGCATCGAAAAAACTGCACCTTTTTTTGAAAATTTTCCAACTCTCGGTCGGCAGGCCGATCTGGGTGATTGGCCTGCCGGTCATGCTCCATTGGCCTGCCGATCAAGAAGATCGGTCTGTTGACTCATGAACGTTCTGCTGACTCATGAACGTTCTGCCTGCCGTTAGAGCCACCTGATTTCTGCCCTACTGACGGCCTGCCAAACCACAAGTCTGGCCTGTCGATCTGTGACCATCGGCCTACCGAACTGTGAGGTTCAACATGCCAGTCGAGCATAAATCTTCATTCCAAAAAATACAATTTTTAAAGCAATTTATCAATTTTATTTTCAATAATTCAAAAACATAAAATTAGAGACCCAGGAAAAACCTTTGCGTGCCATCATCATTCTTCTAGATCTGTCTTTTCTGAATAATTATTTAATTATAAAATTCTTATAAATTTAAAAATAAATAATAATTCCTAGACGGAGATGATAGTCTGCCATCTAATTACATGAAAAACCTAGATACATATTTTAATCTCTAAGAAACCATAACCGGTATTAATTAATTAATAAATAATTAAATAAGAATTTAATCAACCATGATTAATTAATAAGCATTCACCACATAATCCATAACAACATAAAATTATATAGAAACCTAGAGTGCCAACTCTCTATAAAATTAAATTCAAGCATATGAGAGATTAAGATCACAAAATTTATGCATATAACATGATCACAAACTCGTAAATTTATGTAAAAACCATGGCTCTGATACCAATTGTTGGAAAAAATAGTACGCAGTGGAATTTTAAAAATTTCACATCAGAGTAATTTTCAGAACACAAGTTTGACATTCTATATGTATAAATTAACCAGATCTTACTAACCTTTGTGTGCTGAAGAACCCTCGCAAAACGTGAATAGAAGTAACGTTCCAAAAGAGCCTCAACTAACTAGTCTTCTTTGCTATTCTCTATCCATGACCGGAGTGAGTGTGGGCTCACACTACAACTCTTCCACTAGGTGACTCTCCTTCCAACCAATCAAGAGAACTCAAAGCAAGTGTTCGTGATTTGTGAACAAAAGCTCTCAAGGAGTTTTCAGATTCTCACTAGCAAAGTATCTCTCTTAATCTCTCAATTGATCTGAGTAACTCTTAAGACTTACTTCCTTTATATAGAGATTGATCCTAGGGTCAGTCCTTATCAGATTAAGTCTCAAAAACTTGAAATAGAATAAAGTTTGGATCAATATATGATAAGATCCGAGTGGAAACGCGTGATCTTATTTTTCGCTGATCGGCAGGATGAACCACCTGATCGGCAGGCTGAACCAGTTGCTCGGTAGGCCGAACAGGTCCCATCGGCAGGCCGAACTGTCGAATAAAAAATCTCACGAATCTTTTATTTTTCACCTAAGATTCTATAGGATAAAGTCTTAGTTTTAATTCAAATAACCCAATAGAGCAGTTATCTGATCAAAACAACTTTATCTAGATAATTTCTAAGAAAATAAATCAATTCCCAATAATTCTACAAGTTTATCTTGATCTAAGTTATCTAAAATTAAATCAACCGATAAACAAACAAGAATTATCCGATCCTTATAATTCAACAAGTTTATCTTGAATTAATTTTTTATCACAAAATTAATTCAACTGATAAACAGACATGAATTGTTTGATTCTTTCAAATTCCAACCAATCTAATAAATCCGACATAAGTCATCAATTATTGGAAAAGCATGCCGTGTCATTACAGGATGTTGTGAGCTAGCAAAAGGGACTAAATGGGCCTATATAGTTCAAGCTCCCGATAATTATGAAACCCAATATCCTAGATATACATTTCATAATTATCAACTCTAACGCTGCTCCAACTAAAGCTTGGAGCTGCACTCTCAAACTACATAGAATTACGAAGCTCGTATAGCTAAGTTTCCATGACATATCATAGTGTATCGTATCCCTATATGATAATCCATAATTGGCTTAAGGACAAGTTCTGTCTTACCTTCCTGATTATTTTTATCTTACGTTCCATTATCTCACCATCAGAAAACTTACTATCCAATGACAGTATACTATTCAGTTACACCTATGTATCCAAATAGTTAAGCACTTCAGTTTTTCAATTACAAGATAACGCATATAAGAGGATATCATTACTCCTAAAGAGGAGCTATAGACTCCATATCTATGAATAACAGGTCTATGCTATCAAGAGTCATGCCTCCAACGTAACGGCATGCCTCCAACGCTATCAAGAGTCCTTATCAAGAGTCATGCCTCCAACTTTATTCCCTCGATTGCGGATCGTATGATTTAGACCATCACCTTAAGAATCGTGTCTTTCACATAATCCGTCCATCATATGCCCAATTCTTAAGGTTTAGACCGACAGTCTCAGACTATTGTTTGCTTAACATACATTCAACAAATATGAACGTAATGAGGACAAGATTTAGTATATAAATAATGAATAAATTCTTTATTGATAAAAATGTCTCCAAAAACTTATTACATTTTTACTCCTTAAGGCATACATGTCTAGCATCATGTTGTTTTCAAACTATGTTGTCATGCCATGTTTGAAATTGCCAGCCCTAGGTGTTAGATCAACTATGATCCAGATCTAGATTTGTCAAATATGGGTCAGTAGGGGTGAACAACGGGCAGTTTGGTGGTTTTTGGGTGGGTGCGGGTCGGTTTTCTTAAAAGGCAGGTTGGCGATTAACCAACCCACAAATCGCCCATGGAATGGCGGGCGGTTTTGGTTTGAGTGCGGGCGGGTTGCAGCAGTTTGGGCTTACACTAATGCCCAATGCAATTTTTTGAGCTTTTTTTTATTAAAAAAAAGTGAAGAAAATTTGTAGAAAATATTAGATGATAATGTATGAAGCATTCTCAACAACAACCAAGTTTGGTGCCTAAAGACAATGACCATATTCACAACAAATTAAGAAACATATCATTCATTGCAACAAGAAATATCAACTACAGATGAAGTGATAAACAAAGTTAAGGGTTCTTGTTTTTCTATAAAATCTATTCATTGGGTTTGAAAATAATAGAATACTACAGATGAAATGATGAACAAAGTCAAGTGTTCTTTTTCTTTTTAGGGCTTTTTTCTACTAACTTACTTGATTTGAATTTTGATCACTTTAGAAAATAATAGGATACCCGTGCTTGAAATGTTGGATTGTTCAACCATCTCTAAAATAAAAACAAAATCAAATAAATGATAAATTTTAAAGAATAAGCACAATTATAACAAACTTAAAAATTATGCAATTACCTATCTCAAGATTCTCAGAAGTCTCAAGAACCTCCTGCTCGTCCATATACTCCATCACAATGATTGGTTGATGAGACTCGCTCAACCAATTCTTCTAGCAAATCAATGTCTCTACTGTCTTAGGACTTAGTGAGCTCCTAAAAGGATCAAGTATGCGGCCTCCCATAGAAAATGCAACCTCAGATGCAACAGTTGTCACCGAAATAGCAAGTACATCACGGGCAATATGAGACAAAACTTTGTATTTCATAGAATTCACCATCCACCACTTCAAAATGTAAAAATCATCAATATTAGTTGTGTTTATATCTTCAAGAGGCTCATTCAAGTACCTGTCCACCTCATTCTTTATTTTACCACTATCTTGATTACGTCGTTGTTGCACGAAACTATCATGCCTACTAAATTTAGTAGCTCTAATAAGCATAAAAGATGACGACAATGAAGTTTGGTTGACAATTTCCACTTGACTTGCAGCTTGAGCTTGAGGTTCTATTGGCTGTGGCAATACACCAAATTCTTTCTTGTTATAATAATCAAACATCTTCCTCAAATCATCTTCAACATTGTTTATTATAGACTCACATGTCCTTGAGTCGTGAAAACACTCAAGCAATGATGTAAATACTTAAGCTTGTATCGAGGATCAATGACGGTGCTAAGCAACAAACATCCATTACTCTCCTCCACTTTTCCCCAATACTTTTCATATTTGATTCTCATGTTAGAAGCCATTGATGCCAACAAAGAATTCTCAGGAGCCTCATCACTCAAATCATACAAATGCTCTTGAATTTGATAAATATCCCGAAAATATTTATTAGAAGTGACATAAGTGGAACCACTAACCTCAAAGTGATCTCATAAAAAATAGCTAAATATTGCTCAAAGAGTTTTGCATCCCAATCAAGTTCATTCGGTGGCCCATCCCTTTTTTTGCCATCCTTCTCAACCTCCTCAAAATATTTGAAATAATTTTGATCGCCATCCAACTTTTCAAATGCCTTTTGAAACTTCAATGCTTGGTTTAACATCAAATATTTAGAGTTTCGTCTAGTAGTAACATCTAAGCATAAAAGTCCTTTACAAGGAATTCCCTCCATTCTCACACACTCCTTAAACGTCAATAGTCTTGCCGTTGATGACCGCACATATCTTACAGCATTTTGAATACTGTTTATCGATGCTTGTCTTTCTTTCAAACCATCCTTGACAATCAAATTGATAATGTGAGCACAACACCTCACGTGTAAGAACTTACCATCAAGTACCAGCCCCTCCTTTTTCTCTTCAAATTTCTTCTTCAAGTATTTAATGGCCTTGTCATTGCTAGAAGCATTGTCAACTGTCACCGGGAAAATTTTTTGGATACCCCACTCAATTAAACAAGCTTCGATTGCCTTAGCAATGTTGTCTCCATGATGATCTGTAATTTGAGAGAAATTAATAATTTTTTTTGTAAATTAAAATGACTATCTATCCAATGAGCTGTGATTACCATGTACCCAATATTTTGAATTGATGTCCAACAATCTATAGTAATAGAAACCCTTTCCTTTTTCAAGATGTTTTTCAATTTCTTCTTCTCATCTAAATACATCTTGTAAATGTCTCTAGCAATTGTCATCCTTGATGGGGGATCAAAGCTAGGTTGAAGCTTTAGACAAAAACGCTTAAACCCCTCACTTTTGACATGCTTGAATGGCAATTCAGCCAACACAATGTACCCAGCAATAGCTTCCCTACAAGCCTCTTTGTTATAATGCTTAGCCACTAATTGTCCTTCATTTACTACATTGCCTCCTTTATTTGTTTAAATACTAAGACCTTTTGTTTCTTGTCGACAGGTTTATTGGGATTTTTCGTGCAACTTTTCAAATGATTCCAGAAAGTACTCATCCCATGCTTTTTTTGCTTGACTAGCAAAATTTGCCTCACAATGTTTGCACTTCGTTGTTCTCTCCCCTTTCTCATCAAAATAACGAATGAAATCCTTTCAAACCTCACTAGTTTCTCTAGGAGGATTTTGGCCTTTCCGTTTTTTGGAATTTTTTCCATCTACTGTCTCTTCATCCGATTCAAACTCATTCTCAAGATCAACTGGATTTGCTTTTTTTAGAAACACTATCAACAATGCCAAAACTTGAAGAGGCTTGACATTGACTAGAACTACCGTCCATTTTTCACCTAAAGTACATCATCGAATAAGAGAAAATCATACATGGATGCAAGACAGTTTAATTAAAGTTTGTTAAACTGTAATTTTTTATTTAATCAGAAATGATTCTAATATAACATAATGGTTAAAAGATTGTTCAAATGATAGGGATAACCTCTTTTGGCAAAGAAATGCACTAGAAAAATGCACTATCATATGCATTACGTGACTTCGGTCATGAGCATTGGAAAAAAAATGCACTAGAAAAATGGTTCTAATTTTCTATTTAAAAAATGCACTATCATATGCAAAGAAAAGGTAAACAAGTTAGAATGCATAAATATTGGCTTCTTTTTCTCCATAAGATAGAATGCATATATATTTCCATTTAAAGTTAATTAAGTACAGACAAACAAATTTAGTTTATGGACAGGAAGGACTAACCATGACTTTGGTTTGTTTGGTTGTTTGGTTGTTGATCTGCTTCAACAATGATATGAGCCTTTCTTCATAAACCTATAAATGCACAAACCATGGCTCCATAAAAAAAAAAAAAATTAGAGGGAATCTCCTTAGTTGAAGTCCCTATATATCCGCTATTGGAAACCTACTTTTCATTGGTTGTTCCCCATGTTATATCATCATATCATCTATTTTTTTGACACAAAAATAATAAACGAGACTTTTAGTATATGTCTCTTGGGTTGTCTGTTTTCGTTCATTTCAATCAAGTAGTTGATTTTACTCTGATAATAGAAAATTCTCTTGCGCTTCTTAATTTTGATAAGAGGAAACTAATGCTAACATATATATAAGTGATAAGAATCCATTTTTGTGTCCTATTTTTCCCATTTTTTTTTAGCTGAAGTATAGAATCCACTAGGCCAATAACGAGAATAAAATTTTATTTATGATGTGATTTAGAATTTTGTAAAATTTTCAATTGTTCCCCTTTTTAATAAGAAGAAAAAAAATTTATAACCGTCCGCTTGATAATATATAGAGATATTGTTGTTGTTGTTGTTGTTATTTTAATTTCTCAGATTTTTGATATTATACTTCTTGAAGACGATGATCAGTACAAATTAATATACATCAGAGAGGCGAAGAAATTTAGAATTCAAATTATAAAAGCGACACGATCGAAAGAAGAAATTCATGCATCTCTAGAAAAAGTCTTAAGCGAGATAGAGAGAGAAGCAAAAGAAGGTCTCCAAAAAGTCTTAGCAAATCAGGTTTCTTTTTTAAAAAAAAAAAACACAAATCAGGTTTTTTAGGTACAAAAGAGCAGTGACGAGGGGAATTCTTTTCACAGATCTGAGAGAAAAATACTTAATATTCTGAAAAGCCATTCAAATAGTTTGCACTAGAACAAAAATTGAAAAAAAAAAGAAAGGGGTAAAAAACTTACAAAACAGAGAAGAAGTAACGGAGGACGACAACGACAATGCCGGCGGAGGACGGAAGAGGAAGATAGCCACCTGTGGGGAACCAGTCAACCACTGCTGTCAGCCACTGAAGTCGGAAGACTCAGAACTGGAAGTGGGAAGAAGAAAAGAAAGGGGGGAAATTTGAGGGTGAAATCAATTGTTTAGACTTTAGGGTGAAGATGAAGCACAACAGCAAGCAGGTCGTGGGGCTGGGGGCATTTAGGTTATATTTTTTTTTTAAAGCATTAGGCGGGTAGTTTCGGTTTGAACCCGCCCCCTAAAATTCTAAACCATGTCCGCCCGCCAGCATATGCAGGCCGGCAGGTTCAACCCGCCCATCGACGGGTTTGTTGACATGGACTCCTTTTTTTAGGGCGGGACGAGTGCAGGCACGGGCGGCCAGTGGTTGCGGGGTGATTTTTGTGCAGCCCTATGGGTCGGTGATTTGGCACTTTATTTTTAGTCTTTTTATATACGACTAGTTGAGGTACCATGTATTAAGTTACAATTAAAGTTTTTATGATTTAGATTATAAACGACACTGGTCTATAGGTTCTAAGGGACACAGAGCATGTTTTCATGCTCTTAGACCAGTTTGTCGGATCCGCCAACCAGTTTATTGATTGCCCTGTACCAACCTACTAGTCTTGTTACTGTTGGTTGTATTTCTTCTGTTTTTAAAATACGGCATAGTGGACTCCTAAATTATTTCACCAATTGCCGTCTAACTGTCATAGTTTTGACCGTCAGGAACCAAGTTCCAATGGTTCTTTTGGCTTGAAAATTCTCTTATTAGTCCATTTTGAGCACAAAAACGCGTAAGAAACCATTCTTTTTCTTGAGGGTACATAAGAGCCATTTTAAGTGCTCATAGTAATTTATACAAGCTTATTTGAAAATAAGAACTGCACAAAAACACATTAGAAACCATTTCATTCTGAGTATTGATTCCATTCTTTTTTTTTTTGAACTTACATCATTCTCATATTTTAAAGAGTAGTGCGCACCGTCCTCCTACTGTTTTATATGTTGTATTAAACCTTAGTTGGAGAATTTTTTTAGTGAACCTAAATTTCAAAAAATCTATTTAAGTACATAGGTTGCCAATTCCTTGTAAATTGGGTGTGAAAAGGATAACGTATATCCTAAGTTGGTGGCTGTATTGGTGTGATGAGACTTGGGTAGAAGAAATCATTAGTGAAGCAAGGTATTGAAAGGCTTTGTTGGCAACACAAATTCTACATTTGTGGGATTTAGGGCAGTTGTTGACAACAATGGCCTAATAGGATCTGGTGGCTGTAACTGTGGCACTGGCGACAACAACTGTAAGACAAAATCTAGATTTTGTGCTTCTTCATGCTCAATCAACTCATGTGGCTCTTCATTGAAGACAATAGGGCAAGCCAAGTTCATCTGCCAGGTGTAGGCATCATCATCAGTTATATTCATTAATGCTCCACCAATAGCTTGCATCAACCAAATTCCTTGTCCTTTCACACAAACCATTGTAAAATATTTGAGATTGAAGCCACTTTGGTGTGTCCTGATTGGGAAAACATGCTAAGCATGTAATTGTACCTCTCCAAATTTCCATAGAACCGTTCCACATCATATTGAGAGAGAGTAATGATGTAGCGATAATATTCCATCTTTTCCTAGCTAAAGTACCTGAAATAAATTTTTTTAGAAAAAACTCGAATTAAAACTCGAGGTTGTTGGTATCGATATTTATAAATCTAAAAACTTAATGTAAATTTTATAAACGCAAGTACACATCATCACAAACAAGTAATGAAGAGTAAATAGAGTATCGTTTCCAAGTGAATTATGGTTTACTAAGCATTGAAATTTATACCTTTAATTTTATTTGGACAAATCAAATAGAAATTTATATCGACAAAAAAATAATAAACAAAAACTAAAATAAAATCAAAATAAGAATTAAAAATAGATGAAAATTCAATTTACCAAACTTTCTTGGATTTTATCACAAGTAATCCACCTTATTTTGTCTTTTCCTATTACTTTGGTTATTATTCAAATTGATAGTCGAGAATCCTTAACGTTCACTACCATTTCACAAGGTCTAACAAAAATATCCTTTAGAAACTAACTTACTATATTTCTATGTGAATTAAAACTACTAAGAATTCATTAAGTTTTGTGGTTCTTAGTTAATAGCTGCACAAGCCATGAAAGTATATTCCTATTTCACATGAAACTTATGACATTCAACACAATAGATTGAACATGTAAATCTCCTTCTGATTTTATTATGATTTTCAAATCTACTAAATAGTGGCTAGTTATTTAAAAGCAATAAGCACAATGATAAACACTCAATCATGAAAAAAATAGTCCTTGATTAGCTTGAATAAAAAAAAATCAAAACTTCATAGTTAAGCTATATCATAGCCTTAGGAAAGAAAATTAATTCATAATTAAGCTAACAAAATCCATAAACATAGATATAGACATAAAGAAGGATTGAGAACAAGGTAAAAAATGAGAAAAAGTCCAAAACAGTTCCAGAACATAGCCACCGTGTCATGCCCTGAAGAACGGGAGGTGACGTGGTGGATCAATTAAGATAATTAATATAAAATTTAATTAAAACCCAAGTTTAAGTATTTAGTTTAATTAATGAAATGCAGAAATTTTTAGAACATTTTTAAAACGACAGTTACATGATACTCAAACAAATAGAATTCCCATAGCAATTGATAATAATATAATAAAAGATTAAAAAAATGAGTATGGGTCTCACTGACCCACGTCTTGTGTACACACATAGTATTGACAATATCAAAATACAATCACTGTCCAAATAAGGAAATAGTTAAAATGTTACATGCCTTGATATAATAATTTAAACAACCTACTAAGTACTCCTACTACTCCTGAGTTCTGTTCGTAGAATCCTCTCTGAACCTAAACGGAAGTCCACCTAGAGGGGAAAATGTTTGAAAACAAATAAAATGTGAGCGAAAGGCTCAGTAGGACTATTTTGTAAGAAATATTAAATTCAAAAAGAAACATCATTATTCAAGAAATTATTTAAGAGAAAACTTAAGTAAATAAGTTTAAACAAAACCATTCTTACCCAAACATTTTATAAGTCGACCAGAAAGATCACCAATTTCTTTTCCTGGCCAAACCATATGAATAACACCACCGTAGTGGCCCAGCTGGGTTTTGGGACCTGCCCCCAAGGTCGCGTGCTACACGACCCAATCTCTGTTATGGCATCATGCCTTTATATTCATTTATGTTAGCATTTGAACCCAATTACCAGGTATTTTCATTTACATTTATTATAGGGTTCATTATGAAGTCCACTTCAATTCACGGTTTATAAAAATAGCCAATAAAATCTCATTTTTCAATCAATCGTTGAAAACATTTTGATAAAATCCTTTTTGAGACTAAAATTATTCTAAAACTTGGCTACCAAAGAAAGGGTAGAAGTCCTACCTCGATATTCATACCGGTGCCCCACACCGTAATCCCAATCTGCTATACGCTAGTTCTGTGGAACCACAAACGACCAAAAATAAAACTAGGTCTATTAGTATCTAATTTAAAATATTCTACGTTACTAAACTATTTCATGGTGTCCTAATGTGCCATTTGTATCTTTAAAATCATTTTATAAAGTTGAGATTTCAATCGGGGTTTAAAACAGTGAAAACGGATGAAAATCACAAATTTTGTCCTTGTTCGGTCGGCCTGCCGGTCACCCTGGTTCGACCGGCCTAATTGTGCAGTTCGGCCTGTCGGAGAACAGGTTCGGTCGGCTGAACATTTTCTAGGTTCTGCCTACCGGATGGATAAATCTGGCCTGCTGATCCTTTGAATCCGGCCTGCCAAACAAGAAGTTCGGCCTACCGAACTAGAAAATTTTAGAATTTTTAGCCACGGGTTTTGGGTCTCCCAAACCCCAAATCTTGATTCTAGCATGTTTTTGTCAATTTTTAGGCATGGAAAAGAATCATAGATGATAGAAAAACATAATAGGACACTTTTAAACTTATTTTAACAGGATTTGCACACAAAATCTAAGAAAATCCGAAAATGGTGAAAAATGGGGAAAAATAAAAAATCTTGATTCGAATCCGTTTTTCTTCAAACAAAGTTTAGATTCTTGTTGTTCTAAGTTCCTTTAACTAAAACCAAGGATTTCCTAAGTTCAATCAAGCTTAAATTTCAAAATGCATGAAAAATTGAATAAGTTTGAAACTTCGAAAACTAACCTCAAATCCAAGCTTCAAATCATGTTTTTGGTTGCCGAACTACACCCCGAGCTTCCTACTTGCTATCCCGAGGCTTGGGTTCAAAATTTTGTTTCAAAATTTTGAGGGAAATTGAGAGGGAAAGGGAGAGACCAAGAGAGAGAGTGGGGTGAGCGTGGGAGAGAGAGAAAGAGTTGAGTGAAGAGTGAGAGGGAGAGGGAGAGGGGGATTAAATAGAGGGAAAAGTGGGCAGTTTTACTGTACGAAAATCATGTGCCACCCATAGTTTTGTAAAACAAAACATATTTGACACTTGACAAACTGTTATGTGCCAATTACTTAAAATGACAATTAAAATAATTTAAAACCACTAGAAATCATTAAAATAGTCAAAACAACTTTAAACTTAAAAATCTCATCAAATAGTTAAACTAAGTTTAAAATATTCATTATGGCACACTAATCCACCAGTTCACATTCTAATATCATTTAATTAATTTCAGGGCGTTACAACTCTCCACCCCTAAAAGAAATTTCGCCCTCGAAATTTACATATTAATTTAGAAGCAAAACAGATGAGGATACAATTCCCACATACTCGATTCTAACTTCCAAGTGCCTTCATCAACCCTGTGATGCTGCCACACGATCTTTACCAATGGTAAATCCCGACGATATAAACTGATCGCTTTTTGATCGATAATTTGAACCGGCACTTCCTCATACATCATGTCTTCCTGAACCTGCACATCGTGAAATGAAACTATCTTACCCTGCTCAGGCAGACACTTCCTAAGCATCAACACATGGAACACATCATGAACATGAGAAAGTTCAAGTGGAAGGTCAAGCCGATAAGCAACCACACCAACACGTTGAATGATCTCGAACGGTCCAACATACCTTGGTGCAAGCTTTCCACTCACTCCAAAACACATAATGCCTTTACGAGGCGATACTTTTAAGAGAACAAAATCCTATACTGCAAATTCTTAGGGTCGACGTCTTTTATTCGCATAACTCTTCTGTCGACTCTGAGCTACCCTCAATCGATCTCGAATTACGACGACTTTCTCGTTGCTATCAAGAATCTCATTTGGCCCAAGAATAACCCTATCTTTCGATTCTGCCCACCACACCGGTGACCTACACGGTCGCTCGTACAACGCATTAAACGGTGCCATACCAATGCTTGCTTGATAGCTGTTGTTGTACGTGAATTTTGTCAGATGCAAATATTTCTTCCAATTCCTGCTGAAGTCCAACGCACAAGCACGCAACATGTCCTCAAGAATCTAAATAACCCACTCAGACTGCCCATCGGTCTGAGGATGAAACGCTGTACTGAAATTCAAATCCATACCTAAAGCCTCCTGAAAGCTTCTCTAGTACTTGGCATTAAATCTGGTGTCTCGATCAGATATGATGGACAAAAGAACTCCATGTAATCTCACTATATTTTGTAGATACAAGTCCCCAAGAATCCTTCTTGAACATGTCGACCTAAACGAAATAAAATGCGTCGATTTCATCAGCCTGTTGACCACGACCCAAACCACATCATGCTGCTGCTCCGTCCTAGGCAAACCAGTGAGAAAATCCATCGTCACATGCTCCCATTTCCACCCTGGAATAGGAAGCAGCTAAAGCTGACCTGCTGGCCTCTGGTGCTCGGCTTTTACTTGAAGACACATCGTACACTTGGCCACATACTCTTGAACATCTTTCTTCATACATCTCCACCAATATTGCCTCTTCAAATCACGATACATCTTCGTGCTTCCTGGATGAATGGCGAACTGAGACTTATGGGCTTCATCCATAACAGCTTTCATCACCTTTGTAATTGCTGGAACTGCTAAGCGCTCCTGAAAGTACAACGATCCATCCGCATGAATCCTCCATTCTTCAAATTGCTCTTCATTTTGAATCCGCGTCCAAATCCCCTGCAAATGCTGGTCCTACCACTGATTCTGTTTCACCATCTGAACAAGAGCTGAGGTCGCTTCCATATGGTACACCGAAGCTCGATCATAGTCTTCATAATACTATAGCTCATACTTGCTCACTGTCGCATCCCTGTTCCAATCATCAAGAGCCAAACAAGTGAGGATTCTTGAAGACTTCCTGCTAAGCGCTTCTATGACCACATTAGCCTTCCCAAGATGGTACTGCAATGCGAAATCATAATCCTCCATATACTCCATCCATCTCCACTACCTCAAGTTAAGATCCCTCTGAGTGAACAGATACCTTAAACTCTTATGATCAGAGAAAACTTGAAATGTCACCCCATACAAATAACATCTCCAAATCTTCAACGCGTGAATTACCACCGCGAGCTCCAAATCATGAGTAGAATAATTCCGCTCGTGAAGTCGTAGCTGTCTTGATCCATACGCCACCACACGCCCATGTTGCATCAACACCTCCTGAAGCATCTGTGTAAACCTCATACGGCTCGCCACTACTAGGAATAATCAATACTAGGACTGAAGTTAACCGATTCTTCAATTCCTAAAAAGCAAGCTCACATTCTTCATCCCACTCAAACCTGACGTTTTTCCTGATTACTAGTGTCAACGGCGCTGCGATCTTCAAGAAATACTTTACAAATTCCTGTAATACCTTGCAAGACCTAAAAAACTACAGATTTCTGCTACATTCCTTGGTCGTTCCTATTCCACTATGGCTTCAATCTTGGACAGATCTATAGAAATACCATGCTCAGAGATGACATGACCCAAAAACTTGACTTCCGTTAACCAAAACTTGCACTTTTCTTTCTTGGCATACAACTGGTGCTCCCGCAGAGTCTGAAGCATGATCCTGAGATGCTACTCATACTCCTCCCAAGTCTTAGAATACACTAGAATATCATCAATGAACACGATCATGAACTGATCCAAATAAGGCCTGAATATCCTGTTCATCAAATCCATGAAAGCTACCGGAGCATTAGTCAATCCGAATGGCATCACCAGAAACTCAAAGTGTCCATGCCAGGTCCTGAAAGCTGTCTTGGGAATATCTTCCTCCTTAATCCTGAGCTGATGGTACCCCGAGCACAAATCTATCCTTGAGAAGTACTACGAACCTCCCAACTGATCAAACAACTCATCGATCTTGGGCAAAGGATACTTATTCTTCACTATGACACGATTTAACCGTCAATAATCTATACACAACCTGAGAGTCCGATCATGTTTCTTAGCAAACAAAACCGGTGCTCCCCACGGTGACGTACTATTCTGAATATATCCTTTATCAACAACTCCTAAAGTTGCTTTCTCAATTTCTTCATTTTTGCGGGCGCCATCTGATAAGGTGCTACTGAAATTGGTGCTGTACCCGGGAATAACTCAATACCAAACTCGATCTCCTGATGCGGTGGTAATCCTAGCAACTAGTCAAGGAAGACATCCTCATACTCATTAACCATTGGAATTACTACATTTCTTTTCAAGGCATAGGGCTCACCTTCCAGACTTGCGAGAAAAGCATGAAAAACCAGATTCTTTGGCCCTCCAAGACATGTCTTCATGAGACGCTCACTCATTAACCGATCACCACCGCCCTAGTAAGTGATCATCATCCCCTATCAGACACTAGGGTCACCTTTCTAAGTTGACAGTCTACAACTGCATTATACCTGGACAATCAGTCTATCCCTAGGATTACATTATATGAACTCATGGGGAGTACAATCAAATCACTTTTCAAAATCTCATCCCCGATCTTTATTTTACAAGCTTTACATATACAATTCACACACACCTGCCCCAAGGGAGAGGCTATAACTAGGGGTTCATTGAACTCTTCTATCTCTAGTCCCAAGGCATGTATAAAAGAGCTCGAAATGAGAGAATGAGTGGCACTTGTATCAAATAAACATGAGCTAAGGATTGGGAAACTAAGATCGTACTATCGACAACCGCATTGCTAGTTTAGGAATCTGAACCTCCTGTTGCCATTGCATGAACCTGAACTGATGCCTTTCCTTTTCCTCTACCAACATTGCTGGGTCCTGGATTATTCGACCGATACTGCTATGACGAAGACAACTACACACTAGCTGTACTCGGTGCTCGATACTGAGAGACGTTACACTGAAAGTTCTACGGCTGCTGCCCTTATGCTGAATATGATAGTTGCTAAGGACAGAACTAAGGGAATTACAACTACAAAAATTGCTGAGGCAGAGGTAGGGTCTGAGGTTAAGGCTAACGACTGGCACCTTCTCCGGTTTGGGTTCCAAGATGGGCACTCCTGATCGGGCAATTCCTCTTGATGTGTCCTGGCTGTTGGCAATAATGACAATGAAAGCTGTAGGGATTATTGCGCCCACTGCTGGATGAACTGCTACTACCACTGTTCATGCCACCCTGCTTGTTCTTTCCAGGAGTTGGACGACTACTGTTGCTCTTCCTACCGCTCCTCTGTGGTCCTCCTCACGTGTTGGCTCGATCCTCACGGTACTACGTATAATCATTTTCCACTGATATTGCTAACGATACAAGCTCTCCAAAACTCCTAAGTCATAGAGCAACCACCTGTCGTCGAATAGGAGCCTTGAGCCCTTCCAAAAACTTAATACATTTCTCACGTTTCGATGCCACTACTGATGGAGCAAACCTGGCCAACTCATTAAACCTTGCCTCATACTCTCGAACTAACAAATTACCTTACTGCAACCTGTAGAATTCAGCCATCTTCTGGTCCCTATACCCTTGCGAAAAATATCGGTCATAGAATAGCTTCTCGAACCTGTCCCAACTGATGTTACCATTGCGTTCCAAACGCCTTGCTTGCTTCCACCAAGTATTAGCACCACCCTCAAACTTATATGCAGCAAATTCCACACGACACTCATCTGGCACACCAAGGGTATCCAAATGCTTTACGATCGAATCTAGCCAATATTCTGTCAATTGCGGGTCCCTATTTCCATCAAAATTCGGTATAGACACACGCCAAAACTCCTTAAAATATGTATGCCGACTACTAACATTAGAATCCTCCAGTCTGGCCCTAGTAGCCATCTACCGGAATGCCGTAAACATGGCCCTCATAATACCCTCATCATTTTTGAACTCGGCGACAGCTGTCGAACGACGTCTAGATGCCATTCTCTCACTTCTAAAAACAAAATTTGGACTGTCGTAGTATTTCATTGTCATACTTATGTGTGCACAATTCCCAAGGTTCATAATAGAATTAAAACCCACAATCTGTCATGCCCTAGAGAATGGAAGGTGACGTGACAGATTAATTAAGATAATTAATATAAAATTTAATTAAAACCCAAGTTTAAGTACTTAGTTTAATTAATGAAATGCAAAAATTTTTAGAACATTTTTAAAACGACAGTTACATGATACTCAAACAAATAGAATTCCCAGAGCAATTGATAATAATATAATAAAAGATAAAAGAAACGAGTATAGGTCCCACTGACCCACGTCTTGTGCACAGACATAGCATTGACAATATCAAAATACAATCACTATCCAAATAAGGAAATAGTTAAAATGTTACATGCCTTGATATAATAATTTAAACAACCTACTAAGTTCTCCTACTGCTCCTGAGTTCTGTCCGTGGAATCCTCTCTAAACCTAAACGAAAGTCCACCTAGAGGGGGAAATGTTTGAAAATAAATAAAATGTGAGCGAAAGGCTCAATAGGACTATTTTGTAAGAAATATTAAATTCAAAAGGAAACATCGTTATTCAAGAAATTATTTAAGAGAAAACTTGAGTAAATAAGTTTAAACAAACTATTTTTACCCAAATAGTTTATTGGTCGACCAGAAAGATCATCAATTTCTTTTCCTGGCCAAACCATATGAATAACACCACTGTAGTGGCCCAGCTGGGTTTCAGGACCTGCCCCTAAGGTCGCGTGCTACACGACCCGATCTCTGTTATAGCATCATGCCTTTATATTCATTTCTATTAGCATTTAAACCCAATTACCAGGTATTTTCATTTACATTTATTATGGGGTTCATTATGAAGTCCACTTCAATTCACGGTTTATAAAAATAGCCGATAAAATCTCATTTTTCAATCAATTATTGAAAAATTTTAATAAAACCCTTTTTGAGACTAAAATCATTTGAAAACTTGGCTACCAAAGAAAGGGTAGAAGTCTTACCTCGATACTCATGCCGATGCCCCACACTGTAATCCCGGTCTGCTATACGCTAGCTCTGCGGAACCACGAATGACCCTAAATAAACCTAGGTCTATCGGTATCTAATTTAAAATATTCTACGTTGCTAAACTATTTCATGGTGTCCTAATGTGCCATTTGTATCTTTAAAATTATTTTATAAAGTTGGGATTTCAATCGGGGTTCAAAACAGTGAAAACGGATGAAAATCACAAATTTTGTCCTTGTTTGGTCGGCCTGCAGGTCACGGTTCGGCCGGCTGAACTGTGCAGTTTGGCCTGCCGGAGAACAGGTCCGGTCGATCAAACATTTTCTAGGTTTGGCCTACCGGATGGATAAATTCGACCTACCGATCCTTTAAATCTGGCCTGCTGAACACAAAGTTCAGCCTACCGAACTAGAAAATTCTAGAATTTTTAGCCATGGGTGTTGAGTCTCCCAAACCCAAATCTTGATTCTAATATGTTTTTCTCAATTCTTAGGCATGAAAAACAATCATAGATGATAGAAAAACATAATAGGACACTTTTAAACTTATTTTAACAGGATTTGCACACAAAATCTAGGAAAATCCAAAAATGGTGAAAATGGGAAAAAATAAAAAATCTTGATTCGAATCCATTTTTCTTCAAACAAAGTTTAGATTCTTATTGTTCTAAGTTCCTTTAACTTAAATCAAGGATCTCCTAAGTTCAATCAAGCTTAAATTTCAAAATGCATGAAAAATTAAAAAATTGAAAAAGTTTTAAAACTTTAAAAACTAACCTCAAATCCAAGCTTCAAATCGTGTTTTTGGTTGCCAAACTACACCCCCGAGCTTCCTACTTGCTATCCCGAAGCTTGGGTTCAAAATTTTGAGGGAAATTGAGAGGCAAAGGGAGAGACCGAGAGAAAGAGTGGGGTGAGCGTGAGAGGGAGAGGGGGATTAAATAGAGGAAAAAGTGGGCAGTTTTACTGTACGAAAACCATGTGCCGCCCACAGTTTTGTAAAACAAAACATATTTGACATTTGACAAACTGTTGTGTCCCAATTACTTAAAATGACAATTAAAATAATTTAAAACCACTAGAAATCATTAAAATAGTCAAAACAACTTTAAACTTAAAAATCTCATCAAATGATTAAACTAAGTTTAAAATATTCATTATGGCACATTAATATACCATTTCACATTCTAATATCATTTAATTAATTTCGGGGGCGTTACACGCCGTCTTTTGTTTCTTTTAATTACTTGCGTTGTTAATGGAAAAAAGGCATATCGCCTTTTGGTAGCGCACAGCGATAAGGAAAATATAGGGGCAAAATATCATAATTGAGCCTTCTTATTCTTGCTCACGTGTATGTTTCTTTCCCCTTTTTTTCCCTTTGGGTTTCACTTAACTAGAAATGTCTGACATTGTAGACCACTTCAATTCCAGGACACAATTGACTGCACCAATACTTCTAAATTAATTTCCATTGTTAAAACTTGAGTTGCCTCCTTCAAAACTTAACAAAATGTCCATTTTGACCTCTCTTTTTTTTCTTTTGTTGGAATTGTTTATTTCTTGTTTAAATTAAACAAGTAACAAAAAATTAAAATATAAATTTACAATATTATAACTGAGAAAATCCTAATATTAAATATTGTAAGTTATATATTTAAGTTAAGGATTTTTTTGAAAATTCTATGTTTTGTTTTTTGTGATTGAAGGATTTATAGAATTAGTATGTGTTCCAAAATTCTATAGTAAATATTAAAGTTAAATTTATTAATGTTTTGTGAATGAATAATTCAGTTGATAATTTCCACCTTGTATTAAGGCGGAGAAAATTTCAAACTGTAATAGCTTGAGAATTCGATTTATAAGAATTTCTAGTATTGTATGGTGTTAGTAGTGTGTCAAAAAACACTCTAATACACAAAATACCCTTAATTGCCTAATAGTTAGAATAAAGGTTTTGTGAGAAGCATTTCCAAAAAATGCTATCTTGACTTGAGAATTAATATTGTTGAAGACTTTGTCATTTTTGAAAAGTGCAAAAAAAAAAGTCAGGATTAGGTTTTATTCAGCCAAGTAATAGTTTTAAGATTGATGGCAATCTAATTTTATTACGTGATTTAGAAATAGTATTGTTGATGGTCAATTTCGTACTAGCCCCTCCGACGGCCTAAGCCCAACATCTTCGTCTTATGAAATCGACAGGCTCGCTTCGTGGACCTAAGTTGTGCTTGGGGAACTATCGTGGGTTGTGGTTTGGAAGGCCATAAGTTGTCAAGTGGGCCCATGTGTTTTGGTTCAATATGATTTCAACTCCTACTTGGGGGGATTTTAAAATTAATTGAAACAAATAGATGGTTGATGGAGGAAAATAACCCAAAAGCCTTCCTTTTACACTATAAAATAGGCCAAAAACCTTATTTTTGCCTTAGTGTGGCCCAAGGAGTCAAAGCCAAAGTCTAGAAATCATTTTCATAGCAAAAATGCTGAGAAAAGACCAATGATAGAGCACTAAATATGCCTCCAGAGTGCCCAGCATGCCTTCGGAGGCGCATCTTTGGAGGGGCCCCATTTGAATTTTTGTCTAAATCAAAATTCCACTGTTGGAGGCTCCCCACGCCCCTCCTTCACCAATTCCTACCTGAAATTTTGAAAAAGTTCTGACAACATACCAAAAATTTTAGATTTGACAAAGATAAAAAGACCAGGTATCAGAGGGAGAAGCATACTTGTTAGCCCTCCTGAAATAGATGGTCAGACTTAGTCAAACCATCTAGGAGCATCAGGCCTAAAAGAGCTTTGGAATAACCTTAAATGTATGTCATTTTTTGCCAACTCAAAAATTAACCTCCGAAAGCACCTGACGCTATTTGCTCTGAAGGGGAACAGAACCAACACACGTGTGAAGCACTTGAAGACTAGCTCTAGAGAGGTTAGTAATCTTCACTTTAAAGATCCCTATTCCCGTTCCTTCAACACATCATCATCAGGGGACTTAAGCCCATTTCCTCACACAATTTTTATAGCTTCAAAATAGTCATCCTCTTCCAAGTTTGCGTTCTTCAAACTTGGAAGATTTTTTGGAAACTTTTTGGAAAGCTCATCATCTTTGCTCAAGTCTCTCTTCTTTTACTCATTCTATCTTCTTTGAACCTTATGAAGTCACTGCCAAAGTACGTAGAAGTCTTACCAAAGTTCATCACCAACCTTGAGAGTTTCTAGAATTCAAGCGTCGCCTTTAACACTCTGAACTGAATGATGGAGGCAATCCACATTTGCCTTTGAAGCACATTTTCTAAAAATTCTAAAGAACTTTGGAACTTTGTATGTTAACTTTCTGACCCATGAAAGTAGCCCAGATCCAATGATGATACAGGATTATGGGTATTTTCTGTGCACAGGGAGCTCCAGTGATTAGCCATCTTTTCTTTGTAGATGATATTATTATTTTTGGCAAAGCTGAGGAGGGTAATTGTGTAGTTGTCAAGGACATGCTACAGAAATATTAAAAGCTTTGAGTTAGGTAATTAACTTACAGAAATCTTCTATCAGTTTCAGCCTAAATTTAGCTGAGGATCGTAAAGAGATACTTATGGATACTTTAGGGTTGGATAGTGGTAAACTCACGGTGTTTATTTGGGACTCCCTTCCTTTGTGGACCGTAGTTAATGGAAGATGTTTGAGAGTATTGAGGAGAAAGTGTAGAAGAAGTTGTATATGTGGAAAGGAAAGCTGTTCTCAATGGGTGGTAGAGAGATATTGATAAAGGTGGTGGCCCAAGCTACATCTACTTATGTTACGAGGGTGTTTAAAATTCCTTCGATACTCTATGATGATCTTCAATCACTTGTTGCCCAATTCCGGTGGGCTAGAGGTATTGAGGATAGAAAAATGCACTTGTTGAGGTAGAGAAGTTGTGCCAGTCAAAAGAGGATGAGTGTATGGGATTTCAGAATATGGCAGAATTTAATAAAGCTTTGCTTGCCAAACAAGGTTGGAGGTTACTTACCTTTCCTCCCTCTTCACTCATAGTAAGACTGTTAAAGGCTAAATATTTCCCAACTTCATGTTTCATGGAGGCAAGTGCGGGTAATAATCGATCTTATACATGGCAGAGTGTTTTGTGGGGCAAAAATTTGCTTCGGTTAGTGGTGAGACGGAAAATTGGTAATGGTGAAAAGGTAAGGGTTTTCATGGACCCATCGATTCCGATACCAACTTACTCGTTCCCAAGCTGGTATGGAGGATGTGAGTGTAACTGACCTTTTTTCACGGTCCGTTTGGGATTAGCAAATTGTAAACAATTTTTTTTTTTTTTGGCCAATGGATAGGGATCTTATTTGGAACATTCCTTCTAGTCGTCATGGGAGGAAAATTGCTGGGTTTGGCATTTTGATAAGCATAGTTGTTATTCAGTAAAATCAGGATATCATGTGGAGATGAATCACAAGTGAGAGGTTGGGAGGTGGAGGGGTGGTTTGAATTATGTTTGGTGGAAAAAAGTTATGGAATGTTAAGGTTCCTAGCAAGATCAAGATTCATGTTTGGCGGGTCTTCCTTGATGCTATTCCATCTCCATTTCAATTCGGATGACGTGGTATTAAGATTGTTCAAACTTGCCCAATGTCCCGAAAAAGAGGTAAAACCACTAGTCATGTGTTGTGGTCTTGTGCGAAGGCTCAAGAGGTATGGTCTTCTTCTGTTCTCTGGCCGATTATTTGTCTCCATTAGATAAACTGAGTATTTTTTTTTAAATTTTTCCAAGAAGTATGGTGGTGAAGACGTGGCTATTTTTGGTGTGTTATTGTGGTCTATATGGAAATCCAGGAATAAACTCGTCTTTAAAGGAAAGGAAACTTCTCATACTCATGTTATTGCTAATGTTGGGAGATTTTTGGGAGACTATCTCATATGCAATGGGATTGATAATAGACCCAGACAATGGGTAGCAGCAGTGAAGAAAAAATTGTAACTGCCAATTCTAGGGTGGGTTAAACTAAATATGGATGCATCAGTCCATGAATCTTTGGATTATATTGGTGTTTTGGATGTGGCTAGAGATGAGTTTGGAGTGGTTTTGTGTACTATGAATCGTCAGATTTTGGGGAAATTTTCACCCCATATTAGAGAGTGTTTGGCAGTCGAGGAGGGGGCTGCTTTTGCCTAGTGGTGTGGTTTTGGCAATTGGTGTGTTGAAACGGATGCTCGAAATGTTAAGCGACTTGTTCATTCACATGCTTCCAGAGCTCCTGAAGCTAGTAACTTGATGATATGCAGCTAATTATGTCATCTGCTAGAAGTAGCGATGTTTGCTATGTTTCTCGTTCTACGAATAATATAGCTCACTTCTTGGCTAGTTTAGCTATTTCTCGTTTTGTTGGTTTTGTCTTATATGATTATGTATTTAAGTATATTGGTCACTTGTAAAAGAGGACATTGCCTCATTATGTGAATGGAATTACAGTTTCTTTTCCAAAAAAAAAAAAGCCTTTACAAAAATGGAGTTAATCATCATATAATTAATATATTTAACATGTGAATAATCAGGTGTATGTGGGAGAGAAGAAATGAGAATTAAAAGTTGTGTATATTTATTACTGAATGTCGTACTAAAGCTAATTAAAATGTGTGAAAAAAATAAAGTTAATTAAAAATATATTTTCTCTTGCTTGTAATTAAAAATCTAATTTATCAATTTGTAATTTATCTTATTGTTAATAATATTATATTTTTTTAGATGGTCTAATTTAAACTTTTAAAATTCTACCAACTGTGTTGATCCAGTTTTTAAGACTTAACTTTAATTCTTAAGGGGTGTGTGTGTCTGTGTATACATATATATATATATATATAGATTAAACAATGTAAATCTAATAGATTAATAGTCTAATATATAAGGTCTTACATATGTTCTTATGAGGAATTCGATGTTTTATTTTTATTGTGAATGGATATCCAAGTTGACAAATAAATGTGAACTTTTATTGTGTAGTGGGATTGTTTTTTCTAAAAAATATTTTTTATTACCAAATTTGTTAGCGTCATTTTTTTCAAGACCATGAAAAGCAGGATATTGAAGATGAAGAACTTTGTGACATTTTCATTGAAAATCTTGAAAATTAGATGATTGGATATAATTAAAAAAATCTCAAATAGTAGTTACAATTTTTTTTCACTAATAATCTTGAAAGTTAGATGATTGGATATAATTGCAAAAAAAAAAAAAAATCTCAAACAGTAGTTGCAATTTTTCTTTTTCCTCCCTTTTTCTTTTACTTTATATTGTCATTTTTTTTTTAACTTTTCCATCCTTTCTTTAAAATAAAATTCGGTAACTGTTTTCCACCGGGATATGCTGCCATCAGGATCTCCTTGCAAACAGTGTCATGCAATGAGGTTTTGTCATGAGGCGAAAGGTTTTTGTTGCTCGGATGGAGAAATTTTATTGCTACCAACCAGCGTACCTTCTGAGCTTTATGAGTTATTTACCTTAGGTTCGGATGAAGCTAAGGAATTTCAAGTACGTTTACTTACTAAAACACTTGCTTTCACGTCATTTGGTGTTTAAGTATGATACGGATCTGTATATGCGGAACAAAGGGATATATTCATTTCGAGTTCAAGGTCAGGTATATCATTTCATAAATGAGTTGTTACTATCGAATGGACACCCTTCATATCTACAACTGTCTTTTTACGACATTAAGCATGAGTTGGAACATCGGATGTGTAATTCAAAGAACATGAATCCACTTATTCTAAAGAAGATTATGGATATCCTAAAGGTAAATCCTTGCTGCCATTTTTTTTCGAAGCTTGAAAGATATACCTGATCTTCCACATTGTCAGATCCTCAAACACTTAGATGCAAATTTGGATCGACGAGTTTACAATGTTCCTTCTCTCCCTCAAGTTGCAGCAATATGGGTACAGGATGAGCCTAAAGGAAAGCGTGAAGGTCGTCACATTATCGTTCTTGGTCATACAGGTTTCTCACATAAGGCTGAATACTATTTTGGTTGTTACAACTCCAATATCCTTTATTGTTCCCTTGTGGAGAAAATAGATGGCATCCTGGAATTCGTCGACCAGACAAAATTTGATGCATAAACATTGCTTAGAAGACAACCAAATATTTTGGATCAAATTACATCTCCCAGAGACTTTTTACAAAGAGAAGCGTCTGGTACGAAGTAGTAAAATCTTCATATGGTTTCAGTTCTTTAATTAAGTACTCGTCTATAATCTTCTTCTTTGTTTTTCTTTTTTCTTTTTCCAGTGTCTACAAAAACACAAAAAAGAGATGAAGTCTCTTATCGAGAATACTATTATTATGAATTCCAGGTTAGATCTACCAAGAAATCGATACTGTAACACTCAGGTCAACTTTTGCAACAATACGTTGTTGATATATATGTTAAATTGGAGACATAAAATTGGATTACTTTCGTAACAACCAACATGATATTCAATCTGTATTATTGATAATATTGACAGTGGTGAAACTCAAGCATCTCAAGTTGGACGTCATGTTGTTTTACCATCATCTTTTATTGGAGGACCTAGACATGAGGAAAAGGTATATGGATGCAATGGCTTTGGTTCAAAACTTTGGAAAACCAGACATTTTTCTCACAATAACATGCAATCCTAATTGGTTTGAGATTAAGCAAACTTGGCAACGAGTGATGAGGTGCAAAATAGGCCAGACTTGATTGCTTGTGTTTTCAAAGCAAAATTAGAGGAACCAAAAGTTCAACTGTTTGACAAAAAATATATTTGGTTCAGTAACTGCATTTGTCTATGTGATAGAATTCCAGAAAAGAGGCCTCCCACATGCTCATTTCTTAATAATTCTAGCATCGAAGGAAAAACTATATGCACCTGAAAGATTTGACAAAATTGTGTCAGCTGAGATTCTTGACAATAACCAATACTTTCATTTATATAAAATGGTTTTGAAACATATGATGCATGGTCCTCGTGGTGATCTGAATCCAAATAATGTGTTCATGACAATAAAGGGTGTTTGTAGAAATCATTATCCTAAATCGTTCTGCTTGACAAGAACTTATGGAAAAAAGCTCATTCCCAATATATAAACGTCGAAGTGACGGCAACAGAGTTAAAGTCAAAGGAGCTTATTTAGACAATTGGTGGGTAGATCCATATAATCCATATTTGCTTGCAAAATTTGATTGTCATATCAATGTGGAAATATGTTCAACAATTAAAGCAGTAAAATATTTATGCAAATACATCTGCACAGGTCATGATCGAGTTGCTTTTAATCTCGCATCTACAAATGATTTTAACATAATTGATGAAATTGAAAACTTCCAATCTGCGAGATGGATCTCTCCTCCAGATGGTATGTGGAGAATTTAAGGTTTTCCTTTCAATGAAATTAATCCAGCTGTTTATTCATTGCAATTACATCTCGAGGATAAACAATTGATTACCGTCATGAAGATTTTCCGACGTAGCCAAGTTGGATTTCTTCTCAAGAACAATGCTGACCGACTAATTCAGACTGAATCAAGGTAATGAAACTGCAAAATTATTGCCATATAAAGAGATTCCTCAATAGTTTGTTTGGAATAAGCAACATAAGAAGTGGACTCTAACGAAGAAATGTAAAGTAATTGGCAGAATTACGACAGCACATCCCACAGAAGGTGGACAGATACTTTTTAAGAGTTGCTAAATCATGTCAGAGGTGCCACCTCATTTGATGATCTTAAGACATTCAATCGCACAAAACTTACATCTTTTTGCGAGTCGGCTCTTTTACATGGCTTATTAGATTCAGACAACACTTTGGAAGAATGTTTGGAGGAAGCTTGCATATATCACATGCCTAATACTCTCCGTTGATTATTTGCAATTAGTTTGATCCATTGTAAATGTGGAAAATTCAGACTTAAATTCTGATTTTCTCCTATCTGTATAATATTTCTCTTAGCTATAAAATTAGTTGACTTTCCTTATTTAGTTGATCGATGAAATCTGGTAGCTTGTTTCCCGAAATCATCCTTGATTTTGTTAGCTGTTAGGTGCTAGAATTAAGGGCAAAAATATTCGGCCCTCTTTTATATATTCAGCCTTGTACCTATTGTGAATAATTAGAGAGAAATATTCTTCTTCACAAACTTCTTTACGATACAACTCGATACGTGCCGCCGTACACCTCAGTACATATCCGTACAAGTCCATACGTGTTCCAAATCAGAGCCATTTCTCTAATTCATCTCTCTCTCCATAAAATTCTCAGCCCTTGGTTCATTCTTTTCAACCATTTGACAAGACCCTGACATGGCAACCGAGCGTAGAAGCTCCAAATCCAAAATCACCACCACTTAGCAGGAAATTTCCGTGATAGGAAACAATGGAGGGACGAAAAGCAGCAGGGTTCTCCCAATCACGAGCCACAAGCTGAACGGGCACAATTTTCTGCAGTGGTCTCAATCAATGCTCATGTAGGGAAGGATGACCATCTCTCAAGACTTTCGACTACACAACCAAGGAAATCTCCAAGTACTGAACCTAGAGAGCCAAGCATAGCATAGTAATTTCCTGGCTGATCAATTCTATGGTCATCGGGGATGCTGCAAAGGAGACATATTCCAGTAATGAAAATGTAGCCGAGCTTTTTGGTGTGGAAACCATTCTCCATGATGGCCGACAAGGTGAATCATCTATCACTCAATACTTCAATACACTAACCCGTTATTGGTAGCAGTTAGACATGTTCGAGGAGAATATTTGGGAATGCCTAAATGATGGAATTCGGTATAGGCAGATAATTGAGAAAAAGCAGTTGTTCAAGTTCCTAATGGGACTTAATAAGGATCTTGATGAGTTCATGGAAGGATTTTGGGCACAAAACCATTGCCAAGCCTAAGAGAAGCATTCTCAAAGGTAAGGAGGGAAGAATGCCCAGAAAAGGTGATGATGGGGACACCTAACAACCTTCCTACCATTGAAGGATCAACCCTTGATGTACGTGAACCTCAATCAAATAACACAGATGGGAGACCAAGAAAAGGCAGGCTCTAATGTGATCACTATCAAAAACTAGACCATACTCGAGAGATATGTTGGAAGATTGATAGAAAACCTGTTGACTGGAAACCTAAAGACCATCTCACAAAAGCCGAGGAAAAACTGCAACCTCTACTGATGAAAATAGTACCACTAAACTAGCTCTCTTCAGCAAAGGACAATTTGAACTTCTCAGAAAGATGATTAATTAATCCGCTAGCTCTTCCATTGTTGCTACCGGGTCACTAGCCTAGAAAGGTAATTTCTTAACAGCCTTAAATGTCATCAAGGGAATAAACAATATTTGGATTATTGAGTCAGGTGCCTTAGATCACATGATGGGTGATAAATCTCTAATTATTAAGTTTATGCCTTGCAAAGCAAATTACTTAGTTGAGATTGCAGATGGATCGGTTTCAAAGGTTGCAAGCTAAGGATAGGTTACAATCTCCAAGAAAGGCAGGAGGAAGTAGAAAAAATGGTTTTTTGTATTTTTAAATTTATTTTTTAAGGAATTTTTTTAATAAATGTTATTGATTTATTTAGGGTTTTTTTAATATTTTTAGAATAAATTTTATTGATTTATGTAGGGTTATTAAGGTTTTTTCAAAGAAAATTAAAGTCATGTAAGAAGCATATAACCTAAATCCGTCTAAATTTTAACGTTTGATCATTCGTTTGGTCTTTTTACACCTAAAATGAAAGATAGACCCAGTTCAGTTACCAAAGAAAAAGGATTAAATTGTACTTTTTTAAAAACATTAGGACCTTTCGATCAATTTACCTTAATAAGAATAAAAAACAAAAAGAATAATTTTCATAGATAGTTTTTTAACTTTTTAGTAGATGAAATTTAGTTATTTTTTTCCTTGGAAAAACAACCTTCAAACTTTTAAAACGTTTGGTGATTTATGGCATTTCCGTCAAATTTTTAACGGAATGGATAATGTCTAATTTATGGCATTTCCGTCAAATTTTTAATGGAATGGATAATGTCTATGTCAGGTGGTAGAGGGTATTTTAGTAAAAAAAAATTATATTTTATGGAAATAATTTTTAATTTCACAATAATTAAAAAAAACTATAAAAAAATAGACTTAAAAAATGCATCAAGAAAATTTAAAAAAAAATCAAGAAAGAAAAAATCTCCTCACAATCAACCATTCAATCATTTGAACTAGCGATGGGATCCTTACAAAAGGCATTTAATTAAAAAAAAAAACTTAAATAAACTAGAATCATGTAAATAAGCAAGAAAGGATCTAACAAGAAGGGAGAGATCTATGCAGTGGAGACGGCGACATCTCTCGACAGTTGGGGCGGTGTTAGTTTGTGATGATTTGACGCGGGGTTGGGTTGTGACAATCTAGAGAGGGTTGGTTGCGATGAATGGGGTGGGGTTAGGTGGCGACGATTTGAGGTGAGTGACAGTTAAAGAGGACTAGGTCGTGATTTTTTGGGTCGGGAGGAGTGGGAGGCTCAATGACGATGCTGGGTTGGTGTCAATTCTTCTATTTTTGTTGTGATTGTTGGGATTCTTCTTTTACTTAGTCTAAGTTTTGGAAAATATTTTTTTTTTGAAGATGATTTTACTTTGTAATGTTGGCTGTTGATTTTTTTTTTGGTGGTTGTTGATGTTTTCAGGTGTGTCGTGTAATTGATTATATTTTAGGATGTTATTATTGTTTGTTCTTTTGAATTTTGAAGTTCAAAGTATGACACCCGTTATTTTCTAATAGGTATTATTATAATTAAGGGGGTGTTTGGAAGGTGGTGGGAACCGGTGGTGGGAACCACTTTTACTGTAGCATGTGAAAGCTTTACACTGTAGCAATTTTTTAAATTGTTACTGTAGCATGTGAGAGCTTTACACTGTTTATAACTGAGTTTGTGGTGGGAACCGTGGTTCCCACCACAATGCCAAACAGGGGGTAAATTAATTATTAGTGTGTCAAATAAAATTTTGTGAAATTTTGTTTTATTTAAAATTTATCTCATATTATCATTTCTACCTATTTTCACTTTTTAAAAAAAATTTCTACAGCTATTTTCCAAAATCACCAAAATACCCTTGGAACTTTTATTTAATTACAAAAATGTCATTTGGCATTTTGTACACCAAAGTCTCCGATGGAGACTTGATGCCCCAACTCTTCTTATCCCCTTATTCTTTTTTTTCTTCTTTTCTTCTTTCTCTTTCCCTGCTTATTCATTTCTCCTTCTTCTTTTTTCTTCCAAGACAACCCAAAAACAGAGGAAAGTTCAAGAAAAACCAAACATTACCCCAAGCTATTTCCTCACAAAATTCACAAAAACAGCCTCCTAGCAACTTATAGAGCTTAAAACAAGGGGATTTTAGGGATCAAAACAACGTATTTGGCTGGGATTTGAGATAAACTTTTCAAGATTTAAAACTTAAATTTGAATTATGTTTTGAATATGAAAATCTATGGAAATGAGCTTATATTATATATAGATGATTATATTTTGTTTATACATTGTTTTTATGCTTAAAAAGTGCTTAAAATTCGAAATATGGGTTCTCTGGGAGAATGTTTTTCCAGGTGAAAAACAACGTATCGTTTTTATTCCCAAAAACTACAAGTTGTTTTCCTAAAATCTACATGTTGTTTTTGTTAAACAGAAAATATAACTAGAAACTTGCTCTCCACAAAACTCGAACCTACAACCTCTTTATACCTTGGGATGCCTTCCACCATTTCATTGATTGCATTTCTTTATCAATTCTCTTGTTGTTTGATATATTATAGGTTGGATTGACACAACCCTAATATAAAATTTTTATTCAAATGTTTTATTCTAAAATATTTTAATCTCATATTATTTTTTGTTTTAAACTATTTTCAGAACATTTTACAATAGAATATGGTTCAATCTTTGTTGCTATCAAAAAAATTAAATTATGTGTTTAATTTTATATACATATTTTGGACATAGTAATCATTATGGCATACTAATAAAAATAGATAGTAAATTGGCATGATTATAGAATAGGATTTAAGTAAAATATTGTTATTTTATACGTTCTAGGATAACTACATACTTGGAGCTTACGTGGTGAACTTTGTTTTGTGAGCTGGAAGTTATCAGCAATATATTCGCCAAGAGATAGGGAATCTATGACTCATTTTTTGTGAGGTTTTATAGAATTAAAATTAGTTCTTTATATTGTAAGATATATATGTTGAATTGTTGTTATATAAATATCACTTATGACACAATAGCATGAACTATTCCTGTAATGTACAGTTAGGAATAAATTGATTTGACACGTATTGAATAAATTGAAAGCATGGTTAGGAAATATACTTTTTACATAACAGTAGTAGTTATGAAAGGAATGGTAAGACATAAAGAGGGCAGCGGTTACGTCCTTAGGCACAAATACCGTAAAAGGTGAAATAGAGGAAGGTGATGATGCTTCTTTGGGTCAAAAGTCTTAGAATGCACTGTACAGGAATCAACTTGGTGAGGATTCGAGGCTTAATGCCCCCTCACAGGACACTTTTGGAATGATTGTATAATGGCCAAACTCGCCCATTTGGGTTTTGTTGAATTGAGTGATACGATACTCTATTGCACAATAGATACAAATGAGCATTATTAACTCATGAACTAATATGTGTGTGTGTGTGTGTATATATATATGTATGTATGGAACTTGGTAAAAATAATTATAGGGTATCAATTGGAAATGAATATGGTAATATTGATAAATAATGTTGAGAACTAACTAACTATGTAGGTTTAATGTGACAATGATAAAAATCTAAAGGTGAATAATGGTCATCTTTTGAGGACTCATAAAGTGTGAAGTGGTGACAAGAAATATAGTTGAGGAATCTATTTAACTATATTCAGTAGGAATCTCTTTGTTTATTAAGAATGTTCTTCATGATAATATAAGCATCGTATGTTATTATCCGTGATTGTATTAAGTTGTATTGAGGGTTGGAGTGATGATAATGACAGGTTTATATTATTAAATTAAAGATGTTACATTAAACTGTGGTTTGTTTTTTATATTTTTATTTTAATTTGAGAGTTTTTATTTAAGTCTTGGGCAAATTTGTTTTGAAGTTTTATTTTTATTTTTCTGATTGTTATGTAATTTATTAATAACTGTTAACCCCCACTTAAGGGCATTATAAAATTTTTGGTATCAGAGCCTAAGTTCAATTAACCTAAAAAGTGTAACACCACTTTAAATATCAGTTTCGATATGGTTTTAAAGTTGAATTTTCAATGTCATCGTCAAATTGAACCTTTAGGTTGATTTATAAAGTCTAGGAGGATGTCGTGACATAAAAAAGCCCTAGAATGGAAGTATTAGTGGTTATGCATGTACGATAATTATATGGAATGAATTTATGCTTATATTGCTTAAGGGAGATTCACATAGTTAAAAGGATCTATAAGCCTTTTATCTTGTAAGTAATGATAAGAAACACAAAGCTTGAGTTGTTGATTTCAAAGTTTGGCATAATTATGCCAAATTCTTTATAATTGATTCAAACCTATGTGGTGATTATGCGTGGACTTGATAGAGTACTTAAGTCTCGATAAATTTTGTAAGAGGTTCTATTTACTTGAGGAACATAAGATAAGTTAGGAATCCATAACATTTAATTTTGAGTAAGATAAAGATTAGTCTATTGAGATTTTGTAAAGTTAAAGCATGTATGAATTTCAAGGTTGGAATATTTATGTTACGTATGTTATATTTAAGTGGTGTCAATAGTCTTTATAAATAGATGCAATGTGAAAATGATCAATAGAAGTTTCCTTAAGTAAATTATAATACTTAAGGCATATGTGACAATTTTGGACTTGAAGATGAAGGCATTTGATTCTAGACATTTAAATGCTAAATCTTTTAATTTCTTGGGGTTTTGTTGATATGAGGAATTAAATATTGCATAAGTAGGATCGTGAGGATTGTAGATGTTCTTAAGTAGTAATATCAATGGTCTTTGCTTATTGATGTGATTTATGTTGAAAAAATGAAGAGTATATTAATTTTGAGGTTAGTCATGTTCAAAACCCTTGATAGTAATGATAGCAAATCCATTGACAGATGTTAAGTATTAAGAATAAGATAGAAGTGGGTGCATTGTTCAAGAAGGCTTTGATTAAAGAAAATTATTTGAATCACGGAAGGATTTTGTTGTTATGGAACAAGTTGGATAACATTTTAAAAGACCCTTCATTGTTATCAAATCGGACTTATTATTCTTGGTTAATTCTATCTTAAGTAAGCTTTGAATTAGGCTTGAAATCTGAATAATTTAGGCTTCAAATTTCATGTTAATTGTTAAACTTGTTCCAAATGTGTTAAGGCCCAAATAAACCCAACCCATTTCAGCTTAGAATATTTGGGCCTAGTTCAAATTCTGAATCAGTTCAAATAATCAATCCCTATCTATATATACGTTTGCTATGCATGAAAGCTCATTCCTCCCAGCTCATTCTCTCTCTAACCTGCAAATCCTCTTCCTTCCCTCTAGATTTTTTCTTTCTCATCTTCTTTTTTCTCTCTTTAAAAGAAAAAAGGATTTTTAAGATCTTGTAACTTACTATCTTGATTTTTTTTTCTATTTACTTTTCTTTCATCTCATCATCTGTTAAACAAGAGAGGACACTAAAGCCTAAAACATGTGTGACAGCCATCTTTCTCGATGAGAAATAAATAAGGAAAACAAATAGAAAAAAGTGGATTCGGTTAGAGCATAAGAAGCAAAAGGGAAGAAAGAGCAAGCTAACTTAATAGAGTAACAGAGGAAGTGGGAGAGATAATAAGCGTGATAGGAGTTTCGGAAAGCTGAGGAGAAATGAAGAGAAAGCTATCCTTTTAAAAAAGCCGCTTGAAAAGTCTTATATTAAAACTACTAACATAATCATACAAGGACAATAACATTTGATCCATCTAGGCAAAGGTACGGACCATTTTTTTTTTTTAATATGTAGACTGATGCGTATATTCCTTCGATCAACCTACGATATGCTTGGACACATATTTGCTCTTTATCTCAAGTCTAATACGTGTATATAAGAGTATATTTTGAGGCAAGGCACATATATATTTTTGTTCTTAAGTTTTCAATAATATTTATATGCTAAAAGCAGTTTCAATCCTTAAACCAATAATAACGTTTCTGATCTGAATACTAATTAGTAAAGCTTTGAGTTCGTCAGAGCTAGCTTTTCTTTTTGTACACAAGAGTTATGTTCGTTTGTTATAAATCTTACTGATGCGTAATAAACAAGTAAGAAATAGTGTCGGCTTCGTTCCAGAAGGCAAATAATGTTCCACAAGCAGATGAACTTTAAATTCAATTGAATTCTCTAAACAATCAAACTTAAGGGAAAACAAAAAAGACAATCTCGCCCATCCCGAAAACTGCACATACTAAGCAATTAATCAATAGCTATAACTCAATAATGCAAGGGAAATAACTATGTGATTTAGCAGGATTGAGAAGCAAAGAATCTTTTTTATTATTTTGGATTCTATATGAAAAAGAAAAACAACATACCATGAGGATATCGATGGACGTGAGTGATTATTGCCCTCTTTTTCTCTTGATGATGATGTGGTCTATTTTATCTTATTTTTTCCTTTTTGTCCCTAAATATAAATTCTGGAGCTGTGAAATACTGTGAGCAAATTACAAAAATAGATTAATGAACAACTTGATTTAAATAAAAAGTATACTTGTAAACGCTTCTTCCAATCAATGGCAACTTTTCTGTTGGACCCAATTGAGCATCGCTCAAACAATAAAGTGAGATGGTCTTTTTACATTAGTGCTTTCTTGGAGCTCAAATCAATGGGTTTTTTTTTCTAATATAATACTCTATTTGGAGTCTGAAAGAAAGCCAGCCCAAGTTTAAAAAGCAATCAATCTAAAATTTTTCACTATTTGAGTACCCAAAGGGGAACTATTTTCAAATGCAACAGCAACTAAAAAAAAGGAACACAACTGTTTGATTTGATAAAGGTTGGATTGAATCATTCTTTAATGTGAACAAATTTATACAGGTTCAGAATTTTGTTCTTTTTCTATTCTTTAATTTTCTCAGCAAGCAACCACACAATTAGGTGTAAGACAAAGTTAATGGTAATATTACAGTTGTACATCCATATAATAACATAACTAAATTTGAAAAAAAAAATAAAGAATTGAATGTATGGCGATAACTTTTATTGCTCTTTAATGATATGATAACTCTAAAAATCATAATCCCCAACCCCAAAAAAATAAAAGCTAAAAGAAATACCCCAATCACAAAGCAAACATTTAGGCTAAAATTTGTCAAAAATTAATCTCAATCGCAATAAAAATCCCCTCTTTTCTTCCCACAATACAGTTTAAAAAGCCCAAGTGAAAGAAACAACAAAACAAATCAAAAAACAGAACTCTATATTGAAGCTGAAAACATAAATAATCTACAAGAACACTTCCTGGTAGAACTCAGATTCCACATTCTCCAAACTATGCGCCAAAAAAGGGGGGAAAAAAACAACCTTTTGATGAACAATCAACGAAGAAAGATCTTGATGCTGAACATAGCAAATCAGCATGAAAACACATAAAAATAAATAAATAAATAAAAGAAAAACAAAGAAACACTAGACCAGAGAGGGCATCCGAAATATGGCCAAGCGGAAGGCGGAAGAGAAATCTGGAGAGGAAGAAGAAGAGGAAAAGGCGCGAGATAGAAAATAGCCAGAGAGGAAGAAGCTTAAGAGAAGACTGAAACCTTTGAGGAAGATAAACCAGCTAATCGACGCCTAGAGAGACGGATGATCTGTATGAGAGAAGATACAGAGAAACTCAGAGTAGATCAAGAAAATTAAGAAAATTAGCGAAGAAGAGGAGAAAATTAGTGTTTGAGAAAATTAAGAAAAAGGTTCAGAGTGAAGAAGAAGAAGAGGAACAAAATTAAAAGAAGTAGAGTGCTTTTCCGTATTTGTCTTTGACGGAAAGTAGAGTAAAAGAGAGGCGGTCCGAAGATAAAGATGAGGAGAAAAAAAAAAAAAAAAGTAACACAATGTGGAAGCCTGAAGAGAACCAGGTGGGAGGCAATTATACACGTGGCTTAAAGTAAAAGCCAAGGAAAAAAAAAAGGCACACAGCCATGTTGAAGCACAGCAGCCTGTTTGGCTGCTTATCGCGGTATTTGGTTATAGATCTCCCGCTCTTTTTTGTCCGACGTTCATTTCTTTTGCATTGTTCACCCTTTTTCATTTTTCTTTTTCAAACTTGATTTATATAAATATTCTTTTCCTAATTGCCCATTGAAATAATTTTTTCATAAATATTCTTATCTAAATTTTTTTGATATAAATATTCTATCTAAATTTTTTTTGAAACCCTCTCAAATACAATTTTTTAATAATAATAATAATACGTATCTTTAGTAAATATTTAAAAGACAATTCGTTTTACAATAGTCTCTTCAAAATAAATGTTTTTTTTTTTTTTGCTCTTTGCTTTTTTGTCGAAGGAGCTCTTTGTCTTTTTTTTTTTTTTTTTTTTGTTTTGGTTTCTTTATATTTGTTACAATAGATCTCTCCAAAGGATAAAATGTTTTCGTTTTGCTCTCTGCTTTTTTTGTCGAGGGAGCTCTTTGCTTTTTTTTTTTTGTCATTTTACTTTTTTTCTTTAGTTTTTTGGTCTTCTAATTCTATTCTATATTTTCCTCCTCACTTTTTTACTATTTTTTTTGTTCCATCCCCTTACTGTCTTATCTATTTCACGTCCAGTTTATTGAATTGTTTTTTTTCCCCTTCATTTCTAAGTTGTCTCTATTTAGACCCTTTACTTTTACATGTATATAAAGGAGAGTATGCATCTCCATCTTTGCTCCCAAGAAATGTTGAAATATCTTGGCCTTTTTTTTGCCCCTTTCATTTGTTTCCTTTGTCCTTTTCATTTGTTTCGTTTGTTTTTTATTGTCTTTTTTTTTTTCTTTAAATACTTTTTACTTTCTTTCCGTTGCCCTTTTTGTGTGTCTCTGTTTTTTAAGACACGTCCCCCCACCTCTTGGTGTTTTTTTTTTTTTTTCAAATGTGGTGCTCATAAGTATTTTTCATGTTTGCCCCATCAAAATAATCTTCACATTAATGTCCTTCACTAATTTTTTAAAAAAACCTCTTAAATGCATTTTTAATAAATAAAAAAATATACTTATATTTTTACAAAAATTTAGATATTCGTATAAAATATATGCAACATGCAAAATGTGTACTCCGTGGGTTTCGACTAGTTTTATGAAAAGTTTCTAGTGCCTTTTTTTCGAAGTTCTAAAGTACCTATGTAGCGTATTATCCAAACACAAAATTACTAATTCATCCTTTTGATAAAAATTTATAAATAAGAAATAAAAATTACAAATAAGATGAAACCAATAACTCCCCTTACTAAAACCCCTTCCTAACTAACCTTCCCAAGCCACTAGACTAGCGGGTCTTGGGTATATTATTTATTTATCATTTTTAATATATTGTACCTCACTTTTTCTGATCACTAAAACATGTGAGAATTTTTCCTTGTGGCAACTAAAAGTTTAATAGGGACTGATTTTGCCAAACATCTTTTTAGTCTTGGTCCATGGTGGGGTGAAATTTCTATACGTTTACGCAAAAGTTTAGATCCACACCTGAAAAAAGAAAAAATAATTATGGAAGTAACATTGCATTTCAGTTCATGTCAATTAAAGAAGTGAACTTTTTCTTTTTAACAAGTTCATTCTGATTTCATGTAGGTGTGAAGAATAAGGGAAGCTCTATGGTGGAGTGTAACTATAGAGAATGATCCAATAGTAAATATTATATCTTATTGAAGGTTTATCTAGTCCTTCTCATACTAAATTATAGCTAAAAAATAATTTTAAAAAATATATTTTAAATCCTTTATTAAAAATAAGAAACCCTTTTAGAGAAGTTAAAAACCATTTCAACACCATCAAACTAATACAAAATTCTCTAAAAGAAATCAATAAACAAATCAATTTAATTAAAATCAAAATTCAGATCAAATGAGCTTTCTAATGAGTCTGATGGAGGGGAACTTCACGGCCAACGTTGGGGGTGTGCTTGGTGCTATTCCAGAGGACTGCCCTGTGGTAGCTCGACGGCCGTGCTTGGAAGAGTTCATCAAGAAGACAATCTGTAACCTCTTGAGATTAGCACTTATTCCAGAGGTGCTCTACAGGGCCCTAGTTGGCTGTAACACAAGGTATCGCCTCCTCGGGATGAACGCATGCTCTGGTTGGATTGTTAAAGCCTGCAACCAAGCCGTAACTCGCCATAGAATGTTGACATATGGCTTTATTTCCAACCTCAGATGGAGACCAATCCTTCGGTAGAGGTCCCGACACATGTCATATGTACCTTAATACGTCTTGATGTGACATATGGGTTATAGGTTAAACCCACCTAACACCTGGTTTAAGTGGTAGCCTATAAATAGAGCGCATTTACTGCAACTTGAGGTAACGTGCTTTTTCCCGACTAACTCCACTCTCGTATTCCTCCGAACAAGTACCTAACTTGAGCGTTGGAGAGTCATTGGCTGGTACCACACTGGTGCCCCCTTTACCTCCGAAGCGTCCCTCTTCTTGTCACAAGTTCACCTTGGCAAGCCAAGATCGGCAAGGAAAAGACATCCGAGCACCGTGCACAGCCACACGTGGTGTTGAGAAACAGCTATCCAGTGCTGGACCTCAACATTTTGGCTCTGCAAGAAAGGCCCCTATACCTTTCAAGCATCCAAAGTTAACAGCCACATAAGCTCACCATCCGAACATGGTAGCCAAAGGTAATACTTAGGATGAGGGTGCCTGACAAGAGGGGTCGAGTAATGCCTAAAACTAAAACCAAAACCAGAGCATATCTTAGGGCAGACCCTTGGCAGCGAGATCCAGGTCTGGCAGCCAAGGCAACATGGTTGTGACGACCTGCCTTTTCAGGCAGTTACTTAACTTACTTAAAACATCATTACTTAACAGTAATCTTACTTACTTAGTAAGAAAAATACTAAAATAATGTTTTTTTCTTTAACATCCTTTAAAATGTTCATAAAAACTGTTACGATTTCTGTCGCAATCTAAGTTGAGACCTCGCTCAACACTTGACTTTAAAACTATTTTAAATCGTTTCTTAAAACTTATTAAGAAACATTTATTAAATCATAGCTTAAAACTTCACTTTATAATTTTATAAAACATTTCATACAATGTATCTTAAAACTTTTGAAAACATTTCTTGAAACTCTGATTTTCTTAAAACTTTGAAAACATTACATTAAATAGTGGAAAACCTTTCCTTTGTGTAGCGGAAGCAAACTATAGTGGTATTCATAACCCAATCCTCGCATTCGTCCTCCGTAGCACCTAACTCTTCTAACGGGTCCTACTGGTCGCCCACATACTAGCTACAACATGAAAAAACTTTTTATGAGCTTTCGCTCAGTAAGTTCAAACATATTCTCACAGATCATTTAAAACATGCTTTAGAAACTTTTCTCATGGAAACCTTTTTCTTAAAACATTTTTCATAAAACATTTCTAAAACATTTTTCATAAACGTTTTTATTAAATATTTCTGTAACATTTTTAATAAACACTTTTCATAAAATATTTAACATAAAACAATCATCAGATTGTTCTTCATAAACATCATTTATGTTTTCATGAACACTCAATATAAAACATTCCTTAGAATATTTTATATAGCATATAAATGTTTCATAACAAGGAAAACAAGTAAAATCACAATGCATGTTTCCATTTATGCTTAATTGTGAACTTCAATTATAAGCATTTTATGAACATTCTTTTCTTACCTTAAATTTTTTCTTCATTCTTTAACTTTCCTTATCTTACTTAACTTTCTATCCTTGTTCCTTATCTTTCCTTATTTTCCTTTAACTTTCTTTATTTTACGTTTGTGTTCGTACCAACATCATTAATCATGAGATCATAAGCATGATGCTTTCCTTGCGGAAGACTTGAGACCGTCGAACATTGGGGTTATATACCTCACATCTAGGAGGTCAAACATTAACTTTACCTTCATTACTTCACAACAAGGAGGCTGGTACGACGTTTTTTTTTTTTATCTTTATGTTACCTTCTTATTAACTTTAATGAGCATATCAAATGCAATCACATCATATGCAAACACACTTGCAAATCATAGCTTGTACTGTAAAATCTATTGCATAACAAATGCAACTTATTATATAACAAATGCAACATAAAACGCAAACATATTTTGCTAATCATAATTTGTACTTTGAAACTTATTGCATAACAAATGCATCATATAACGCAATCATATTTTGCAAATCATAGCTTGTACTTTAAAACTTATTGCATAACAAATGCGACATAAAACTTATAACTTAAACTATAAAATATTATGCATTATCAAAATGCAAAACATACTTTAAATACTTTGAAAATCATAACTTGAACTTTTAAAAACATTATGCATATCAATATGCAAATAGACTTTAAACATAATAGTTGTAAATTCATTGCAAATCTTCTTTTGTACTTTAAAATTTTTTTGCATAATAAATGCAAACATACTTTAAAAGAAACTTGAATAGTAATTGCAAACTCATGTGTAAACATATACATAAATATTTAAAAATCATTACTTAATGCTGTAGGTGAAGTTTGAAACTTACCTGGACTTAACTCTAACGTTCTCTTTTCCATTCCTTTTCCTTTTCTTTCCATTAGTCGGCTTCCGTGTCCTAATCATACGACACCCGACTAATTAGTTAACTTTCTTTATTATCAATCCACTTGATTGATAATTTAACTGAGACCTTAAACATTCATTCCTTCTTAACTTAACTTGGTACCCTATTGGTTTACCCCTTTCCTTTCCTTAATTTTGTAACCCACCGGGTTACCTTTTGTTTACTTGAATATCTCTTATTAAATCTCTCGTCACGCATGATGGTTACGTTACTTAACGTATTATGAAACATTTTTCATCTAAGAACGTTATGCTAATTTGGAGTGTTCAACTCCGTTTTAGCCGTTTACCTTAATAATGATGATTTTACCCCTAACAGGTTTTCGTCCATTTTATAACTCCATAAAACCCATTGCTTAACTTTACCGTTCCATTACTTACATATTACAGAAAATTCCCACTTATGAGCGTTTCCTGATATCGGGCGTTTCGAGTCTGTTTTAGCCATTTTTCATAAAATGACCATTTTATCGTTAACTCTTTTTCTTCCATTATTTCCTTAACTAAACTTTAATTTCCTTAAAAAATTAGCATCTATGGTATTTACTGCCTATAGCAGTGTAAGGAACCAACGTTCCCTAGTGAAAACCAACCCATTTTTCACGCAATTTTATGGTTTTGGCCTGAAATACAAAAATATTTACATTTTTGCCACCGGAACTAAAAACAATCTTTTTAAACCATTAGTCCCCATTTTTCATGAGGAAAATTTTTACTCAAAGCACCATATTCAAAATCCTTTGAAAAAATGACATTTTTGCCCTTTAAAATTTTTCTCAATTTTAACAAGTTCTTGTAAAATTAAAATCTCACAAACGGTTGAGATTTTTGACAAACTGTCTGTGATGCTTAGCTGTTTCATCGAGATCTACAACTTTCATGTTTTAACTTTTACGAATTCCCACAATACAGGGGTTTTTTGGTCATTTTTTAATTTTGTCGAGGAGAAACTTTTTCTTTCAATTTAGTCCTTAGGGCATTTTGTAAAAATCCATTTTTAATCAATATCTCTACCCTTACAAGGGTAGTTCCAACTCTTGTTTCAATCATTTTCATGCCCACTCATCAATTTTGCAAAACTAACATTAAAATTACAAAAATAATCTTTTGCATAAACTACCATTTTGCACATTCAATATTTAATATCAATCATACCCTCATGCCATAGATCATATCCCAACAGAATTTAATCAAAGCTTTGCTTGAAAACCCACATGATTTTTGAAATAACAAAAATCAAAACAAAATCACTAAACTTTAAATTTAAAGAATCAAATCTTACCCAAATAACATTTTGTGCTTCTAGCCCTCCAAGAGCTCCTTTAAAACCTTTTTCCTAAGCATTTCTCACACAAAAATGCTTTGAATTAACTTTCCTTCCTTAACCCAAGAAAAACCATAAGAAACCTTTAAAAAAGTTAAGGTTTTACCCTTAAAACTTGATAAAATTCCTTGGGCTTTGCTTCTTGAACTTAAACGGGATTATTTTTGTTAAGATGTGAAGGTGAAAAATTCTTGGGAGAGAGCTTCAATGGTAGCCGTGGGTTGAGAAGGAGTGAAAAAATTTGGCTAAAATCACATTTAACGCATGCTTATCCTTTAAGGTGACTTACCAAGTAAGCCATTGGTTTACTAATGTGGCCTAATGTGATTGGGCCACCTTTCAAGGCATATGGCCCAATGAAATCTTAGTAGGTGTTCACTTGGTGGGCCCTCAAAAATTTACGCTGTGTAATTTTTCACCAAACAGTATTTTTCTTATACTGTCGTGATAAAATCAGTGTAAAAACATATTCCTAGGCTGTATAAAATATTTTACTTGCCTCTGGCTTATTTTTGGAGGCCAAACATAACCTTTCCCATATTTGTGTTTTCACTTAGTAGTATTCTTTCTACAGTGCTTTAACTTAAACAATCCAATTTTTGTACTGCATGACCTTAAACAGTCCAATTATTACACTGCATTACTCTAATACTATATAATTTTTTATGTTATTATACATTATTTTTCCTTAAACTATATTTTTTATTTTAATATAATCCTTAACTTAATGCATTTTTAATGCATTAAAAATTCTCAAGCGTTACAGTGGTCAGGTTAGAGCAGGACAAATAAGACCCAATCACCCAAGACCCGATCCAAAAACTAGCCACTGTGGTCCAGTTACGCACTAAGCAGATGGCACAATAGCAAGCTCAATAGCAACCGCCTTCTATTCTCCTTCCCCCGGCATGAGAAGACCAAGCCGGAGGTCTAGCAAGGTAGAGGGGCGACACCCAAGATGACCTAGACTCTAAGCATACCAGACAGACTACTGAGGGTATCTCGGTAAACAATAGGCTTGTCCGGGAAGGTCAGATCGGTCCTCAAGGGGGCCTCCCTGCAAGGCTCCTAAACATTCATCTTTGACAGGCTCGGGAACCAAGAAGATCGCCATCCCCGAGACAAGCAGGACGGAAGAGGCGACAGGGTTAAGGGTGGAGCCTAATACAGGGTGAAACTGCACAAAAATACCAATAGCTGCCAATTTTGAGATTTGTAGCTGTAGATAGACCACATCCAGAACTGCCGTTTTCGAGTCAATGAAGGCAGTATGCCAGATCCGCCATTCACCAACACCATCATATGAGCCCCTATGCTGAACAAATTCAAAGCTCTATAAATCAAAGCCTACGATGGGATAACTAACGTCGATGAGCACCTGGAGTTGTATCGAAGTCACATGCTACTCCAGAATGCTAGTGACACTACATGTACAAGGCGTTTTCACTCATTCTTACTGGACAAGCTCAGTAGTGGTTCCGACGTATTGAGCCAAGCATCATGACTTCATTCCACTAGTTATCTGATGCCTTCTAGGCAACCTTTGCCACGTCCAAGATAAGAAGAAAAGAAGTGACTTACCTCTACACCGTCAAGCAAGCTGACGGAGCATTAGAGACTACATCAACTGTTTCACTCAAGCTACGTTAGAGGTAAGGCACATCGAAGATAAGATCCTGAAGCACACATTCACAGAAGGTCTCAAAGACAAGAACCTTGTAACACCTGAGCATTTTAAACATAGTGAGTTTCAAACCTCACCTATAGCATGATGTAAATAGTTTTCAAATGTTTATATAAATATGTTTGCAAATGTGTTTGCAATTGTTATACAAGTTGTATTTATGCATTGGTTTCATGATATAAGAACCAAAGTAAAGAAAAAAAATGCTCCATTTTGGCTCTCCAAAACCATCCCATCCCTAAGCATTTCTCTCTCAAATTTTGATGATTACCAAGCCTCTAAATCATGTTTAAAGCAAGCTCTAGTGTTTTAGTGCAAAGTTTTGCAACTTTGGAGGTAAATTTCCATACTTTTTTCTATGGGTTTAGTGATTTTTACTCAAAGTTATGGATGGGTCTTGATTGGGTTTTGTCATGGTTTTGTGGAGAAGACATGACAAAGTTTTGAGCTACGCAAATGAGGGTCAAAATGGTTGGCAAAGTTTCAGTAAATCTTTAAACTTTTTACTTGAAATTTAAATGCATACCAAATGTTTGATGAAATGTTTTGGTATAAAGGGGTCGCTTTTGGTTCTGGGGGCAAAAATTTTAAGATTTTTGTGTTTTGGGCCAAAACTATAAAATTGTGTAAAAATTGAGTTTTCACTAGGGAACGTTGATTTCTTACACTGCTGTAGGCAGTAAGTGATTATAGATGCTAAGTTTTAAAGAATTTAAAGTTTAGGCAAGGAATGAATGAGAAAAAAAGAGATTAAGGACAAAATGGTCATTTTATGAAAATGGCAAAAACGGATCCGAAACGCCTGATCTCAGAAAACACTCCTTAGTGGGAATTTTTCTTGTAATATGTAGGTAATGGAACAGTAAAGTTAAGCAAGGAGTTTGAATAAGTTATGAAGTTGATGAAAAACCCGATAAGGGCAAAATCATCATTTTTGAGGAAACGACTAGAACGGAGTCGAACACTCCGAATTAACATAATGCTCTTAGAAGAAAAATGTTCCGTAATATGTTAAGTAATGAAACCGTCACATAAGACGAGAAATTTAATAAGTGATGTTCAAGTGAAAGAAAAGTAACCTGGTGGGTTACAAAGTTAAAAGCAACGGGTTACAAAGCAAAGTAAAAGAAGGTAAGCCGATAGCATACAACTTAAGTAAAAAGGAAGGAACAGTTAATGTTTAAGTTTCATTGTCAATCGAGTAGATTGATAAAAAGAAAGTTAACTAATAAGTCGCAGTGTCGTTCGATCAAAACACAGAAGCCGACTAATGAAAAGAAAAAGGAATGAGACAGGAATGCTAGAGCTAGGACTAGGTAAGTTCAAATCTCACCTACAACATGAAATGATTGATTTTCAAATGCTTATATATATGTTTGCAACCGTTATGCAAGTTGTTTTTAAAATATGCTTGCATTTGTTATGCAAAAGGTTTTAAAGTTTAAACCAAGATTTGCAATGTACTTGCAACTATTATGTTTAAAGCGTGATTGTATTTAATAGGCATAATGTTTTAAAGATTAAGTAAAAGTTTGCAATGTATTTGCAATAATTATGTTTAAAGTACGTTTGCATTTTGTTAATGCATAATGTTTTATAGTTTAAGTTATAAGTTTTATGCTGCATTTGTTATGCATTAAGTTTTAAAGAGAACAAGTTATGATTTGCAAATGTGTTTGCATATGATGTGATAGCATTTGATATGCTCACTAAAGTAAAAAAGATGGTTAAGTTAAAGATAAAAAAGAAAGTGTTGTGCTAGCCTCCTTGATGTGAGGTACACAAGTAAAGTTAAAGTTTTGACCTCCTTGATTTGAGGTACATGACCTCGGTATTCGATGGTCTCAAGTCTTCCACATGGAAAGCATCATGTTTATGATCCCATGATTAATGATGTTGGTACGAACGCTAAAGTTTATAAGATAAGGAGAGTTAAGGAACAAATATAAAAAGTTAAAGTAAGAAAAGAAGGGTCATAAGATGCTCATAATTGAAAGTTCATAATTGGACATAAATGGAAACATGCATTTTGATGTTGCTTGTTTTCCTTGCTATGAAATATTTTTATGTTATGATAGAATGTTTTATGTTAAGTGTTTATGAAAAACATTTTCATGACAAGAAAAGGTTTATAAATGACGTTTTATAAAAAACATTCAAGATATATTTTATGAAAAACATTTATGAAAAACAGTTTCAAAAATGTTTATGAAAAATATTTTAAGAGAAATGTTTTTATGAGAAAAGTTTTTAAAGCATGTTTAAATGATTTGTGAGATTATGTTTGAAAGTACTAAGCAAAAGCTCATTAAAAGTTTCTTCATGCTGTAGGTAGTCCTATGGGTGACCAGTAGGGCTTGTTAGAAGAGCTGGGTGCTACGGAGGACAAATGCGAAGATTTGGATATAGATACCCCCACAGTTTGCTTTCGCTGCACAAAGAAAAGGTTTTCCTATTTAATATAGTGTTTTTAAAGTTTTAAGAAAATCAAAGTTATATGAAATGTTTTCAAAGTTTTAGGATATATATTTTACGAAATGTTTTATATAATAATAAAAATAAGTTTTAAGTTACGATTTAGTTAACATTTCTTATTAGGTTTTAAGAAATGACTTGAAATAGTTTTAAAGTCAAGTGTTGAGTAGTGACTTAACTTAAATTGCGACATAAGTCGCAATAGCTTTTAAGAATGTTTTAATTGATGTAAAAAAATTATTTTAGTATTTTTCTTACTAAGTAAGTAAGATTAATGTTTAAGAAACAATGTTTAAGAAAGTTAAGTGACTGCTCGAAAAGGCGGCTCATCACAAGTGGTATTGGAGCAGTATCCTGCCATCCTATCTTGCATTATCATATGTTTGCTACATTATAGCTCAAGTAAGTAAGTTAAGTTAAGTAGGAACAAAAGTTAGTATTTAATGGTTACATGTTTATGCCGGACATAGCCTTAAGCGTCGGCACTTTCGGATGTACAACGAGAAGGCGAAGGTCTAAGGATGAATATAATGTTAGATGTTATAATGTCCCCACAAGTCAACAATGGTTATCGTCCATCAACGGTATCAAGTCAATGATGATCAAATGTGGTCAATGATGGTCAACAGATGGCCAATGGCTCAAAATCAAGAAGATGTGCTCATGACATGTTATGTTGTTCTTGCGCACAATGGTGTCTCTGTACGAGCAAATCTCGCTTTGTTAGAAATCATTCGGTATTGGCTATATGTATAACAAGGAGAGCAGATCAAGATAATGGAATAATAGACGTCCAAAAGTAATTTTCGGTGCTCTATGGAACAAGAGTGCCTGAAAGCAACCAGTTGTTAGATGACTAACTGTGTGATCCTTTCGAGGTTAAGCATTCTGTAGTTGAACTGAGACATGCTAAGGAGCTCGTAACTGCCTGGATGGGAATCAAATCAAGAGAATGATGTCGAATCTATCAATGAAAATCTCACAGATTAAAGGATGGAAGTTGGAGATTTATACGTTATAAGGAAAATTACAGAAAAATGTAATTTTAGAATGGATATGGGACCGAAAAATCATGGATTTATGTCCGGATGACCTTATTCTTTTGATAGATATGATGCGATTTGAATAAAAATGAACCCTATTTTCAAGAATGGCATTCACTGGTAGAATGTTAAACCCTTAATTGAATAGAAACTGTGCTTGAACACTGAAAGATCAGAGTTGTGCAATGGAAGTATAGTGCCATAATTAAAAAAAATATATCAATGAAATGATGAAAGTAATAATAAAGGACAGTATGTTAAGAACGTAATAATAAAGGACAATATGTTAAGAACAGAAAGGGAGATAAGGAAATAAACTACCCATGAAGGTTCTAATTTTCGAGGACGAAAATTTTTAAGGAAGGTATATTGTAACACCCGAGCATTTTAAACACAGTAAGTTTCAAACCTCACCTAGCATGAAGTAAATAGTTTTCAAATGTTTATATAAATATGTTTGCAAATGTGTTTGCAATTGTTATACAAGTTGTATTTATGCATTGGTTTCATGATATAAGAACCAAAGTCAAGAAAAAAATGCTCCATTTTGGCTCTCTAAAACCATACCCTCCCTAAGCATTTCTCTCTCAAATTTTGATGATTTCCAATCCTCCAAATCATGTTTAAAGCAAGCTCTAGTGTTTTAGTGCAAAGTTTTGCAATTTTAGAGGTAAATTTCTGAACTTTTTTCTAAGGGTTTAGTGATTTTTATTCAAAGTTATGGATGGGTCTTGATTGGGTTTTGTCATGGTTTTGTGAAGAAGACATGACAAAGTTTTGAGCTACACAAATGAGGGTCAAAATGGTTGGCAAAGTTTAGGTAAATCTTTAAATTTTTTACTTGAAATTTATATGCATACCAAGTGTTTGATGAAATATTTTGGTATAAAGGGGTCGCTTTTGGTTCTGGGAGCAAAAATGTCAAGATTTTTGTGTTTTAAGCCAAAACCATAAAATTGTGTAAAAATTGAGTTTTTACCAGGGAACGTTGATTTCCTATACTGCTGTAGGCAGTAAGTAATTATAAATGCTAAGTTTTAAAGAATTTAAAGTTTAGGCAAGGAATGAATGAAAGAAAAAGAGATTAAGGACAAAATGGTCATTTTATGAAAATGGCTAAAACAGATCCAAAATGCCCGATCTCAAAAAACACTCCTTAGTGGGAATTTTTTTTCATAATATGCAAGTAATGGAACAATAAAGTTAAGCAAGGAGTTTTAATAAGTTACAAAGTTGATGACCCAAGAAGGGCAAAATCGTCATTTTTGAGGAAACAACTGGAATGGAGTCGAACACTCCGAATTAACATAACGCTCTTAGACAAAAAATGTTTCGTAATACGTTAAGTAACAAAACCGTCACATGAGACGAGAAATTTAATAAGGGATGTTCAAGTGAAAGAAAAGTAACTTGGTGGGTAACAAAGTTAAAAGCAACGGGGTACAAAGCAAAGTAAAGGAAGGTAAACCGATAGTATACAAGTTAAGTAAAAAAGAAGGAACAGTTAATGTTTAAGTTTCATTGTCATTCGAGTAGATTGATAAAAAGAAAGTTAACTAATAAGTCGCGGTTTCGTTCGATCAAGACACAGAAGCCGACTAATGAAAAGAAAAAGGAATGAGACGGGAACACTAGAGCTAGGACCAGTAGATCTAGGACTAGGTAAGTTCAAATCTCACCTATAGCATGAAGTAATTGATTTTCAAATGCTTATATATATGTTTGCAAACGTTATGCAAGTTGTTTTTAAAATATGCTTGATTTGTTATGCAAAAGGTTTTAAAGTTTAAACCAAGATTTGCAATGTACTTGCAACTATTATGTTTAGAGCGTGATTGCATTTAATTGGCATAATGTTTTAAAGATTAAGTAAAAGTTTGCAACGTATTCACAATAATTATGTTTAAAGTACGTTTTCATTTTGTTAATGCATAATGTTTTATAGTTTAAGTTATAAGTTTTATGCTGCATTTGTTATGCTTAAGTTTTAAAGAGAACAAGTTATGATTTGCAAATATGTTTGCATATGATGTGATAGCATTTGATATGCTCACTAAAGTTAAAAAGATGGTTAATTTAAAGATAAAAAAGAAAGTGACATGCCAGCCTCCTTGATGTGAGGTACACAAGTAAAGTTAAAGTTTTGACCTCCTTGATGTGAGGTACACGACCTCGGTGTTCAATGGTCTCAAGTCTTCCACATGGAAAGCATCATGTTTATGATCTCATGATTAATGATGTTGGTACGAACGCTAAAGTTTATAAGATAAGGAGAGTTAAGGAAGAAATATAAAAAGTTAAAGTAAGAAAAGAAGGTTCATAAGATGCTCATAATTGAAAGTTCATAATTGAGCATAAATGGAAACATGCATTTTGATGTTGCTTGTTTTCCTTGCTATGAAATATTTTTATGTTATGAAAAACATTCTGAGGAATGTTTTATGTTAAGTGTTTATAAAAAACACTTTCATGACAAGAAAAGGTTTATAAATGACGTTTTATGAAAAACATTCAAGATATGTTTTATGAAAAACGTTTTCAAAAATGTTTATGAAAAAAGTTTTAAGAGAGAGGTTTTTATGAGAAAAGTTTTTAAAGCATGTTTAAATGATTTTGAGATTTTGTTTGAACTTACTAAGCGAAAGCTCATTATAAGTTTCTTCCTGCTGTAGGTAGTCCTATGAGTGACCAGTAGAACTTGTTAGAAGTACTAGGTGCTATAGAGGGCAGATGCAAAGATTTGAGTATGGATATCACCACAGTTTGCTTCCCCTACTCAAAGAAAAGGTTTTCCACTATTTAATATAGTGTTTTCAAAGTTTAAAAAAACTCAAAGTTTTATAAAATGTTTTCAAAGTTTAAGATATGTATTTTACGAAATGTTTTATATAATAATAAAAATAAGTTTTAAATTACGATTTAGTTAACGTTTCTTATTAAGTTTTAAGAAACAACTTAAAATGATTTTAAAGTCAAGTGTTGAGCGGTGACTCAACTTAAATTATGACAGAAGTCGCAATACCTTTTAAGAATGTTTTAATTGATGTAAAAAAAATTTATTTCAATGTTTTTCTTACTAAGTAAGTAAGATTAATGTTTAAGAAACAATGTTTAAGAAAGTTAAATGACTGCTCACAAAGGCAGGTCGTCACAAACCTTATCTAGTCGCTCGTCCTCGAACAGCCATGCTTTTTTTTTTCTCAAATGCTTGGTTATGCTCAGAGGCATGCCAATGCGACCAAGTACATGAAAAGTTGCCGAGAAGGTGAAGGCAGCTGCAACGGTAACAAGAAGAAGGGGAAGAAGCGGTAAACTTTGCCCGAGCAGACGGCGACTAACCAGAGCAAGAAGCTAAAGACAGATAAGTCCAAGGTTCTGACTAGGAAGCTCCAAAGCTATACAACCCTCGTCGACAGCATTGATGAGGTACTAAACTAGGTAAGTAACAAGAATCTGTTGGTGGGTCTGCCTCCATCAAAGGGTAGTAAAGCCAAGAGGGATCAGAACAAATACTATAACTTCCATAAGGATGTTAGGCATAATACCCACGATTGTATCCAACTCAATGACCATATCAAAAGACTTGTCCAAGATTAGCATCTGAGGTAGTTCGTGGAGCAAGTCCCAACTCCTAGTACCAATCGACCCGAGATGGGCAACCCCAGTCTCATAACAATGTTGGGAACACCCCAGAACCGCCGAGCATCGTTTATACAATTTTTGGCCGGCTAGTTACCGGGGACACCTCAAGTGGCCGGTAGGCATATGCCCATGAGGCTCGGCTAGTTAAGAGGGGCAACCTCATGAACATGTCCGAGCACATAAACAAGATCTGCAAACAGGAGGATGTCCCCATCACTTTTATAGAAGAAGAGGCAGACAAGCTCATTCACCCACATAACGACGTTCTAGTGTGTAAACCCCAAATTGCCAATAACATAGTTTGGAATGTGCTAATAAACAATGGTAGCTCGACTGATATCTTAGTCAAACAGGCTTATGACAAGTTGAAGATCAACAATGCCACGCTAACCCCTGTCTGGACACCCCTATACGGCTTCATAAGGGAACGCATTCAAGCAGTATGAAAGATTGCCTTGCCGATCACCTTTGGAAAGGGTGCTAGTTGGATAACACATGTGGTCGACTTCCTCATCGTCGACAAACCCTCCCAACATAACATTATCATTGGGAGGCCTACCTTGAATGCTCTCAAAGCCGTGGTCTCCACCTACCACCTTGCAATGAAGTTTGCAACGAAGAACGAGGTCAGAGTCATCAGGTCAAGATCGAAGAATTCTGGCAAATGTTATGCCAAGGCGGTGAAAGAAGCTGCAGCTTGGTAACTAACTGTCTCAGCCACATTTAAGGTGGACAAGATGGCCTTCCCTGCTAAGCAGGAGCCAAAAATGCTATCCGACCTTGATCCTTGTATGCCAGAAGAAGAAGTACTAGCCACGCCAGTAGAAGACTTGATGTCATACCAAGTGGACCTCAAACACCCCGACTAACGGTCCAACTCGGGTCTCAATTAAAGCTTGAGATTCAGGATGACCTACAAAGTTTTAAAAGGAATATCGGGATGTCTTAGCCTAGTCACACAAGGACATGCCCGGATTGACCCAACATCATTTACCACCACCTCGACATCCCCCCATAACACAAATCGGTCATCCAGAAGAGAAAAGCATTTAATTTAGAGAGTTATGCCGCCATCAACAAAGAAGTCCAAAAGCTTTTGAAGGCTGGCTTTATCTAGGAGGTCACATACCCAAAATGGTTGCTAATGTAGTCCTGGTCAAAAAGGCCAGTGAGAAGTGGCAAACCTACATTGATTATACTGACCTTAACAAAGCCTACCCAAAGGACTGCTTCCCACTATCCTAGATAGACTAACTAGTGGACACAGCAGCTAGACACGAGTTGCTAAGCTTCATGGATGCCTACTCCAGATACAACTAGATCAAGATGGCTGAGGAAGACCATATAAAGACCACCTTTACCATGGACTAGGGACTGTTTTGTTACATGGTTTTGCCATTTGGACTAAAGAATGTCGGAGCCACCTACCAGCGCCTTGTGAATAGAATGTTTACTTAGTTGATCAAGAAAACCATGGAGGTATACGTCGATGACATGCTCATCAAATGTGTCCGAGCTACATACCATATTATTGATCTCTAAAAAAACTTTGACATCTTCTAGGAATACAAGATGAAGCTCAAACTGAACAAATACGTGTTTGGAGTTGAATCCGACAAGTTCCTCGGATTTATGGTTAACCACTATGGTATTAAAGTTAATCCTGTCGAGGCCCAGGCCATGATGGATATGCATTCTCCCCGCACTGTCAAATAAGTGCAAAAGCTGACCGACATGGTAGCAGCCCTGTCAAGTTTTATCTCTTGGTCTACCAACGATGCCAACCTTTTTTCCAAGCACTCAAAAGGAGGTTTGAGTGGAGCAAGGACTGTGAGGAAGCATTCCAAAGCCTCAAGAAATAGTTGGCCACACCCCTGCTCTTATCCAAACCTTTACCAGGAGAGACACTTTAGGCCTATCTAGCTGTTTCTAAGAAAACTATAGCTCGGTCCACATCTGAGAAGAAGATAGTGTCCAGAAACCAGTTTACTACACCAGCAAATAATTTTAGGGCACTAAGGAGCGGTATAGTCCATTCGAGAAGTTGGTGCTTGTTTTTATCACCTTCATCTAGAAGCTCTGACCTTACTTCTAAGGGCACACCATTCAAGTCCCAAACAAATACCCCTTGCGCCAAGTCCTCCAAAGTCTAGAAATATCTAGCCGAATGGTCAGTTGAGCTCGAGCAATACGACATACACTTTGTGCCCTGGACGGTCATAAAGGTGCAAGCCTTGGCCAACTTCATCGTAGAATTCACAGACACTAGGCAGAATTCAAAGCTCCTGTTGAAGAACAAGATGCCCCTAATAGTACTAAGCCTGAGCCTGAATGGAAGCTCTTTGTAGATGGATCATCAAGTGTGAATGGCTCGGTTGTTGGTCTCATCCTCACCAGACCACATGGCTACAAGGTGAGTTATGTGCTTTGCTTCCACTTCAAGGCATCCAGCAACGAAGCTGAATATGAAGCCTTGATAGCCAAGCTCAGAATCGCATAAGACCTTGGGGTGGATTGCATCTGCATCCATAGCGATTCAATGCTTGTTGTCCAACAGGTCACCGTTGGGTTCCAAGCCTGAACAAAATATATGGTTGTATATTTGAAAGAGCTCCAAGTGTTGCTTGGGTAGTTTAGAGCCTATTCTTTCATTTAAATCCTAAGGTACGAGAGCACAAAAGCTGATGTGCTGGCTCAAATAGCCTCAAGCCTAGAAGATAACAACTTGATATTGGTTCTGATAAAGAGGCTGGCCGAGCCAAGCAGTAGCAAGGAAGTAGTGAACCTAGCCAAAGAACAAACAACACCTAAATAGCCCAATCATTTGATATTTGACCACAATAGAGTTGCATGGTGACCAAGAGGAAGCCTGGTGCATTCACAATAGCTAGGCTTAGTATTTGATGATCGAGGGGAAACTCTATAAACACGGCTACACTACTCCCTACCAAAGATGTGTTGGCCTCAAGAAGCTCGATGCCTCATCTAGGAAATCCACAACGAGTTATGCTGCAACCATGCAGGGGGCACTCCTTATCCCTTGAGTGCCTCCGCCAGGGGTACTACTAGCCGACCATGGATCAAGACTTCAAAGAACATGCACAAAAATGCCTCAAGTGCCAACAGTTTGCCCGAGAATTAGACATCATGCCAAGTCGCTTAACTTCGTTATGTTTGCCTGGCCATTCACCAAGTAGGCTATTGACCTGATCGGACCCCTACCCTCGGCCCGATCATAATTTAAGTATTGCATAGTGACCATTGACTACCTCACCCAGTGGGTAGAGGTCTAGCCCTGCACTAACATGACTGAAGCCAAATGCACCAACTTCATTTGCAAGAATATTATTCGTCAATATGGCATCTCGCACACCATAGTCACTGTCAACGCCAATCAGTTCGAAGTAGCCAATCTCCTCTGTATATGTGAACAGCTTGGCATCAAGAAGGTTTTTTTCCTTGCCTGGGTATCCTCAGAGCAATGGATAGGTTGAAGTAATTAACAAAACCATTAAAGACAACCTAAAAAAGAAACTAGAAGGCCTAAAAAATGCATTGATCGATGAGCTCCTGAAGGTACTCTGGGTTTACCATACTATTGCCTGAACTACCACTAGAGAAACTCCATTCTTCTTAGTCTATGGAGCTGAAGCCGTTATCCCAACTGAGGTTGGTCTGCCAAACTTTAGAGTTAAACACTATGATGAGCTACAAAATGTTGAATTTATGATGTCCGAGCTTAACCTATTGGCAGAGAGACAGAGCCCTAATCCGTACTATAGCTCTGAATCAAGTTATTACCCAGTACTATAACAAGTGGCCCATAAGAGGAGTTTCAAAGTTGGTGATTTAGTCTTGAAGAAAGTCATCGTCTAGCAGCCTTGGCTCTGTTCCTTTGGACCTAAATGGGATGGCCCATTCAAGGTGGTTAGCATTGTCATGTGCAAAATAGCCAACATGGAAGGAAATGTACTCGGCCACCGCTTGAATGATGAGCACCTGAAGAAATTTTATTACTGACAAGAGCCAAAATACCTTTTTTGACCTCTGACCTCATTATTCTTTCTGCAACTGCCAAGCAAAGCAGAGATATGTACAAAAAAGAATACATCAATGAAAGATACACATTTAAAGAATTCCTCCAGCAATTCACACTTAAAAAAGGCGACAACTCTTGAAGAGGAAGGGCCACCCTAACTCCTGTCTAGGGCAGTAGTCGGCACGCATTCTGACCACAAGTGGACTTGAAACAATAGTCTTCTAGTCTAGCGCCTTATGGATAACCTAAATAACAGTCACACTGACACGGTGATAACCTCAAAAATTCAACTCTTGACTACAACTAGACTTGTAAAAGTCCTAAAGAACTTAAACAAGTCTAAGGGGGCATAGGGCACTACGCGTCGTCATAGCCACCTCAGATTGGACACGCTGAAGAAGCGTGTCCCAAACGTAAGAGTTTGAGAATTGGATGTTCTTCCTGCTCGGCCAATAAAAAATAAAAAATAAAAATAACCCGAGGAACAATAAAAATAAGCTGAGGAACATTGAACTTAGGAACAATAAAATAATCTGAGGAATATTGAAGTTGAAAAAAATTTAAATAATCTGAGAAGCATTAAACTTGGTAAAATAAAAATTTTATTAATGTTTGAGGGAGGTACAAATAACCAGGCACCTCCCAAACCCAGATAGAGAATAAAAAAAGTATAAAAAAAGAGTACAAGGCCATCAACTCTAGGCCCCGACATCACCATCCCTGGCGTCAAGGTCGACCACCGTGTCTTGTACTCCTAAAGCTTAGACTTCCTTGACTTGCTCTTCTTCATTACTCCCTTCGAGCTCAACTATGAGTGACCAGTCCAAGGCAGCCGCCTTGGGATGGTTTTTAGAATGTGCTCCAACAAGTCTTTCATCTCGGGATAGAAATTGTCCGCGTAGTTGGCGGAGCCCTTAAACTCTTCCACTGCCTGGGCTAGCCTGCTGGACAACTCCTCCCTCAAGAACCGCTCGTATTCGTCCTAAGTGGCCTGGAACTTGCTTGTTTCCTCATGGAGGGTGGCCCGAGCCTGTTCTGCTTTAACCCGTGCCTAGTCGGCCTCCTCCTGAGCTTTTCTAGCATCGTCTTTAGACCAGGTTACATCAGTTCTTATCCAAGAAAGCTCGGCCTCCTTTTCCTTAAACATTTTTTTTCTCTCAAACCTTCTCCTCAATGGCTTTGTCAGCCTTTCTTCACTCGGTGTGTAAAATACGTTTGGCTAGGAGGTCGGTGACCGTCAAGTACAATCAGGCCTTCAAAAGCATGAATCAGAAATTGAAAAATAACACACGTAATAAAGAGCTCGAGACATGAAACCGGGCATACTTGGACTGTGAGCTTGAAAGCTAAGTAAAAACAATCCGAGAATGTTTGCTCTTAAGCCACCTCAAAAAATTTCCCATCCGGCATAGCTTCCCTAATGGTCTGGACCATTAGGGGGTGCGAAGGACGGCGTCTCCTTGGTGGATCAACTGGCTGTGGTAGGAAGATAACAATAGTAGCTGAAGGGTTGCCTTTCCCACAGCTTGATAAGTCCCTCGACAACGTTGGCAGTGGCAGGGCACTCGACAGGTCGCAGCACTCAGTCCTTTTCTTTTTTAGACCCAACGACCTCTTTTCATTTAGCTCGGTGAAGGTTTTCTATCAAGCTCTGCCTTTCCTACTGAGACATCCCTCTCAAAGAAAATTCTGCAAAAGAAAATCACTAAGTCAAGATGGGCTCGGGAACAACAAAAAACCTTAAGGCAAACTTTTGATCCAAAGTTGCCCTGGTGAGTAGAGTAGCTTTATCATGTCCGCAAGCTCTTTGTCAGCAATGGGTAGCCCCAAAGAAAGGGAACCATAAGAAGAGTCCTCGAAACTAGACAATGATGCCCCCCCCCCGGTTGGCTATAAGAATCGGTAAGTGCTTGGCCCTAGGACGTCAGCGACACTATGTTAAACATGTATGCCCTAAGGAGTAAAAATATAACATATTTTTAAAGACATTTTTATGAATAAAGAGTTTATTTATTATTCATATACCAAATTATTATCGTCTTTATGTTCATATTTGCTAAATGTATGATAAGCAAACATGTTAGACATGTATGCTCTAAGGAGTAAAAATGTAATACGTTTTTGGAGACATTTTTATCAATAAAGAATTTATTCATTTATATATACCAAATATTGTCCTCTTTACATTCATATTTGTTGAATGTATGATAAGCAAAAAGTAGTCTGAGACTGTCAGTCTAAACCTTAAGAGTTGGGCATATGATGGGATGATTATGCGGTAGACACGACTCTTAAGGTGATGGTCTAAAATATATGATCCGCAATCGAGGGAATAAAGTTGGGCGCTTTATTCATGTAAAGATTGTTATGTTGTCTATGTCCCTTTTGGGAGATGGTTTGTCTTGGCCATCAGAGTTAGACTCCGTGAATAGAAACATTGGCACGTTGTCATAAGTGACGATGTGCTGGATCGGGACATAAAGTGAATTGATTTGGATTAATAATTCTATCTTGGCAAATCGATTCACTTTAGACAATCATTTGTATTGTATCTTAATCCTGAGATGAATAATGGGCCCGTTGTCTCGACTTGTGTCTTTTGATGTACCAATGGGTGACTCCCACATCTCTATAGTGGCATGCATGCCGGTACGTTGGAGGCACAACTCTTGATAGCGTAGACTTGTTATTCATAGATATGGAATCCATAGCTCCTCTTTAGGAGTAATGATATCCTCTTATATGCGTTGTCCTGTAATTGGAAAACTAGAGCGCTCAATCATTTGGATACATAGGTGTAACCGAATGGTATACTATCTTTGGATGGTAAGTTTTCTAATGGTGAGACAATGGAACGTAAGATAAAAATAATCGGGAAGGTAAGACAGAACTTGTCCTTAAGCCGATTATGGATGATCATATGGGGATGCGATACACTATGATATGTCATGGAGACTTAGATACGCGAGCTTCGTAATTCTATAAAGTTCGAGAGTGCAGCTCCAAGCTTTTAGTGGAGTAGCGTTGGAGTTGATAATTGTGAAATGTATATCTGGGATATTGGGTTTCATAATTATCATGAGCTTGAACTTTATAGGTCCATTTTGGTCCCCTTTGCTAGCTCACAAAATCCTGTAACGACACGGCGTGCTTTTCCAATAATTGGTGACTTATGTCGGATTTATCAGATTGGTTTAAAAATTGTAAGAATCAAATAATTCATGTCTGTTTATTGGTTGAATTAATTTTGTAAGAAATTAGTTCAAGATAAACTTGTTGAATTATTGTGATCAAATAATTCTTGTCTGTTTATCGGTTGATTTAATTTTTGATAAATTGGATCAAGATAAACTTGTAGAATTATTGTGAATTAATTTATTTTCTTAGAGATTATCTTGATAAAGTTTTTTTTGATCAGATATCTTTTCTATTGGGCTATTTGAATCAAAACTGAGACTTTATCCTTTAGAATCTCGGGTGGAAAATAAAAGATTCGCGGAGATTTTTTCTCTGCAGTTCGGCCTGTCGGATGACGTGTTCGGCCTACCAAACTAGACAGTTCGGCCTGCCTATCAGACAGTTCGGCCTGCCTAACAACGCACATAAGATTACGCGTTTTCACGCATATCTTATCAGATATTGATCCGAACTTGATTCTGTTTCGATTTTTTGAGACCAAATCTGATATGGACTAACCCTAGGACCAATAGGTATAAAGAGGGAGTGAGTCTAATGATTTACTCAGATCAATTTGAGAGATTAAGAGTGATACTCTTCTAGTGAGCATCTGAAAACTCCCTGAGAGCTTTTGTTCACAAATCACGAGCACTAGCTTTGGGTTCTCTCTATTGGTTGGAAGGAGAGTCACCGGTGGAAGAGCTGTACGTGTGAGCCCACACTCACTCCGGTTGTGGATAGAGAATAGCAAAGAAGACCAGTTGGTTGAGGCTCTTCTGGAACGTTACTTCTCTACACAGGTCGCGGAGGTTCTTCGGCACACTGAGGTTAGTAAGATCTGTTTAATTTATACATATAACATGTCAAACTTGTGTTTTGGTAAATACTCTGATGAAAAATTTTTAAAATTCCGCTGCGCACTTTGTTTCCAACAAAACAAATGTGTGAGACTATCACTCTAAGCCTTTAGAATCAGACATATGATGGACAGATTATGCGGAAGACATGATTCTAATGGTGAGGGTCTAAATCATAAGATCAACAATCGAGGGAATAAAGTTGGACACTTTATTCATACAACGATTGTTATGTTGTCTATATCCCTAACGAGAGATGGTTTGTCTTGACCATCGGAGGTGGGCTCCACGAATAGAAACATTGGTGCATTGTCATAGGTGATGAAGTATTAGATCAGAATATAAAGTGTAATTGATTTGGATTAATAATTCTGTCTTGACAAATCAATTCACTTTAGACAATCATATGTGTTGTATCTTAATTCTAAGATGATTAGTGGGCCCGTTGTCTTAACTTATGTCTTTTGATGTACCAAAGGGTAACATCCATATTTTATGTTAGTACGCATGTTGGTATATTGGAGACATGACTCTTGATAGCGTCGACTTGTTATTCATAGCTACAGAATCCATAGCACCTCTTTAGGAGTCAATGATATCCTCTTATATACATTATCCTGTAATTGGAAGACTAGAGCACTCAACCATTTGGATACATAAGTGTAACTAAATGGTATACTGTCTTTGGATGGTAAGTTTTCTGATGGTGAAATAATGAAACGTAAGAGAAAAATAATTGGAAAGGTAAGATATAATTTATCCTTAAGCCGATTATGGATATCCTATTAGGATACGATACATTATGATATGTCATGGATACTTAGCTATTTGGGCTTCGTAATTTTATATAGTTTGAAAATGTAGCTCTAAGCTTTTAGTGGAGTAGCATTAGAGTTGATAATTATGAAATATATACTTGAGTATTGTGCTTTATAATTATCAAGAGCTTCAACTAATAGGTCCATCAGTCCCCTTTGCTAGCTCATAATAAATTCTTTGATGATATGGCATGCTTTTTCGATAAATTAGTAACTTATGTTAAATTATTAGATTGACCAAAATTCGATAAGATTAGCTAATTCCTGTCTGTGTATCGGTTGAATTCATTTTGTATAAATTAATTCAATATTAGCTTATTGAATGATGAGGAATATTTATTTTCCTAGATATTATCTAGATATGACTGTTTTAATCAGATAACTTCTCTATTGGGTTATTTGACTTAAAACTGAGACTTTATCTAAAGAATCTCAGGTGAAAAATAAAAGATTTACAGAGATCTTTTATCGTAAGTTCGGCAGGATGATCAGTTAGTTTGGTCTATCGATGGAGTAGGTTCGGTAGGCCGATCTATAAGTTTGGCCTACCGACCGAATGATAATTTGATCACGTATTTTTACGCGATTTTATCAGATATTGATCTAGATTTGAATTTTTGACACCTTATCTGATAATAACCAACCATGGGACGACCTCTATAAATAGGGAGTGAGGTTCTATGTTATTAGATTAGTTAAAAAATTAAAAGTGAGCACTCTAGTCTATGAGTCTCTAAAACTCCCTTGAAAGCTATTATTCATAAATCATGAACACTAGTTCTAGGCTTTCTCAATTGGTTGGAAGGAGAGTCACTAGGGAAGAGTTATACGAGGTGTACCCACACACATAGCAATTGTTGATAGAGAATAGCAAAGGAGACTAGTTGGTTGAGACTCTTCTAGAATACCTTTCTCTTCACCAATTGCAGGAGCTCTTCAACATTCAAAGTTTAGTAAGATCTGGTTAATTTATGCATATAGCATGTCAAACTTGTGTTTTGAAAAAATACTCTAATTAAAAATTTTTAAATTTTCGCTACGTATTGTTTTTCTAACAGTTGGTATCAAAGCCATGGTTTTTGCATCAATTTATGAGTTTGTGATCATGCTATATGAATAAATTATGTGATCTTGATGTCTTCTATGCTTGAATTTAATTTTTTAGAGTGTTGACACTCTATGGTTTCTATATATTATGTTGACATGAAATTATATGGTGAATGCTTATTAATTATGGATGCTTAAATTATCATTTAAGTATTAATTAATTAATTAATTTAGGCTAGTTATGGTTCCTTAAAGGTTAGGATGTGTATCTAGGTTTTTCATATAATTAGATGGCGGTCTATCATCATCATCTAGGAATTATTATTTAATTTTAAATTTGTAAGAATTTGGTAATTAAATAATCATTTGGAGAAGATGGATCTAGAAGATAGGTATAAAAGATGGACGATAGTATTCCACAAATATTTCTTGAGTCTCTAAATTTTTAATGTTTTTGAATTATTGAAAATTAGATTGAAAAACTACGTTAAAACTATTTTTCTAAAAAAATGTGAATTTAGCTCGGTTTGCAGGCCAAACCGTTAGGTTCGAAAGGTCGATAGTCGCAAACCAATAATCTAAACCTCCAAGATCAACAGTCCATCCATGGGGCAGATTTCTGACGGCTCTGGTTGCAGGCCGAACTTTCAAGTTTGGCAAGCTAATCTGTCATGACTGGTAGGTTGAACTCTCTAGATCGGCACGTTGGTAGAGAGTTATGGATTTTCAAAAAAGGTGCATTTTTTGGGACAGTTTTGATTTTATTTTTGAGACAATTCTAAGAAACATTAAATTTGGATATGACCGAAAATATGGAGTATTCAATCTATGTGGGATTGAAGACTTGAAAATGGATAATACATGAAGAAGGATACAATTTGAAGATTCAAGGATGAAGAATCAATAATATGTTTCAATTGGTCTATTGTAATCTTTGATTTCTTTTCTCTAGGGTGGAACCATAATATTACAGCTATTTATTATTTGGCTTGTGGCTTTGCATGATTGCTTTGCTTGTCTACATTATAATATGATTCACCATGTGTGTTGATAGCATGTCATATAGAATAGAGAGTGCTGCGTGTTAAAAATTGTTCATGCATGTTTTTTAAAATAAAACCTTGATTTCAAAAGATTGAGTGGGAGAACGTACTCAAAGAGAGGGCCTACAGCCTTCATCATTGGTTCAGAGGTAGCACATGGTGGTTTTGACCCCTAGGAAGGGACTTCATCATGTATCAGTTAGATCTTCGAGAGGATAAGGAATTTTAGCATGATTTATTATTGCACACCCCTAGGTGGTGATTATAAATCATGGATAAAATATTGAAATGATGGTTATATACTCATGTTAATTTTATTGTTAACCTCTCATAGGAGCTTTGTTAATAAAATTAATAGCTAAAGAAACGATTATTACTATATGCTGGATCATGCGGGTTCTAGATGGCATATATAAATTAGGGGGGATTCGTGTTCCTAATTGAATTTAGTTAGTCTCCCCTAAGCAGCTTGTTGAATTCTAAATTCTGGGAATTATCGTTGTAAGGTTATGATATTTTCTAGGCTTTGACACGAAAACATACTTGTATGTTTATTTGATTGTGTTATCTTACTAAATTATTATGATATGTTTGCTTATGTTTGGTTTATGATTCTTTATTGTAGATGTCTAAAAATGCTTTATCTTTGATACTCAATAAAAACCAATTAACCAGTGAGAATTTTAATAATTGGAAACAAAACCTGAATATCATCCTATCCTTTAAGAAACTGAAATTTATGCTGACAACACCATGTCCTCCCAAGCCTATAGGAGATTCCAATAATAAGGAAATCCAAATGTATAATCGTTGGAAAGATGCTAACAATCAAGTCTGCTGTTATTTTATGGCCAGCATGAATAACTTACTGTAGACACAACATGAAGATTATGAGACTACAAAGTAGATTTTGGATAATCTTGAAGACATGTTTGGAGGCTAGGGCCTAACAAAATGGTAGGTGGCACTTCAGAAACTCTTAAACTACAAACAGCAACTGGGGACTCTTATAAAATAGCATATGATGTTGGTCATGGGTTACCTTGCTGAGGCTTAAACCAATGGAGCTGACATAGATGCTGAAACACAGATGACTGTAGTTTTTGAGACTTAATCTAAATAGTTTATCTCATTTAGAGCTTTATTTAATTTAAGCAATAGATGGGATATGACCTTGACTGAGCTGATGAAGCAGTTACAAGAGTTCAAAATTCTGATCAGGGAAACTCCTGCTGGTGGTGAGGCCAACTTGGTAGTTGCCTCTAGTTCCAATCCTAACTTTGGAAATGGAAATAAGCAACTGGCTAAGAATGAGAAGTGTTCTATCCCTACAAATGACAAGAACAAGGAGAAGAAAATGAAGAACCAGAAGAAGCTCAAATGCTTTTTCTGTGGGAAGGTCGAGCACATCAAGAAAAATTGCAAGGACTTCCTTTCTTGAGGAGGTAGGTGTGATCTTTTGGTTATTGAAACTTGTTTAGTTAAGGAATCTAGTGACACTTAGGTCATAGATTTTGAGGCAACTAATCATGTTTGTGTTTCTCTGCAGAAGTCTGCTGCATGAAAACTTAATGCTTCGGACGGATGATGGATCCTTAGTGTTGGCTCAAGCAGTGGGAGACATCCATCTTTATTTTGATAATTATAGGAGTTTAGTTTTGCGAGATTGTTTTTATGTTTCTAAACTTAAAAGGAATTTAATTTCTGTAGCTTGTTTATTTAAAGACTCTTATGTAGTTTCTTTTAATAATAAAGTGGTGATTCGTAAAAATCAATTTTTTGTATGTGATAGACAAATGCAAAACAATCTATATTTTATCAAACCTAAGATGGGCTTATTGCTTAATATTGAGGTTAATGATTATAACTTTAAAAGACTTAAAACTTCTCACTCTAATAAGACCTATCTTTGGCATTTATGACTAGGTCATATTAACCTAAATAGGATTCAAAGCTTAGTAAGGGATGGACCTTTAAGTCACTTAAAGGTAGAATTATACCACCATGTGAATCTTGTTTGGAGGATAAAAGGACCAAAAGACCATTTGTGTCTAAGGGCAATAAGGCCGAAGGGATTTTAGAACTTGTGCATAGCGATGTTTGCGGACCTATGAACAACGGGCCATGAGGAGGGTATAAGTATTTTGTCACTTTTATTGATGATTACTTATGATATAGGTATGTATACCTAATGCATCATAAAAACAAAACTTATGACAAGTTCAGGGAGTTTTAAGATGAAATGAGAAAGCAATTGGTGAATACCTTTTTGATGAGTTCTTAGAACACTTAATAGAAAACGGGATTCTATCCCATTTGACTACATCGGTATGTATACCTTTTATTGATGATTACTTATGATATAGGTATGTATACCTAATGCATCATAAAAACAAAACTTATGACAAGTTCAGGGAGTTTTAAGATGAAATGAGAAAGCAATTGGTGAATACCTTTTTGATGAGTTCTTGGAACACTTAATAGAAAATGGGATTCTATCCCATTTGACTACATCGGGCACTTCACAGCAAAATGCCGTAGCTGGGAAAAAGAATAGGACTTTGTTGGACATGGTTAGGTCCATGATGAGTTATTCATCATTGCCTTTATCCTTTTGGGGATATGCACTATAAACTACATGTTATCTTTTGAACAATGTGCCTTCAAAATCGGTTCCTAAAGCTCCTCACGAGTTGTGGACAGGAAAAGAACATCCTTAAACCATATTCGCATATGCGGATGGCAAGCTCATGTCCTGTTTAAGGAAGGAAATAAGTTGGAACCACATTCGAAAGTTTATGTATTTGTAGGATATCCAAAAGGGACTAAAAGAGGTTATTTCTATAACTCAAAGGAAAATAGAGTCGTAGTTTCAACTAATGTAATATTCCTTGAGGAAAGTTATATGGACGACTTTAAGCTTCAAAGTAAAGTGGTACTCGAGGAGTTGGCAACTGATTAGATCACTCCAAGGTTCTAAATGAAACTATTCCAATCAATATAGAAAAACAAACCGAACAACAACTCAAAGGGCTTCGACATAGTAGGAGAATCAGGCATCAACTTGAGAGGTATATATTCAATGGTGCAGCTATTTTGGCTGAACCAGTTGAACATAATAGGGATCCTTACACGTACGAAGAGGCTATGGAGGACGTTGATTCAAAACTCTGGATAAAGGCCATGAACACAGAGATGAAGTCTATAGAGACCAATCGGGTCTAGGAGCTTGTGGATCTTCTTGAAAGGATAAAACCCATAGGATGTAAGTGGATCTATAAGAGAAAAAGAGGAATGGATGGGAAATTCAAAACCTATAAAGCTAGACTGGTAGCTAAGGGATACACACAAAAGGAAGGAATCAATTACGTGGAAAGCTTTTTGCTTGTAGCTATGCTTAAGTCCATCCACATTCTCTTATCGATAGCTGTAGCTCTCGACTACAAGATTTGGCAAATAGATGTCAAGATGGCTTTTCTAAATGGCTATCTTGATGAGTCCATTTATATGGTATAGCCAGATGGGGTCAAGGCTAAGTGTCAGGAGGGTAAGGTTTGTAAGCTGTTAAAGTCAATTTATGGACTTAAACAGTCTTCTCATTCTTGGAACATAAGATTTGATCAAGTGATCAAGACTTATGGGTTTGCACAAAATGTGGATGAACCATAACACATTAAGGATGGGAAGGTGGTTTTTCTACTACTCTATGTAGGTGATATTCTACTAATTGGCAATAACATTGGGGCATTGTCATTCGTTAAATTATGGTTGACCAAGTAGTTTGACATAAAAGACTTAGGTGAAGCTAATTATATTCTTAGTATCTAGATCTTTCGGGATAGGAAGAATAGAATGATAGCTTTTTCCAAGCAGGCTACGTAGATAAAATTCTTAAGATGTATGCAATGCAGGATTTCAAGAATGGTGGGCAACCATTTAGGTCTAAAATTACTCTTTTTAAGAAAGACTCACTAAAGTTTGATGATGAAAGAGAATACATGAAGAAGGTGCCTTATGCTTCGGCAGTAGGTAGTCTCTTGTATACCATGCTTTATACATGACCGAATGTTAGTTATGTAGTCGAGATAGTAAGTCGCTTTCAGTCGGATCCAAGACCAAACCACTAGGTTGTGGTCAACCATAATTTCAAGTACCTAAGAAGGACTTAAGGGTATATACTTATATATTCGGGTGAGGATTTAACACCTCTAGAATATACTGACTTGAATTTCCAATCCTGTTTGGATTCGAGAAGATTGACTCTGGTTTTGTGTTTACTTTGGGTGGTGGTGCCATTGTTTGGAGAAGTGTTAAGTAAGATCGCACTTTGGATTCAACGATGGAGGCCAAATATGTGGCAACTAGTGATGCTTCGAAAGAAGCAATGTGGCTCTGCAAATCCCTTGGGGATGCAGCAATAACTAATGCTAAGGAACCAAGATTTCACAAGAAAGTAAGCATATTGATCGAAAGTATCATGTGATAAAGGACTTTGTTGGGGGCGGGCATGTTGCTGTATGCAAAATCACATCCGAAGACAATTTTGCTGATCCGTTCACGAAGACACTAACTGTGAGGGTTTTTGAGACGCATGTGGAAGCTATAGGGATGTGGGATTTGTCATATTTATTCACTTAGTGCAAGTGGGAGATTTTTAGACATGTAAGCCTTAAGGAGTAAAAATGTAATATGTTTTTGGAGACATTTTTATCAATAAAGAGTTTATTTATTATTCATATACTAAATTATTGTCCTCTTTACGTTTATATTCGTTGAATGTATGATAAGCAAACAAAAGTCTGAGAATATCAGTCTAAGCCTTTAGAATCAGGCATATGATGGACAGATTATGTGGAAGATATGATTCTAAAGGTGACGGTCTAAATCATAAGATCTACAATCAATGGAATAAAGTTGGGTGCTTTATTCATGCAAAGATTATTATATTGTTTATATCCCTAATAGGAGATGGTTTGTCTTGGCCATCGGAGGTGGACTCCATAAATAGAAACATTGGTGTATTATCATAGGTGACAATGTATTGGATCAGGACATAAAGTGCAATTGATTTTGATTAATAACTTTGCCTTGGCAAATCAATTCACTTTAGACAATCATATGTATTGTATCTTAATCTTGAGATGAGTAGTGGGCCCATTGTCTTGACTTATGTCTTTTGATGTACCAAAGGGTGACATCCACATTTTATGTTGGTATACATGCCAGTATGTTGGAGACATGACTCTTAATAGCATAGACCTGTTATTCATAGATATGAAATCTATAGCTCCAACTTAGGAGTTGATGATATCCTCTTATATGCGTTATTCTGTAACTGAAAGATTGGAGTGCTTAACCATTTAGATACATAGGTGTAACTGAATGGTTTACTATCTTTAGATGGTAAGTTTTCCAATGGTGAGATAATAGAACGTAAGAGAAAAATAATTGGAAAGGTAAGATAGAATTTATCCTTAAGCCAATTATGGATATCCTATGGGGATATGATACATTATGATATGTCATGGATACTTAGCTATTTGGGCTTTGTAATTTTATATAGTTCGAGAATGCAGCTCTAAGCTTTTAGTGGAGCAACGTTAAAGTTGATAATTATGAAACATATATCTGGGATATTGGGTTTTATAATTATCAGAAGCTTGAACTATATAGGTCCATCAGGTTCCCTTTGCTAGCTCATAATAAATCCTGTAACGATACGTCGTGCTTTTCTAATAAATTGGTGACTTATGTTAAATTATTAGATTGGCTGAAATTTGATAGGATCAGATAATTCATGTCAGTTTATCGATTGAATTAATTTTGTATAAATTAATTCAAGACAAACTTGTTGAATTATCAGGAATATTTATTTTTTCTAGAGATTATCTAGATATGACTATTTTAATCAAATAACTTCTCTATTGGGTTATTTGATTTAAAACTGAGGCTCTATCTAAAGAATCTTGGGTGCGAAATAAAAGTTTTACAGTACCACTTATCGTAAGTCTGGTAGGACGATCAGTTAATTCGACAGGACGGCCAGTTAATTCGGCTTGCCGATGGGGCAAGTTCAGCAGGCCGATTTGTTAGTGTGGCCTACTAGTCTAACGATAATTTGATCACGTGATTTTTACACGATTTTATCATATATTGATCAGATTTGAATTTTGAGGCCTTATCTGATAATAACCAACCATGGGATGAACTCTATAAATAAGGAGTGAGCTTCTAAGTTATTTAGATCAGTTGAGAAATCAAGAGTGAGCACTCTAGTCTGTGAGTCTCTAAAACTCCCCTGAGAGCTAGTGCTCATAAATCACGAACGCTAGTTCTAGGTTTTGTCAATTGGTTGGAAGGAGAGTCACTAGGAAAGAGCTGTACGAGGTGTGCCCACACACATATCAATCGTGGATAGAGAATAGCAAAGAAGACTAGTTGGTTGAGGCTATTTTGAAACACCTTTCTCTTCACAGATTGCAGGAGTGTTTCAGTATTCAAGGGTTAGTAAGATCTGGTTAATTTATACATATAGCGTGTCAAACCTGTGTTTTTTAAAAATACTCTAATTAAAAAATTTTAAATTTCTGCTGCATGCTATTTTTTCCACACGCTATGCTTTGCGATTATCACTTGCTTGGCAGCTCAAGCAAGCAAAACATCATCATGTTGGGGGTTAGTTGAGCTAGACCCCTTAAACCAGTCATAGGGGGTGAGATTTGTCTTCTGCCATAAGAAGGCCTATTGTCGAGAAGCTTCAGACTTCGAGTTTAACTCCTCCATAGCTACAACGATTCAGCTTAGTGCCCAAGGTCTCTTCGACCATATGTGTCCTTGCTCGAACCTCCTCAGGACCTCCTAATCTTCGGGCACCACCTCACTAGCCAAGACATCTAATTCCTCCTGATGTAAAGTCACTCAAATTTCCAGAGCTTATCCAAGTCGAGGTTCCCAAGGATGAAATCCTTCTTAAAGCTAGTGAGGTAATACCAACCAGTCTGCCAAGGAAGCCTCTTCATCTTGAAGACTTGTTGAAGGCCTCCTAAGACATCTCAGTCACATTACAGTACCTCCACAGGATGTACATCCCGATTAGGGATCGATAGCATTCGAATTTAGCTGAGCAGGGAATATATTCAAATGATTAAGTGCTTGCCAAAGAAAGAGATGAAATAGAAGACAAAATCCTACTTGAAAAAACTCTGCGTACAACGTGATGTACCCCTCCGGCGAGGTCATTGGAGAATCCCCCTCCTGGGGCAGTATCAAGGTAATGTTGTTGAGAATCTGATATCCTTGACGCAAGGATTCAAGTCGGCCTAGCATCAATGCTGAAGTATTTCTTGCCGCTAAGGTCTAGCCGGGCCGATCCCTTCTAAATGTGACTGCTCCCTAGACCTTGGTTGCCACGACGGGTCTCTCCTCTTCAGCCTCTTTGTCCTCGGCCTTGTCACCTCCCGTTGGCCGGTCCTCCCCGACGGATGGATTGATGGATACTTCTCCCATTATAGGAGCTAAAGCCTCAACGACCCGACTAGAGGTGCTCGGTACATTGATAGCTGCCACTAAGCTGGTACATTCCTGGGCCGAAACCTGAGATGTGCCTATGGCGGCTGCCCCGATGTATAGGTCCTCGCCTCTGTATGGTCTGATCGGGTGTCGGCCATCAACCATGTCAAATAACTCTCTCTCTAGGACCATTCCCTTGCCAAGGCTAAGAATCTCGGCCAGTCGGCTGCCCCGTCTTGTCGGGTGAAGTTTCCTTGATATCAACTTCCTCTGTTCCAGATTGGTCAGTTTTAGTGCTATCATCTAACCTGAAAGTAATTGGATTGTTTTGGGAATCACTTAGATCACTCATGGCCAAGTTCTATGTGGGAAATTACCTTCTCTGGTATAAAGTTGTTTGGGTCTACAAATAAAGTCCTCGGATTGCGACCTACTACTCAGCAGCTAAAACTTGAAATTTCAAAAGTCTAGTCATGCTAACACCCTGGAACAACATGGAATCAACTTCGATTTATAATCAAAACTTGGGCACGAAACTCGAAGAGACGTAATGATTACGGTCATCTGGGAAACATCCAACCATGTGCTAACACGTGTCCCTTTGAGCTTGACAATGTGTCTCTCCAACTTCCATCACCCCAGAACAAAGCCTAAAGGCCAACCTAAGCCGACCACACCCTCTTGGCATAGTTTACCTAGCAATGCACTAACCAGGTGCACTAGGGGGGCTATTGGCCGAGCACGGACCAGGTGCACTAGGGGGCTACTGTTGGGGGTGTGCTCGGCGCTATTCCTAAGGACTGCCCCGTGGCAGCTCGGCAGCTGTGCTTAGAAGAGTTCATAGAAAAGACAATCCGCAACCTCCTGAGATTGGCACTTCACGAGGTGCTCTATCGGGGCCCCGTTGGCTATGACATAAGGTATCGCCTCCTCAGGATAGACGCATGCTTGGGTCAGACTGTCAAAGCCTACAACCAAGCAGCAACTCCCCACAGAATGTCGACATATGGCCTCATTTCCACCCTTAGATGGAGACCAATCCTTCGATAAAGGTCGCGACACATGTCACCTACACCCTGACAGGCCTTGATGTGACACATAGTCATAGGTTAAACCCACCTAACACTCGGCTGATAACAAAAATTATGAAATGAATAAGCATTGAATTTGAAAAACTCATTACATATGATTTTAGATGGGCAACGCATGCTAGCATGGTTTTTTAAGCATTTTTTAATTAAAAAAATAGAGTGTGTTACACTTCTATTTGAAATTCATGATTCTTATTTTTGGGATTCATTACTTTTAATATTGTCAACCTTTGGATTACATTTTTTTTCTTATTACCACTGTTGGTATAAACAAAAGTGAGGAGGGATATTGAAAAGAACTAATACTAGTAAAAAAAAAAGATGGTTTTAATATTATACAAATTGCTAGCTTGTTACTTATCATAAAAACCAGAGAGCCATTTTCATATCCTTAACTTAAAAAGACCAAAGAACACACTTTGAGTTTTTTCTTTTTTTTCATGTTTTTATTTTTGCAGTTCCTTGAATCATGTTCGTTCCTTCACAATATTTGCAAAAAATCTATGCTTCCTTCATAGTTTCTACAAAATCTAGGCTTCTCAATTACTCTTTTTTTTCTTTCTTTTTTTCCTTTTTTTTTACCATAAACTTGGAAGAACTTCGATTGAGATGACTTGGATTGAAAGGGTATAGGTCTTGGGTCTTTAGTTTCATATGACATTTCCTTTGTTGTTTCATCCTTTTGGAAGAGGAATATCTCCTTGTTGATGCTTACCATAATTTGGCGATGGATCAATACCACGTACGGTTGCGTACAATGGACAGCTCTTCTCTACTCATCTTTGCTTGCTCGGGTGAACCTGCAACAAGAGGAGAGACTCTTTCAGAGGTGAAGAGGAAACAAATTAGGTAATAGACAAAGGCTCTTTGACGCTAAAGGCAGGTGTTGCTCGACAGAGAACAGGAGCTAGTTAGGGGGGAAGGAACACACTTGCCTAAATGCAATAAATGCGCTCTATTTATAGGTTGTCCCTTGAACCGGGTGTTAAGTGGGTTTTTTTCATGACCCGTATGTCACATCAAGGCATATCAAAAGGTAGAAGACAAGTGTCATGCCCTCTGTTGTTGGTGGATTAGTTCCCATTCGACGACGAGTTGTCTGCCATTTGTAGGGCCAGAGATGGCGAGTAGCAGCCTGCTTGCGAGTTAAAAATCTGACTCAAGCTGGTGTCTGATCAAAGAGGCGACCATTTATGCCGCGGCTTGGAGGGCCCTAAAAAGCACCTCGGACAGACGATCCGAGCTTACTGGGATTGGTTATTCGCTCCTAATAGCTCCTGTCGAGTAGGTTGTCGACCACCTAGAATAGGGCTCCTCAGCGATGGCATCAAGCTCACCCCCAACAATAGCTCCCCAGTTCACCTGGTCGGTGCTTGATTGGGTGGACTATGGCGAGAGGGTGAGGTCAACTGAGGATGGAGCTCAAGCAGCATCTCGAGGCAGCGGGAGATGAAAGGTCACGTGATGAAGCTCGAAGGGACACGTGTCAACACTCGATTAGATGTTTCCCTAACAGGCGTAATTATCGTGCTTCTTTTTTTGCGCTCGAGTTTCGTGCCTGAGGCAACTATAAATAGAGCCTCGCCCCCCGTCATTTTCACATGCAACCAAGGCCATACTTCGCAACTTTAGAGTTTTAGGTACCGAGCTGTAGTCATAACCCGAGGGCTTTAATTTCCTGAGCTTCCACAACTCGATCAGGTTATTTTTTGAGAAGCTTACGAAAAGATGAGTGGCCTTTCCAACTCCCAGAATGTAAATATTTCTTGGTCGGATAGCAACACCGAGATGGAGAGGTCGACCTCCTAGGAAGTGGATATCGAAGGATTATCCCTAGGGCAGGACGAGGCAGGTCGGCTAGCCGAAATTCTAAGGCTCGACATCAGGCCGATACCCGAGCAAGAATTCCTCTACTTGTTGGATAAGAGATGCCCTGAAGGCCGTGTAGGGGCAAAGATCCATACATCGGCGTTGCCACCGCTGGCAAATTTTGGATTACAGCCTAGGAGTGTGGTAGCCTGGAGGCGGCTGCCGATGAACCAAGCACCTCTGGCCGAGAAGGCGGGGACCCAGTCCATGTCATGAGTCAAATTGCCATAGAGATCTCCGACGAGGAGCTGACAGTCAAGCAAGTAGCTCTTGAGGAGAGCGCTGTCGAGGAAGAAGAGGGCACGAAAGACTCGTCATCACTCAAGTTTGGGGGTGACTGCTTATTGAAGATCGTGGCCTGGCCAAACATCCACAACAGGCTACTCGAGTACAATGATAGAGGCCCGACATAAGGTTCTATGCCGTAAGTTTGGCATCCTCGACCACATTGACCTTGTCGTACTCGAGGAGGAAGATTCACCCCTAACTCCACCCGAGGGTACATAACATTGTATATGGAGTTCTTCAAGACTAGGCTGCGCTTGCCATTTCACCCTTTCCTCCACCAAGCACTCAATGACCTGAATGTCTGCCTTGCCCAGGTCAACCCAAATAGTTACAGGTCGCTGATCAGGATGTACGTGCTATGGAGGTACCATCGAGCTACTAAGATGCCATGAGACGCCTTTAAGCAGGTGTACAAAATGAAGAAGCTTCCCCAGTAGTTTGGCTGGTACAACATCTCTGGCTTCAAAAAGGATTTCATCCTAAGCAACCCTGACTCGGACAAGCTTTGAAAGTTCAAGCGGTTCTATGTCGAGGGGAACTACTTAGCCCAAGTCGATGAGGTTATCCCCGAGGACTAGCTCCTTTTGAGGACATTTGAGTAGGAGCACATTTGGTCCAAGAGACCATGGGCACCGAGCAACATTATTAGGGCAGTGGAGCACCTGTTTGCCAAGCTAGAGTCCATAAAGTAGTAGTCGTTCCTCCTCAAGAAAGAGACTCTTTACCGTTATGGCTGGTTTAGGGAGTCCAGTAGAACCAATCCCCGTTCCAACATCCAGCCTGCCCAGTCAACCGGGCAGGTGACAGTGGCAAGGTCGAGCATTGCTGATATCCTGGGGCCAAGCACTTTCAGATCTGAGTGGCCAACGAGAGAGCCATCATCGTTCAATAGCGAGGACTCGTTGAGTGGCTCCTTCAACGCAGGGCCACCCATAGCAGACGAGGACCTCAAGGATGTTATACGGTTCCTATACCCGTCGAGCTAGCTTCATATTGGTGGTGAGCTCTGAGTTTTTTTTTTTGCTGAGCTTGCCTTGACTTGGGAGATTTTGTTGGTTCTTATTGTAGAAATATCTTTCTGACCGACTACCCGAGAGGAAAGGCGAGCTCTAATAGAGAGTCTTTGTCGATCTAAGGGGAAGGCCATGGTCAGGTCCAAACAAAAGACAACCCTAAGAACGGAGGAGCCTTTGAGGTTTCAGCAGCCGCCATGGATTTAGCAACCACACCACACAGTCTAAGTCGTTCCCCCGCCTCCACTGACAAGAGCGAAGGCCTAGTCCAGCCATCCCCAACTTCCCGTCGTCACAACTATCGTCCAGCTGCCTTCGGGCAATCCCCCGAGGAGGCATCGAAATACCCGACGCCTTATTGATGGAGACGTGGGGAGCTCAAGTGCAAGGAAGGTGGCTGACCCAATACAAGTTCCTATTGGACCAGTCACAAGAGGCCGAGCTAAGAAATTCAAGGAAGCACTAAATGGGCTGATTCATGAAATTTGGAATCAAGTAAATTTGTGCAAGCCCATTGACCTAGGCCCACGTCAGCCACAAAGGTGCATCAATTTGATCTAGGTTCTAGAAGAATCCGGATGAGTCAACCTTGAAATCAACTTAAATTTTGCAAGATCAAGTCTATGGAAGGATTTTGGAAACTTTCCCATTATTGGCACACATGTGGCTGATCATTTGTGCAAGTTGTTGAAGAGCATTAATTGCACTTTCCTTTAATTTTTGGGTGTGTAAATGGCTGAATATCAGCCATTGGGACTTTCCTTTCTTTTGGTTTTTATTTTAGGCTTAAATTAGGATTAGTAGTTATGTTTGAATTTGTCAACTTTCCTTTGTAATTTTAGCCTATAAATAGGTGTTTCTAAGGTTAATGAATGGATTGATGAATGTTTATTTCTAAGAGAGAAAATTCTTTCTTTGGTTCTTTGACAAACTACACGAACTCTTCGGATCAATCTGGGCATTCAACCCCGACTTATCAATCAAGCTTTCCATCCTTGATTGTGGCATCTATGATATACCAAGGTTCTTGCTTCGATATAAGCAACGGGTCGCGGTGACTTCCATCCAAATCTGAGTAGAAATGGTCTTGGTGCCTTTTTTTTTATTGATAACGGGTTTTGTCAGTATATTGGCAAAGTTCTTATCATCTGGTATCAGTAGCCTCGGTTCTAGCCTTAGGTTTGTTTATTCTTATTTGTTTTTGAATTTTTGTTTATTACTTAGGTTCTATTCCATTCAAAAAATAAAATAAAATATTTCAAGTTTGACAAATTCATAGGGTTCTTGCATCGTCATTTGCGTTTCTTGAACTTTCTTTGGTTTGTTGACAAGGTCAAATCTGAAATTCTATTCTAGGTTGTTTTGTGAATTCTTGTTTGGGAAAGAAATTAGTGTTGGCCGAAATTTCACCTAGGGCTGATAGGGTTAGTTTTGGTTTCAGGTAACTAGTGTCTTCGGCTTTAAGTTTAGGTTGTAGCTTCCTATTTTGTGTTTCTTGGTCTATTAGTCTTTGTTCTTGCCAAATTTCACAAAAAAAAAAAAAAAGAAGAAAAGAAAAGAAAAGAAAAATCAAGAGGATCTGAAAGAAAAAAAAAAGTCTGGAGACCCTCCTTAAAATTTTTTGTTTCCTTTCCATTGTTTGAGTGTCTAGGAGTCCAAATTTGACCTCATCTCATAGTGCGAAAATCTTTCTCAAATTTTGTATGTATGTGGAAAAAATTTTGGATAGACGTTCTTGACCTTGTTGCTTCATTCTGAACTGCGTATCAAAATGTGTTGCTGAATTTGTTGCCGGACAGATTTGATTGTCGTTTGTGTAATTTCAAAAGAATCGAAAGAGAGAATAAACGAGTAAAAAAAAAAGGCAAGAGTAGTGAGAACATTTGAGGGTAAAGGCCAATTATTCGAGTGAAACACGAGTGAACTGAGTGACCAACTGATAGAGTGAAACACGTGAGGGAGAGAAGTGAGGTCCTTTATTATCTAACATTGTTTTGTAGGATTAAAAAAAATGAATTTGAATCAAGAAGGAGAAGCCGAAGACGACCTTCCACAACAAAACGTTCCAAATCTTCAGTTGCAAGCATTAATGAGGCAAATGGAACAGTTGCTGATGCGAGCACTAGAGCCCATTCAGGAGAGATTAGATGAGGTTGATGCCAGAACACGTAATAGGCAGCCACAAAATATGCAAAATCGGTAGAGGGGTGGATGTGTTCTTTCGGAGGAAGATGAATTAGAAGAGTTGGAGGAATCACCGATAAATAGGGGCAGATTTAGGTGTGGAAATGGGAATAGAGAAGCTAGTGACCGGGAAGACAATAATATGGGAGGTATTAAAATGAAGATGCCACCATTCCAAGGGAAAAATGACCCCGAAGCTTACCTAGAGTGGGAAAAGAAAGTGGAGCTAGTGTTTGATTGCCATAACTACTCAGAGTTAAAGAAAGTTAAGCTTGTTGCAATTGAGTTCTCCAATTATGCGATTGTATGGTGGGATCAGTTGGTAATGAAAAGGCAACGGAACCGAGAACACCCGATTGAGACATGGGAGGAGATGAAAATGGTGATGAGAAAGCGATTTGTGCCCAGCCATTACTACCAAAAATTGTACAAAAAGTTGCAAGGACTTAGACCAGGAAACAGGAGTGTGGAGGAATATTATCAAGAAATGGAAATAGCCATGATACGAGCCAATGTTGAAGAAGATCGAGAAGCAACCATGGCAAGATTTTTGCAAGGGCTAAATCCAGATATTCAAGATAGGGTGGAGATGCAACACTACATAGAATTAGAAGACATGGTGCACATGGCCATCACGGTAGAGCAGCAGCTCAAGAGGAGGGGAAGTTCACGTGCGAATGTTAGCTTGGGACCTTCTTCATGGAAGCCGAATTATGGGAAGAAAGAAGAGAAATCGGTCGCTAGGCCTAAGTTCCAGCCAAAACCAGCTACGGCTCGCCCTTCAAACCAAGGTAAACATGATTCATCCACTTCTCAAAACTGTGATATTAAATGTTTCAAATGCCAAGGCAGGGGTCACATCTCAAGCCAATGTCCGAACAAAAGGGTGATGGTGTTACGGGATGACGGTTAGGTTGTTACGGACGATGAATTGGACGAGGACTCCATGCCACCATTGGAGGATGTGGATGAGGAGGAGTATGCTGCCCAAGGTGAATTGTTGGTCACTCGACGAGCCCTTAGTGTGCAAGCCAAAGAGGAAGAAGAAGAGCAACATGAGAACATTTTTCATACAAGATGCCACGTGCGGAACAAGGTATGTAGTGTGATAATAGATGAAGGGAGTTGTATGAACGTTGCTAGCACTAATATGGTTGACAAATTAGGGCTGCCAATGACCAAACATCCTCGACCTTACAAGTTGCAATGGTTGAATAATAGTGGTGAAGTGAAGGTAACTAAACATGTGTTAATTTCGTTTTGCATTGGTAGGTATGAAGACGAAGTTTTGTGTGACGTAGTCCCAATGCAAGCCAGGCACTTGTTGCTAGGTCGACCATGGCAATTTGATCGTCGAGTCAAACATGATGGCTATACCAATAAATATTCTCTTGTACACAACCAGAGACCATTCACTCTCATACCACTAACACCTAAACAGGTTCATGAAGATCAAGTGTGGTTACAAAAGGAAAGTGAACAAAAAGGAGAGAATGAGAAAAAGAGAGAGAAAAGAAGTGAAAAAAATGAGTGTTGAAGTGCAGAGAGAGAGTTCAGCCAGAGAGGGAAAAAAGATAGAGGGGCCGAGGAAAAGGAGAGAAAATTGAGAAAGCCAATACAAAAGAAGATTCGGCCAATGAGGTAAAAATAGAGAGAAAAACAAACTTTTATGCAAGAGAGAGTGATGTGAGAAGAGCTTTGTTTTCTAATCAGCCGATGATTTTACTCATGTACAAGGAGGCGTTATTAAGCACTAACGATCTTGATTCCACCTTGCATAGTTTTGTTGTTTCTCTTTTGCAGGAATATGTGGATATCTTTCCCGAGGAAACACTGCAAGGTTTACCTCCAATTTGCGGGATTGAACATCAAATCGACTTCATACCTGGAGCTACAATTCTAAACCGACCAGCCTATAGGAGTAATCTCGAGGAGACAAAGGAACTCCAACAGCAAGTAAGTGAGTTGATGGAGAAGGGGTACGTGAGAGAAAGCATGAGCCCATGCGCCGTATCAGTTTTACTTGTGCCTAAGAAAGATGGGACTTGGAGGATGTGCGTTGATTGTCGAGCCATCAACAACATTATGGTAAAGTATCGACATCCCATTCCTCGCTTGGATAACATGTTAGATGAATTGCATGGTGCTTGTGTATTTTCTAAAATTGATCTGAAACATGGATATCATCAAATTCACATGAAAGAGGGAGATGAGTGGAAGACAGCTTTCAAAACAAAACAAGGTTTGTATGAGTGGTTGGTAATGCCTTTTGGTTTAACCAATGCGCCTATCACATTTATGCGTTTAATGAACCATGTTTTGCGAGCTTTTATTGGGAAATTTGTCGTCGTTTATTTTGATGATATCCTGATCTATAGCAGAAACTTGGACGATCATATTGAACATGTGAAAATTGTTTTAGATGTTTTACGGAAGGAAAAGTTATATGTTAATCTTAAGAAGTGTACCTTTTGCACGGATAAGCTTGTATTTCTTGGCTTTGTTGTTAGTGCTCAAGGTATACAGGTCGACAAAGAAAAGGTTAGGGCTATCCAAGAATGGCCACAAGCATTGGAGATGTAAGGAGTTTTCATGGACTTGCCAGCTGTTACCGGTGGTTTGTAAGGGATTTCAGTACTTTGGCTACACCACTCACAAAAGTAATCAAGAAGAACGTTGGGTTCAAGTGGGGAGAAGAACAAGAGAAGGCGTTTTAGCTTATTAAGCATAAGCTTACTCATGCTCCTTTACTTGCTTTACCTGATTTTTCTAAAATGTTTGAAATTGAATGTGATGCTTCTGGTGTAGGTATAGGTGCCGTGCTGATGCAAGGAGGACGACCAATCGCGTATTTCAGTGAAAAATTGAGTGGGTCAACACTAAATTACCCGACTTATGACAAGGAGTTGTATGCGTTGGTTTGAGCGTTAAAGACTTGGCAACACTACCTATGGCCCAAGGAATTCGTGATTTACATTGATCACGAGTCATTGAAACATCAAAAGGGACAACAAAAGTTGAGCAAGAGGCATGCCTGCTGGGTGAAATTCATCGAGACATTTCCTTACATCATCCGATATAAGCAAGGTAAGGAGAATGTTGTTGCAGATGCACTTTCTCGTAGGTACGTATTACTTTCTATCCTTGACGCTAAACTGCTTGGTTTTGAGCATATTAAGGATTTATACCCTTTAGACCAAGATTTTAGTGAGAAGTATCGAGCTTGTGAGAAAAATGCAATGGGTAAATTTTATAGACATGATGGATTTTTGTTTCGGGAGAATAAGCTTTGTGTGCCTAATTGTTCTTTGAGAGATTTGTTAGTAAGGGAATCCCATGGTGGCGGATTGATGGGGCATTTTGGAATTGCTAAAACTTTAGTTGTTTTGCAGGAACACTTCTTTTGGCCACATATGAAAAGGGATGTTGAAAGGATATGTGGTAGATGTGTCATGTGTAGGCAAGCTAAATCAAGAGCACAACGCCAAGGTTTATACACACCTTTGCCAATTCCTAGTAAGCCTTGGACTAATATTTCAATGGACTTTGTTTTAGGTTTACCTAGGACCAAACATGGGAAGGATAGTGTGTTTGTGGTTGTAGATAGATTTTCTAAGATGGCACTTTCTATTCCCTCTCATAAAACTGATGATGTGTCGCATGTTGCTGAATTGTTCTTTAGGGAGATTGTGAGAATAAATGGCATGCCTAGGACAATTGTTTCAGATAGAGATGCTAAGTTCTTGAGCTACTTTTGGAAGACTTTGTGGAGTAAGTTAGGTACTAAGCTGTTGTTTTCTACTACTTGCCACCCACAAACTGATGGTCAAACTGAGGTAGTGAATAGGACTTTGTCAACCTTATTAAGAGCAATCATCAGTAAGAACATTAAAACATGGGAAGACTGTTTACCACATGCTGAGTTTGCATATAATCGCTCTATCCATTCTACTACTAAGTATTCACCTTTTGAAATTTTTTATGGTTTTAATCCTTTGTCACCATTGGATTTATCACCACTACCTGTTTCTGAGCGTGTTAATTTAGATGGCAAAAGGAAGGCTGACTTTGTTAAACAGATTCATGAGAAAGCAAGATTCAACATTGAGCGAAGAACGGAACAATATGCAAAGCAAGCTAACAAGGGGCGACACAAGCTGATTTTCGAACCCGAAGACTAGGTGTGGTTGCACTTCAGAAAGGAGCGTTTTCTAGAACAAAGAAAGTCAAAGTTGTTACCTCAAGGAGATGGTCCATTTGAAGTCCTTGAACGAATTAATGACAACGCTTACAAGTTGGATTTGCCAGGTGAGTATAATGTAAGTGCTACCTTCAATGTTTCTGATTTGAGTCCTTTTGATGCAAGTCTGATTTGAGGACAAATCCTTGGCAAGAGGAGGGGAATGATGGAGACGTGGGGAGCTCAAATGCAAGGAAGGTGGCTGACCCAATACAAGTTCCTGTTGGACCAGTCACAAGAGGCAGAGCTAAGAAATTCAAGGAAGCACTAAATGGGCTGATTCATGAAATTTGGAATCAAGTAAATTTGTGCAAGCCCATTGACCCAGGCCCACGTCAGCCACAAAGGTGCATCAATTTGATCCAAGTTCTAGAAGAATCTGGATGAGTCAAGCTTGTAATCAGCTCAAATTTTACAAGATCAAGTCTATGGAAGGATTTCAGAAACTTTCCCATTATTGGCACACATGTGGCTGATCATTTGTGCAAGTTGTTGAAGAGCATTAATTACACTTTCCTTTAACTGTTGGGCGTGTAAATAGCTGAATATCAGCCATTGAGACTTTCCTTTCTTTTGGTTTTTATTTTAGGCTTAAATTAGGATTAGTAGTTATGTTTAAATTTTTCAACTTTCCTTTGTAATTTTGGCCTATAAATAGGCTTTTCTAAGGTTAATGAATGGATTGATGAATGTTTATTTCTGAGCGAGAAAATTCTTTTTTTGGTTCTTTGACGAACTACATGAACTCTTCAGATCAATCTGGGCGTTCAACCCTGACTTATCAATCAAGCTTTCTGTGGCGTCTATGATATACCAAGGTTCTTACTTCGATATAAGCAACAGGTCGCGGTGATTTCCATCCAAATCTAAGTAGAAACGGTCTTGGGCCTTTTTTTTATTGATAACGGGTTTCGTCAATATATTGGCGAGGTTCTTATCACTTATCCTCGACAATCTCGCCGAGGCCATTCCTGATGAATCATTCTTGGAGAATCTCCAAGGAGAGAACTATGAAGGTTTGTTCCACGCTGCCTTCTGTTCCACCACCAAGGTAAGCAAAACTCCTATCCTGAGCTCCTTTTAACTTTTGGATTTCGTTGTGTTCTAACCTTCATCTTCTCAGGCCTACGCATTTTTGGAGATGGCTTATATGGCTTGGCGGAAAGTGCTTGGCTTTGAGAAGGAGATGCACAACAAGACCGTATTCGAGAAGGACATAGTCGAGAAGGAGCTCAAGTCCAAGAACATCAAGCTTGATCAAATTAAGGAGTCTCTTTCTCAAGCGAAAGCCAAGGCTAACAAGGGGACAGAAGAGGCTAAACAGGTGAAGGCAAAGGCCGAGTAGGCGAAGGAGGCAGCCCAAGGGGGGAGGAATGAGGCCGACCAGTCCTGGGACAAGGTCAATCACCTAAGGGAATAGCTGCAGGCCTCCCAGGCTAAGCACCAACAATTCTTGAGGGAAGAACTACTCAGCCACTTGGCCTAGGCTATGGAGGAGTTCAAATCGTTCCTGGAGTACACATATCATTATTACTTCAGGATGACTGACCTTTGGGACTACATTATTAACAAGCATCTCGAGGCGATCAACTTTGACTAGTTGCTCATCGTCGAGCCAGAGCAGGGCAAAGTGCAACAGCCCGAGCCAGAGGGGGTTGTCAAGGTGGACGGCAAGGATGGGGGAGATGGTGGGAACGATGATGAGGCCAGGGATAGGGATCTTTTGTTTTTCTTTTCCCTATCCAGGCTCAGCAGGGGTCTGATTATTTGTACCTCCCTACCACTTTCATTAATGAAATTTAATTTCTTTTCCAAGTTCATCGCTTTTTGGAATTTTTCTCTTAATTTTGATCTTCAAATTTTTCTTTTCTAGATTTTTCTTTTCCAAGTGCGATTGTTCTAGGACGAAGTGTTAATTCCATTCTTTGTAAGCTTGTCGGGCTCCCAAGTTGAGAGCTCCTTGAGAATAAAGTTTGAATCTCATTTCTCTGAGTTAAATGCTTCTCGGGAAAGGAATTGAGTTTTCCCAATTCTATTTTCGTCGAGTTTAGTGTCTCAAGAACGAAATGTCTTACTTTTCCAAGTTGAATGTTCTTTAGGAACAAACTTTCTCAAAAAAAGATGTTAAGCGTTTACCGAGTTTAGCCGAGCAAGGAAGGTCTGTTTCTCGGTTGGGTAGAGCACAACAGTGTGTGGTACTCTACACCCTATCGCCCCCCTTAGACTTGCTTAAGTTCATTTGAACTTTTGCAAGTCTAACGTTGGTCGGGCGTAGTCATGCTAGGGTGACTCTATCCGGGTGGTCTATGTGGCAACAGACTAATGGTTGGCATTATGCCAACCAGCCCCTTAGTCTGATTCATCGGGAGGGCTCTCCCTCTTTGGGAGTTAGTGTCGGGTCCCTAGGACTTGAGTCATGGCACCCCTCTTCAAGGTTGTATCTTCTTAACACGCATTGCTTAGTGGAACAATGTGGGAATTAAAATTTTTATTAATGTATATATTTACAGTCTAGCCCTATTTCGTAGGTCTAGTTATAAAAGAATGTGACTAGAGGTCAAAAAAGGTTTCTAGCTTTACTTAGCAAAAGAATTTTTTTAGAATCTCGGCGTTCCAAGGATGACCGAGCAGGTTGCCCTCCATGTCAGATAGCCTATAGGTGCTTGGTCAGACAATTTTGATAACCTTGTATGGCCCGTCCCACTTTGGACCGAAGGATCCCAGCCCTGGTAGCTGAACTGTGACCTTTTTTAGCACTAAGTCTCCAACTTTGAAGCTCCTCGGTTGGACCTATTTGTTGTAATATCGAGCAACGACTTAATTCCGAGCTATGATATAGTTCACAGTGTGGTTCCTCTTTTCCTCGAGTAGGTCAAGCTCGGACATCATGATCTCGACGTTTCAAATTTCTTCGTACTGCTCTATACTGAAGCTTGGTAGTCCAACTTCTGCCAGGATGATGGCTTTGGCCCCATAGACGAAGGAGAATGAAGTTTCCCCAATGGTAGTCCGGGCCGTTGTTCGTAAGCCTAGAGCATCTTTGGGAGCTCATCGATCCACGCGCCTTTGAGGTCATCGAGTTGTTTCTTTAGGTTATCTTTGATCATCTTATTCATGGCTTCAACTTGCCCATTGCTCTAGGGGTAGCTTAGAGAGGATAAGACCTTCTTAATATCGAGTTGCTAGCATAGATGCAGGAGACTTGAAGATTCAAACTGTTTAACGTTGTCGGTCACAATGATATGCCAGATTCCAAACCGGCAAATTATGTTTTTTCATATAAAGTTGGTGCATTTGGCCTCGGTCATACTGGTGCATGGTTCCATTTCTACCCACTTTGCGAGGTAGTTGATGCCACAATGTAGTACTTAAATTGAGACCAGGCCTGAGGAAGGGGTCCGATAAGGTCGATGGCCCACTTGGCAAAAGGCCAAGCCAATGTTACCGAGGTGAGCGGTTCGGCGTGGTGTTCGAGCACCCTCACAAACTGCTGGCATTTGAGGCATTTTTGCGTAAAGTCCTTGCAATCCTTTCCATGGTCGGCCAGTAGTATCCTTGCCAAAGAAATTTCTGGGCCAGGGAATGTACCCCAGAGTGGTTGCCACATAGCCCCACATGGATCTCCTTCATTAAATATTGGGCTTCTCCAGGCCCTACGTACTTCAAACATGGTGTAGTGTAGCTTCGTCGATAAAGCTTTCTGCCGATCATTGAAAACCTAGTCGACTTGTTGTGAATCTGGCGTGCCTCTTCTCGGTTGCTGAGAAATTTAGCTATGGTCAGGTATCAGATGATCGGGTCCATCTAGGTGGTTTCTTGCTCTTCAGCTACACTTGCTACTCCCTTGTTGATACTTGGCTCGGCTAATCTCTCGATGGGGACCAACATCAACTCACTGTCACCCAAGCCTGAGGCCAGCCAAGCAAGCATATCGGCCTTAGAATTTTTGGATCTAGGGATCTGCTTGAATGAGTAAGCTTTAAACTACTCAAGCAATGCCTTGACTTCTTGTAAATATGGGGTCATGGATTCTGTTCGGGCTTGGAACACCCTAGTAACCTGTTGGATGATGAGCATAGAGTCGCTGTGGATTCTTATGCAGTCTACCCCGAGGTCTCTGGCAATTCTGAGTCTGGCCAGGAGTGCTTCGTACTCGGCCTCATTGTTGAAGGCCTTGAAGTCAAATCGATGTGCGTAGATTGTCCTATATCCATCCGAGCTAGTTAGGACCAGCCCGACACCTGAACGCTCAAGATAAGAGGATCCATCCACAAAGAGTTTCCATTCTGATATTGGCCCAGAGGCATGATTACCTTCGTTGCTGCTAGGAGTGTCTTGGTCTTCAAGGGGGGCCTTCTCAGCTAGTGGCGTGCTCTGCTCGGCATCAATGAACTCGGCAATGAAATCTGCAAGGGCTTGGGCCTTGATAGCCATCCTTAGGACAAAATGAATATCGTATTGACCGAGTTAGAGCGACCTTTTGGCTATCTGTCCTGATATTTTTAGGCTTTAGAGGACTTGTTGGAGGGGGAACTTCGTTGGGACTCGGATAGTGTGGCCTTGAAAATACGGTCGTAGTTTTTAAGCCAAAGTGATGAGGGCAAATGAGAGTTTTTCGAGTGGAGAGTACCTCCCTTGGCACCTTGGAACACGTGGCTTGTATAGTAGACGGGCTTCTGAACTTTGTTTTTTTCTCGGACGAGGACAAGCTGACAGCCTTTTCCGACACGGCTAGGTAGGCGTATAAGACTTCTCTCGGCAAAGGTTTGGATAGGAGCGAGGGTGTGGCTAAGTACCTCTTTAAATTTTGAAAGGCTTTCTCACACTCCCTGTTCTACTCAAACCTCCCTTTGAGTGCCTAAAAAAGCGGGTGGCACTTGTCGGTCGACTAGGAGACAAACCTAGAAAGGGTTGCTACCATGCCGATGAGCTTCTGTACCTCCTTGACTGTCTAAGGTGAATGCATATCTATAATAGCTTGAGCTTTGGTTGGGTTAACCTTGATTCCTCTTTGGTTGACTATAAATCCGAGAAAGCCCGAGCTAACCCTAGACGCGCATTTTGCCAGGTCGAGTTTCATCCCTTATTCCTGAAGAATGTCAAAGCTCACTCGGAGATCAGCCATGTGATCTACTGCTTGGACAGATTTGACTAGCGTGTCATCCACGTAAACTTCCATGGTTTTGCTGATTAATAGAGCAAACATTTTGTTGACTAGGCGTTGGTAGGTAGCCTCGGTATTTTTGAGTGCAAAGGGCATGACTACATAGTAGTAAAGCCCTTGGTCGGTGACGAAGGCGGTTTTTATTTGATCTTTCATAGCCATCCAAATCTGATTATAGTCGGAGTAAGCATCCATAAAGCTTAGCAGCTCGTGCCCGGTAGTTGAATCCATGAGCTGATCTATCCGGGTAGCAAAAAGTAGTCCTTAGGGCAAGCCTTATTTAGGTCGGTATAGTCGACACAAACCCACCATTTTTCATTCGCCTTCTTGACGAGAACTACATTTGCCAACCACTCTAGATACTTTACTTCTCGGATGAATCTGGCTTTTAGGAGCTTCTAGACTTCTTCATTAATGGCAGCATACCTTTTCGGGTTAAAGGCTTTCCTCTTTTGAATAACCGGCTTGTAGTCTAGTCGGACATTAAGCTGATGACTGATAATGCTTGGATCGATGTCGGGCATACCCTCGTGAGACCACGCAAACACATCCTGATACTCCGTGGGAGCTTTTCTAGGTCGGCCAAGATCTCAAGTTTCAGCTAAGAACCAAGTTGGACCGTTTGGTCAGGATGTGCTAGGTCCAGGTTAAATGACGCCAAATCCTCAACAGGGGCGGCTCTCACCTCCTCTTTAAGCAGACAGAGGTCGAGGTCTAAGAGCATCTTTGGCACTTGCTTGGCTGGAAGTTGCTCATTGACCTTGTAAATGGCCGAGATGTTTAGTTGCCGAGCTAATGCGGCCCTGACAGCATTAACATAGCATGCTCTAGAATCCTTTTGTTATGACCTGATTACTCCAACCCCATTGTCTGTTGGAAACTTCCTAGCCAAATGGTAGGTGGAGACCACGGCCTTCAGCGCATTTAGCGTCAAACGGTTGATAATGATGTTGTATTATGAGGGCTTATCGACGACGAGGAAGTCGATGATGCATGTTACCCGAGAAGCACCCTCACCGAAGGTGACCGGCAGGCCAACCTTCCCAACTGCTTGGACGCATTTGCCAATGAAGTCGTAAAGTGGTGTCTAGACCAAGATAAGGGTAGTGTTGCTGATTTTAAGTTTCTCGTATGCTTGTTTGAACAAGATATCAACCGAGCTGCCATTGTCGATCAACACTCACCGAACTATGTTGTTGGCAACGACAACTCATACATATGGGCATCATTGTACGGGTGAATTAGCTTATCTGCCTCCTCCTCTATAAAGGTGATCAAAATGTCTTGCTGGTGGCAGATTTTATTCATTTGCTCAGAGATATTGATGAGCTCGCCTCTCTCGACCAGCTGAGCTTCCTAGACGTAAAAGCATTGGCAAATAGAGAGTCTAATGCTAAAAAAAAAATTCAAGCTATTTTCGTATTACTTTGATTATTTAAATTCTATAAAAACTAAATAGATGTTATGAGACGGTAACTGTGATGTCCTGTGAGGGGGTGTTACAAGACGTGTCCCCAGTCACTGGCCCTCCAAAGATTGTGTGAACTATATTCGGGGCTTCCAAGGCATTCCCACCATCATTCATGGATGGTTCTGCACATCTCAAGCGGGCTGGTCGTTTCTCCCAACTGTAAAGCCAAGAGTTAGGACTCGCTCTACGAACTCCCATAAGTGACCGTCTCGAACCAACCTTTCAATATGATCCTTGAGCTAGATGCAGTCGCAGGTGTTGTGTTCCACATATTTACGGAAATTGCAGTACTTGTTTTGGTCCCGCTTTGCCTTGCTGCCCTTAAGCTTGGGCAGATCGACCAGTAAGTTCCTTCCACTCATCTGGGCAAGTACTTCATCAAGACTCGTGACCAGCGGTGTATAGCTTTGGAATTTCTTAGTCAGCAGTTTTTGGCTTCTCCGTCTTCTTGTCCTTCTTTTGCTTCTTGTTTTGCTCGGTGCCTGGCTGCTTGGGTGCCAACTTATGCTTCTTCTCCTTCTTATTGCCGCTACTCCTGTCTTCTTCTCAGCAGCTCTTCATATATTCTACCTCATCGGCATACCGTTGTGTGTAGCCTAGCATCTGAGAAAATATGCTCGGGCTGCTCAAAGCCCAACGACCAAGTCAACTTCTTGTCTTAGAGACCCCTGATGAAGGCGTGCTTCAGGGTCTCATCTTCAACGTGCTTGACCTTAAGCGCTGCTTGGGTAAATTGATTAATGTAATCTCTGACGTTACCATCCCCCTACTTAACAGCATAGAGATAAGTAATTTCTTTTCTCCTCGTCTTTGTCGTAGAGAAGGCTACAGAGAAAGCGTCAGAGAGCTGGCAGAAGAAGTAATTGAGGCTCGTTCCAGGCATCAAAATCATTGCCGAGCTGGTCCAGTCAAGAAAAAGGCCTTACACATGGCTGCATCATTGGTATTCTGCAGAAGCATGTGTCCTCGATACAATTTGACATGCTCATTAGCATCACTGGTCCCGTCGTAAGCCTTGATTTGTGGGACTTTGAATTTTGGCGGCATAGGGGCTTGCATGATGGCATCGGTAAATGGCGAATCTAATACGTTGACGTCATCTAATCCGAAACAGTTGTTACGGATCTCGTCGATTTGGCGTTGTAACTCTTGGAGCTGGAGCTGTTGGTATTTTTGGGTAGTTCCACCCTATAGGGTGCTCTGCCCTTAACCCTATCGCTAGCCCCTGGTGGCCCTGTTGTGCTTCCCCCTGGTGCCCGAACTGATCAAAAACAAAAGCTCGGGAGCCTTGTGATGATGGAGGCTGCGCCTCTTGCGGGCTAAGCTACCCTTCTCGGACAAGCTTATTGTTAGCCGAGACGCCTTATGTGGATCTTCTAGAGCGCTTGGAGTCAGCTTCACTAAGGACAGTGGCTCCCTATCCTGCTCGACCACCAGACTGGTAAGTTGGGGCCGAGAGAAGGAGGACTAGAGCTGACTAGCACTGTGCTTGTTGTGCAAGCTGTTGGGTGAGTATCTGAGCAACATTTGTTAGTTCTCGGATAGGGTCTTGGGCAACTGGGTCATGCACTTGTTTGCGCTTGTCGTGCTTCCCTGACCCCCAGAACGGGACCTTGTAGCTCAAGGACGGCCTCTGGGTTTGGCCGAATTTTGGTTTCAGTTTTGGGCTGCTCCTGACCCTTCCTGTTGGGCGGCCTCATCCCAAGTATTGCCTCATGTCACCATCTTTAGATCACAAGCTTGGTTATGGCTGATGATTTCAAGTAAAGGCGTAGGCACCCTCCTTCTAATGCCAAAATCTTGATACTTACTATAATTTGGTAGTGGATCAACACCACATGCGACTGCGCATCGTAGATGACTCTTCCTTGCTCGTCTCTGCCTGCTTGGGTGAACCTGCAACAAGAGAAGGGATGCTTTCAGAGGTAAAGAGGAAACAGGTTATGTAATAGACAAGGGTTCTCCGACACTCAAGGCAGGTGTTACCCGGCAGAGAACGGGAGCTAGTTATGTGGGACGGAGCACGCTTGCCTAAGTGCAAATAATGCACTCTATTTATAGGTTGCCACTAGAATCGGGTGTTAGGTGGGTTTTGCCTATGACTCGTATATCACATCAAGGCATGTCAGAAGGCAGAAGACAAGTGTTGTGCCCTCCGCCAGTGGATTAGTTCCTATCCAACGACGAGTTATCCGCCATCTGTAGGGCCAGTGATGACGAGTAGCAGCCTGCTTGTGAGTTAAAAAAGTCCGATCTGAGTTGGTGTCTGACCCAAAGAGGTGACCATTTATGCCGCGGCTCAAAGGGCCTTGAAAAGCACCTCTAATAGACGATCCGAGCTTATCAGGATTGGTTATTTGCTCCAAGTAGCTCTTACCGAGCAAGTTTTCGACCACCTGAAGTTAGGCTCCTCAGCGGTGGCACCGATCTCACACCCAACACTTCTTGTTCTTCAGCTATTTTTTCAAGTCTATTACCAAGTTAAACATGATTTTCGTAGCCTTGTTGAATGTTTCTCTAAATTTGATAGCATAAAATGCAACCAAATTGCTCTGAGTGCTTATTTCACCAACCATACCATTGTAATTTCGGTCATATTTGGATGCGGGCATTTTCTCTCTTTACCAAGTGAAGAGGGATCAATATCTTTAGCATCTTTAAGCCACCAACTTTTAACTACACATGGTAGAAATTCAGATTTGTTTAAATGTTTCAAGGGGAAAATTCAGACTTGTTTAAAAACTGTATTAAACGTATTTTCCTTGAACTCATTAAAGCGTTTCTTTCAAACATAAAAATAGTAGTCTTTCTTTTCATCTAGTAATGACGCCATATAATTCTTTTCTAACTTTTTTTTTTTCATAAGAGAGGAATCACTTTAATTAATGTTTGAGATCATTACGTTGCTTAAGTTGTCATAACAAGTAATATAAATTTCTACATCATTAAAAAAAATATAAACTCTTAACTTGTTAATAAATGTGTGTATTACGTTGCTCAACTTGTTATCTATTTTTAATTTAATAAACATATTTCTATAGTTATATGTATAACCATTGATGGTTAAAAATGTTGGAATTATATATGAAAATACAACGAAAAAACAGATCGATTGATAAACAAGAATTTTTTGAAAACTTTGTTTATCGAGAATAGCTATATAATTTTAATTAAATATAAAAAAGCTTGAAGAATTTGTTTCAAACCTTTTGAAGACCTATTAAGGCATCCTAGCTTTCATTTTTAACACTACGATCTTCCAAGCCAAGCCTCCAAACCAATAGAATGACGAGTGGGCATCTAACTGTAAGAATAAATTAACTTATACTTTTCTGGATCTGCTATGTACTCAACACATTAGATAGCAGAACTTGTTTTTTTTTTATAGAGAAAATAATTATTAGCTTTTTTCTCTCTAAAGACTACAAAAAAAAATATCATGTATTTGAAATAACTGATATCTCTTTTTTTTTTGTAATTGAATAGTTAGTTATTAATTTTAATTAATTTTAAATTTAAAAACCACCCACTAAACACTTTAAGGGGTGAACCATACACACTCACAATATGATGTGGAAGAGGTGCTGATAGCACCTCCATGTTTTCTCTCCCTTTCTTTTTTTTTTTTAATTTAATAAACACGTGCATTACGTGTATACAAATATATTGATATATATAATATATTAGTTCAATAAATCAAATGATGTACATCACATATGTATTTTTAATTTAAATAAATCTTATATATATTTAAAATAAAAATAAATCATATTTATTTAAAAATTAATTTTAAATTATTTATTTATTTATTTAATTTTGTGTCGATATTTGAATAGACAAAATGTGGTTATACCACACATGCATTACATACAAAATTAAAATTATGTTCAAATAATCTTATTATTGAAATATTATCAATTAATTAATTTAAAACATATTTTATTAATCTTACTAATTAAATATAATGAATTAATTAATTAACTAATACTCACTTAAATGTAACAACATTTATTATATTACATTATGTATCATAGAGAACATTCTTTTGTATCATATTATTATCTCTAGTGTGAAAAATTAATTCAGAATTTAAAAATTTTAAATTAAATATGTATAATTCATTTTATGCATAAATCCAATACAATATTATAGAGGTAGCATTAAGGACCTACGGACCTATAATTCAAGCTCCAACAAATTTGACAATTAATTAAATTCTTTAATTAAGGTACCAAATTTATTAGTTTCAGTGTTACTCCACTAAAAACCTGAAATTGAACTCTTGAAATTATAAAGATAATTATTGAAAGAAATTTAACGAGTAGTCTATTGATATAATCATTATATATAAGTCAATCCTCCATAAGCTAGGTTTAATTTATGTATATCTCTCTTACTATATCTTTATTTTTAAGTTCTAATAATTCTCTAATGACTAGTGAATTTATAATATTATTATGAACAAGCGCTCTATTTTTCAGATCTTGAATCATCACTCAAGAGAACTATTTTTCTAACTTCCATAAGGAATAAATGGATTCTTTATATGTATATTATTATTCCCAGCAATTTATTCTATCATGTTTTCAAGATGCTAAGCTATGATTTTTCTTTAGACAAATCTTAACATATAAGTCAAAAAACATTATATCATAAACAGGAGTTTAAATAAATTCTCAGGATTAAGACTGTCACATATATGTTCATCATGGTAATAAATTTAAATGCTCTGTTTCTAATGAACGATTATTAGAGATTCATAATTTATTTGGTCTAGTCTTATATAATCTCATTATATAAAGTACCTCAAATCTAATATATTTACATTAATAACCTAGATAAGACTATTTCATTCTCAATGAGATTGGAACGCACTTGTAATATTTAATTAAAGATCCTAAAATTTAATTAATTATTACGGACGATTTATATTATTATCTATAAATTTTATCCCTAAGCATATAACATTTATATACTAAATTTATAGTCACATTAATAATCATGAAATTTTCTTGATGTTTACTAAAATATTCATAACACATATAAGCAACCACAATAATTTTTAAATGTCACTTTATTTAACAAAATGTATAATATTATTGTTTATAGGGCATCAACCCAACCAAAAAAAAGTAACCATTGAAAACTTATATATATATATATATATGTATAATGCTCCTCGAAAAAGGGAAAAATATGAAGTGATGCAAGATAAACAAAAATACAACACATATATATATACACACACGGAAGAAATCCGATGAAGAGAATGAAGAATAAAAAAAAATGCACACCATTTAACGTGCATAGAAAAATAATTTTATCCGGTTAAGGAAAAAAGGAGGAGCCGATCAGGGAGAAAACAAAAAAAAAAAAAAGGAAGGGCATCTTTTAACTGTGCTTTTATTAAATAAGAAATTCCAAATAAGTTTTGGGGAAAAAGGAATTAATTTCAAAAGAATCAAGAAGCATCAAAAAGAAAAGAAATGCACACGATTACACGTACATAGAAAAATAAATTTTCCTTTTTTTAAAAAAAGAGAAATAATTTTTTTAGGGGAAAAAAATTTCACTGAAAAGCAAAAAGGAGGGGAATCTGTTAACTGTGTATTTATTGATTAGGAATTTCCAGTAAGTTTCAGGGAAAAAGGGGTTAAATTTCAAGAAATTGAATTCTAGAATTCCATTAAAGCATTTATCAATATGTTAAAATTTAAATTATAAAAGAACTATTAGGATCTTACTATTTATTTACTTAAAGGATTGGAATGGTTTAGAATAAAAATAAGCATGGTTACACAAAATATAGATGATTCAAAAGTTCAAAAAGAAAAATCAATTAAAATAATAATACATTTGGGAAACACATGATATTTCGCTCGGTTTTGGGACAACTCCGTATAACTCCACATGCACCAATAAGAGCCACTATTTATGAAAAAAAAAAAAAAATCTACCCGCACTATTCGTCTATGGAATAGGACATCTCTATAGCTGTCACGACGTCTCTCCATCCATACACACGCGTGCATCTTTTTTCTTTTTTCTTTTTTTTTTCTTTTTTTTATAATTAATTTACATACAAATCTCGCCTTTTATTTCTTTAGGAAAAAAAATCTTGCATTTTGTTTGGTTGACCCATGGATGTAAATTTCACCGAATTTTCTAAAATTTCAAAATGTGGAGTCATCGAAATATCTTTTTATTATAATATTGATTCCAACAAAATATTAAAAATATTGGTAAATGTCGATATTAAAAAATCTGTAGTATATATTATACAAAATTTTAGTACATATAATGAAAATTTTGACAAATTTTAATAATATCAAAAATTACAAAATTTAATAGGTATTTTACCTTTTAGTCATTAATTTGAAATGAAAAAAAAAAGCATAAAATATCATTAATTCATGAGAACTATTCCATCCGTGAATGAATAATGCATTGCACTTTGCTCACGAAGAAGTGTTGGCATAAAACTTTGCAGACTTATAAGTAATGAATTTGGGATGAAAATAATATTTGCATAAGTTTATAATCAATGAATTTAGAATCCAACTATAGCTTCTCTTCTAGTGAGGTCCTGATCAGAGTTATTATCCATACAACCTGGACTTTAGAAAGTATGTTAGCTATGGAATTTTCAATTATCCTCATCCGAGCATACTGCTACCATCTTAGACAAACAATTAAGAGAATTATCAGTTTCTTATTTATGAAAATACAATAGGAAGAAATCAAGAAACCTACATTAACATGTCATGGCACTATTATTGTTTGAATCAAGATGGAATCTTAGCCATATTTAAGCCTCACATATTTTACTTTTGGTATTGACAAATCTATTATGTATGGAGTTTATTATGCAAATCATGTTTATTATTTATATTTCTGTTTAATTTTAATTGCATTTTAAGGTATTAGAGGGTATTAGAGATATATTTAATGTAAAATTTTATAATTTTTGCAATTTTTATCCAAATTTCAACCGATATCAATATTTTCCCCAAAATTTCTTTAAAATTGAACTATCGATATTTCCATCAATACTAATATTTTCATCCTTGGTTGGACCTTACTTTGATCCCTGTTGATGCTTGAGTTCAGCACAACATCGCGTGCGGGGACGCACGTTGGTCGGGTTTCTAGTTCTGTCTCCTGTTCTACCTGGCTCGGCCTAGTCTGGTCGGATCTGCAAGAGGAGAGAAGGCCTCGGCGTAAGGGGACATCGGTTTGGTGCTTGCCAAAGGCACTCCAATGCTCAAGTCAGTGTTTTGACCAGGAAGAACTAAGGGAGAGGTAGAGTAGGCAAGAGAAGAATGCCCGTACCTTTGTGGTGGAGTTAATGCTTCTATTTATAGAGTTTAGCTTAGATCCGGGTATGGACCGGTTTGGCCCGTAACCCAGGTGTCCAGTGACAAGTGTCACGATCTCCGGAGAAGGAAGATTGCCCAACGGAGGGTTGAGATGGTGCCACATAGTGGTCTTTGGGTAAGTCAAACAGATCCTACTCAGACGGGTCTTGGTCGGACAGATCCTGCTCAGACAGGTCCTGGTCGGATAGATCCTGTCCTGGTCAGACGGGTCCCTAGTTGGAGGGGTCACTGGTCGAATAGATCCTGTCCTGGTAAGATGGATCACTGGTTGGACAGACCCTGATCAGATAGATCCTTGGTCGAGCAGATCCTATCTTGGTCGGACAGGTCCCTGGTTGGGCAGATCCTGTCCTGGTCAGATTGGACATTTCAGCCAACCTGTTCGGGTGCTCAGGCAGATCCTGTCTTGGTCGGATTTGACATTTCAGCCAACTTGTTTTGGTGCTCGAATTTAAGAAGGTATGAACTGCAGATGGTTTTCTCATCGTGAAGATTTCCCTCAACAGTAGCCCCCCAAGACTTTGGTGGTGGAGGTTATCAACATCGAAGTCTTAATGTGGTTGGAAAATATTTTTTGTGAGCATATTTTACCAGGACTCTTAGTCCTGGACCTGGTCGGCCGTAGCCTAGACTTGGTCTTATCTGGTCAGCCGTAACCTTCTTGGACCTGGTCGGACTCTTCGTCCAAGACCTTTGGTCTCTGTCGATTGTAGCCTGCTTAGACTCTTCGTCCTAGACCTGGTCAGCCGTAAACTGGTTGGACTCTTCGTCCTAGTCCTGGTCAGCCGTAGCCTGGACCTGGCCTCTTTGGTCGGCCGTAACCTTCTCGGACCTGGTTGGACTCTTTGTCCTGGACCTTGGGTCTCGGTCGTAGTCTGGTTGGACTCTTTGTCCTAGACCTGGTCGGCTGTAGCTTGGACCTGGCCTCTCTGGTAAGCCATAACCTTCTTGGACCTGGTCGGACTCTTTGTCCTGGAGCTTGGGTCTCAGTCGTAGCCTGGTTGGACTCTTCGTCTTGGACCTAGTCGGCTGTAGCCTGGACTTGGCTTCTCTGGTCGGCCGTAACCTTCTCGGACCTGGTTGAACACTTCGTCCTGGACCTTGGGTCTAGGTCGTAGCCTGTTTGGACTCTTTGTCCTTGACCTGATCGACCGTAGCCTGGACCTGGCCTTTTCTGGTCGACTGTAACCTTCTCGGACCTGGTCAGACTCTTCGTCCTGGACCTTGGGTCTCGATCATAGCCTGGTTGGACTCTTCGTCCTAGACCTGGTCAGCCGTAGCCTAGACCTGGCCTCTCTGGTCGGCCATAACCTTCTCGAACCTAATCGGACTCTTTGTCTTGGACCTTGGGTCTCGGTCATAGCCTGCTTGGACTCTTCGTCCTTGACCTGGTCGGTCGTAGCCTGGACCTGGCCTCTCTGGTCGGCCGTAACCTTCTCAGACCTGGTTGGACACTTCATCCTAGACCTTGGGTCTCGGTCATAGCCTGCTTGGACTCTTCGTCCTTGACCTGGTCGATCGTAGCCTGGACCTGGCCTCTCTGGTCGGTCGTAACCTTCTCGGACCTAGTCAGACTCTTCGTCCTGGACCTTGAGTCTCGGTCATAGCCTGGTTGGACTCTTCGTCCTGGACCTGGTCGGCCGTAGCCTGGACTTGGCCTCTTTGGTCGGCCGTAACCTTCTCGGACCTAGTTGGACTCTTCGTACTGGACCTTGGGTCTCGGTCGTAAACTGGTTGGACTCTTCTTCCTAGACCTGGTAGGCTATAACTTGGACCTGGCCTCTCTGGCCAGCCGTAACCTTCTTGAACCTGGTCGGGCTCTTCGTCCTGGACCTTGGGTCTCGGTCATAGCCTGCTTGGACTCTTCGTCCTTGACCTGGTCTGCCGTAGCCTAGACCTGGCCTCTCTGGTCGATCGTAACCTTCTCGGACCTGGTTGGACACTTCGTCCTAGACCTTGGGTCTCGGTCGTAGCCGCTTGGACTCTTCGTCCTTGACCTGGTCGGCCGTAGCTTGGACCCGGCCTCTCTGGTCGGCCGTAACCTTCTCGGATCTGGTTGGACTCTTCGTCTTGGACCTTAGGTCTCGGTCGTAGCCTGGTTGGGCTCTTCATCCTAGACCTGGTCGGTCGTAGCCTGGACCTGGCCTCTCTGGTCGGCCGTAACCTTTTCAAACCTGGTCGGACACTTCGTCCTGGACCTTGGGTCTTGGTCGTAGCCTGGTTAGACTCTTCGTCCTGGACCTGGTTGGCCGTAGCCTGGACCTGGCCTCTCTAGTCGGCCGTAACCTTCTCAGACCTGGTCGGACTCTTCGTCCTGGACCTTGGGTCTCAGTTGGTCGTCTAGGGAATGTCTGGGGGGAAGAGCTGAGGCTGTTGGAAAGGCACGGGGCCCTCCTTCTAGTGCCAAATGTTGATGCCTGAGTTTGGCACAACACCGCATGCGGGGACGCATGGTGGTCAGGTTCCCTGTTCTGTCTCCTGTTCTGCCTGGCTCGGCCTAGTCTGGTCGGATCTACAAGAGGAGAGAAGGCCGCGGCGTAAGGGGACACCGGTTTGGTGCCTGCCAAGGGCACTCCGACGCTCAAGTCAGTGTTCTGACCAAGAAGAGCTAAGGGAGAGGTAGAGTAGGCAAGGGAAGAATGCTCGTACCTTTGTGGTGGAGTTGATGCTCCTATTTATAAAGTTTAGCTTAGATCTAGGTATGGACCGGTTTGGCCCGTAACCCAAGTGTCTAGCGACAGGTGTCACGATCTCCGGATAAGGAGGATTGCCCAACAGAGGGTTGAGATGGTGCCACATGGTGGTCTTTGGGTAAGTCGGATAGATCCTGCTCGGATGGGTCCTGGTCAGACAGATCCTACTCGGACGGGTCCTGGTCGGATAGATCCTGTCCTGGTCGAACGAGTCCCTGGTTGGAGGGGTCCCTGGTCAGACAGATCACTAGTCGGATAGACCATGGTTGGACAAATCCTTGGTCGAGCAGATCCTGTCCTGGTTGGACAGGTCCCTGATCGGGCAGATCCTGTCTTGGTGGGATTGGACATTTCAGCCAACCTGTTCGGGTGCTCGATTTTAAGAGGGTATGAACTTCATATGGTTTTCTCATCGTAAAGATTTTCCTCAACACTCCCAATTCCCTTGAAAGCCAATTCAATGCTGCAATGATATACGTCCAAACAACAAAGATATTTAAAAAACACAAAAAATAAAACATAAAATAAAATAATCCCGCTTTACTATTTTTTTCAAGATAAAAATTACACCTTTTCATACAATGGTAAAGTTGATGGATTGAGATTTTGTTACACATACCAGAATTTATTTTCTTAACAAAAAAATTAGACTCACATGTTTGGAGAAGAGATTGGTGGTATTTCTTGAAAGGAGAAAAAAATGTTTGTTTATTATAGAGGCAATTTTTTTAAAGAGGGATAGTAAATCCAAAATAGAATTATTAATTAATAGAAAATTAAAGTAAAATGAGAAGTATAAATAAACTCAAAATAAAATTATTTATTAGGTTTCATATATTATATAATTATTGTTATGGATGGTTTTCACTTTGTTTGGCATTTTTAAAGGAATTTATTTGTCAATATAGCTAGTTATATTGTCTTTATTTGACCATAAAATGAGTTTAACTCATATCAATACCTCTAAATAAGAGCGATTATGATTAACTATCGTTTGCATACACCTGTGAATGAAGATTCGCTTCCTTTTCTTTTAGCTCATTTTCAGGTTGCGCATCCTCTAAACCCCTTTTGTTACTATAAAGCATATTTATAAAGTTATGTACCAGTGGATTTTTTTTTCCTTAGTCCACAGACGTAGATATGTTTAATCACGTTAAGTATTCGAATATCAAGATGCATGGAGAAAAATCATCAAAAATGGCACCATGGGACATGGAGGATAATCATCAAGGAAGAAGAGAATTGACAACCATTGGAAATTTGAGAAAGAGAAAGAAAAACCAACTGACGAAGGTAAACAATGCAAACAAATTTTCTTAGCCAAAAAAATTTAGGCAAATTCGGGAGTGGGCACTAGCTAGTATTTTTTCATTTTTACTTTTTTTAGAGTATTTCCTGCTACTAATGCGCGTATCTATGGGGGAGGCTGGAGAGTTATCAATAGTTGCTTTTTTGCTTTTAGCAATTGTATGAGTCCCTTTAAGCATTTTTGTCCCCAAAAAAGAAAATAATAATAATAATTATTATACTTGGCCACTTGCCACATAAGTTGGAGCTGTGCGGAGTTGCATATTTGCAGAGTGTAGCACACGTAAAATTTTAAACAGTAGTAATTGTGTTAAATTTGATTAGTTAGAGTGTCAAGATTTTAATTAAAACTATATTTTAATTTTTAGTTTGCACTTGCATTATTTTAATTTTTATTTTAAACCAAATAAAATTTTGATCAAATGTTTTAAATATTAAAATTTTCGTCAGCTTTACTTAATTATTATTTTGTCACTGCTTACTCATTTACTGACCAAAATGCGATTATAAACCTTCCTTTTGTTTTTCACGTGTATTCTCGAACTAGCTTCTCACTTCCCCAAAGTCAGCCCATTGTTTACTCTGAAACCATTATCACACTTAGATTTTATAACTAAACCTTGTTCAGACATAACTCCTTTCACTCTGACTCTCTTCTTCACATTTTCCCTCTCTCTTTGCTTCTCTTATTGTCTCCAAAAACCCATAAACACAATCAGCCCCTCTTGCTTCAAACAGTTAAAAACTACAGAATCAAAGTCCACTCTTTTGACAAGATTTTGAGGTTAACTTCCAACTGAAATCTGAGTTTCAAATGGTACTTTCAAATTTGGCTCATGTTCTTTAGGTTTTAAAGTTTTGATGTGTTGCATGTTTATATTCTTTTAATAATTGAAGTTTTGATGATGATTAGTCTTATATTTCCATTATTTTACAACATAATCTCACCATTTATGTTTATAAACTCGGATTTATACAAGCTCTAGGACCTATCGTCTTCAAAGTTTGATTATATTAATTTTAGTTGTGTAATTGTGTTTATAAATTGGGGAAATTATGTTTTATAGTTCTATGATTTTTTTTAAGTATTTTACATAATGAACTGTGAACCAATTTGAGTTGAAAGAATCGTGTTTTACTCGATTCTAGCTGTGGGTGTGCAAACTGGGAAAACCAGTTTCGTGACACATTGGTAGGCCTATCTTTGAGACCGACAGCCTAGACACAAGGCGGCAAGTCGCATGCTTGAAGCGGCAAACCGGGAATTACTAGATCTTGTGATTTTTTTTGGAGTTCTTGACCTCCTCTTCAATTTGCGATATTTTTAAACAATTGTTAAATTGTTTTAGACAAGAATGTACATTTAATTTTATGTATAAGCATAGTTGCATCATGTTTTAAAGTTTGTGTATATATGTCTTTTAAATGATTAAAGTGGAGCTTGAATTCTGACTTTAAATACGTGTTAAAGGTTTGAATATATTGGAGCTTATGTTGGTTTAGCACCGGCAATGGTTTCCGTATGCTATTACTGAGATTGGAGTCTCTAAACTCTTTTTTGGTTGCCACAATTTAAAACTGTTTTCAAAGAAATTATTTTTAAATGTTTTTAGGGATTATATTTTCAAACCTATTGAAAATATGTAATCTTAAGTTATTTGAAAATAAATGATCTCAAATTATTGGACTTCAAAATTTGTGTCGTTTTACTTTTTCAAAGTAGTTTGAAAATTTTCTAAAAGAAAAAAAATATAACCTTAGTTCTTACTTCATCGAGCTAGTGTAAAAACAAAACCTTGGTTCTTGCTACACCGAGCTATTTTGTTTTTGAATAAGTTTTCAAACGGCCTTCAAAGTTCAAGTCGTATAGAGGGCGTTTTAGGAGGAGGTCCCAAAAAGCCGTATGGGCCACTATAATGGTGTTATTTAAGGCTTCTCTAAAACAAGTGTTTTATTTATATAATTTCGAGAAATCATGTCTTCATTTCTAGCAAGCATATTTACGATTATTTTTTTATCAGCCCTTACAAATTTTAATGCTACATTCGAAAAGATAATCATATTGAGTCTTTTGCTCACATTTTATTGTTTTTAAATTTTCCTTCCCAGGTTTTGCAAAGACAGTCGATTTGGAGACCGAGCAGAATGATGTTTTGTATTTTTATACTGTACATGTTGTATGTAATTATACTATACGGCCTGGTGTTTTTGGTATTTGTACTCGGACTTTATATTAAAAAGTATTTACAGACTTTTAAGCTTTGAACATGCAGTAGCTTTTATTATTATTGTTATTTACGTGCCAAGGCAGTTTTGGCTGATTTCGTTTCTTAATTACGGTTTACTTTTCCTTAATTTTTATTCAATCTCGGCGGCCGTTTTCACGTCGTGACACGGAGCTCATCCACAGCCCTCTAAAATTGTGAGTTTGTCCTATTTTTAGGAAACGGTTATTCATTTTTTATACCCTATATTTTAGCTTTATTCAAATATTTTACCTTTGGTTTTAAATTTCATCAAATTTATACATTCAGACTTGATTTAATACAAAAATTTATATCTTATTTCAGTCAATAGTTGATTTAATACAAAAATTTATATCTTACTTTAGTCAATAGTTGATTTTGACCTTTAAATTGACCAAATTATCTTTAAATAAAATAGATAAAAATTAAAACTTTCAAAAAATAAAATGAAAACAAAAACAAACACACACAAAACACCTATTTTTAGGTATATTTTTTAAGTCAAAAATCTTAATATAAAGTTTCTTTAAATTTGTAAAGTTTTCTTATTTTTCAATTTAAGGGTATTTTAGACAATTTTTTTAAGTCAAAATTGAATATTGATTACGAGAAGGTATAAGTTTGCATATTAAATTAAATTTATTGGTATAAATTCAAAGGATTCTAAAACCAAAGATTTAAGTTTAAAATTAATTTAAAATAAAAGGTACAAAAAAATAGATATCACTTTAAGAAAAAGAAATCAATGGTCCATTGCTGTATATAAAAGGTGAGAGTTAAGATTTTTTGTACATGAGTGAGCCCTACTCCATTTATCTCCATTAAAAAAAAAAAAACTAGAAATTCAATTCATTTTTAAATTTTAACATAATTATTAAACATACCCCAAGATTTCATAAGCTTAATTGAACATATAGTGGTTAATCAACATGCTGCATAATCTTTTTCCTTCTCATAAACTTATTCTACTACAACACCACATTATTCACCACTTGCTTTCTAGTACAAATATTCCAACTGAAAGGGAACAAGAGAAAATTAAAACAAAACCAATATAATATCACTTTATTAACATCTCCCCAAAGGCAAATGCTTCCATTTCATGAACCAGAACCACCCTCCATGCTCGTGACCGCTTTAGCTTCCCCAGTTCCTCTCTCAGCTTCTCTAGCCGCGTCGTACGAAGAGTGTAACGCAATGAACAAATAATAAACAAGCAAAATTCCTGTCCAAACCATGAATCTCAAGAAAGAAGCCCCATCAATTGACCCCATTATGAACACATTTATCGCTATTGAAGCCGACGGCAGCCATGGAAGCCACGGAACTCCCCAATTCTTCGGTTTCCTCGCTTCTTGAACAGTCAATTTTAGGCCTAAAGTTGCCGAAGACCAGACCAAAACCGTCACTATGTATCCAACCCATCCATTGTTGCTCAATTTCCAATAAGCAGCGGATCCAATTGACGATCCAAAGATCAGCGCCATGAACAGAATTAGTCTTTTCTGATTGAGCGCCGACGTCTGCCCCGTGACATAGTACCGCCGCACGAGAAGCGCAGCGGCGACCAGGGTGAAGATGAAGAGAGTGGAAATGGACAGTAGGTTGGCTAGCACGTCGAGGCTTGTGAAGAAGGCGACGAGCGAGTTCGCCACTGTCATGATAACGGTGGCGTTCACCGGCGTTCCGGTTTTCTCATGGATTGCAGCGAGAATCGGTGGCGCCATGTGTGTCCGGGCAATGTGGGTGAAGTACCTCGCTTGTCCGAGCAAATTCGCCAATAGAACGGTGGTCATCCCCTTGATAGCTCCCACGGCGACGACGTACTTTGCCCAATCCATTCCAACGAATTGAAATGCGATGGTGAACGGCGCGTCGACGTCGATCAGGGCGTACGGTATCATCAGGCAGAGAGTGGCGGCCAGCGCGCAGTATAAGGTGATGGTGATCAACATGGAGCCGATTAGTCCTATGGGAATGTCCCGGCCAGGGTTTTTCACCTCCTCGCCTAACGTAGCGACACCATCGAACCCGACGTAGGCGAAGAAGAGCACCGCCGAGGCCTTAAGTATCCCTGGGACGCCAAAGGGTGCAAAAGGGGTCAAGTTTGCAGGATTAGCCTTCGTCAGCCCTACTATTAGGATGAACACAAGAACCAATAAGTGGACTATGGTTGCAATTGAATTGAATCGCGAAGAACCCTTCATGCTTATCGATGCAATGATGCAAACGGCTAGGGATATGCCAACGGCAATCGGATCAAGATGGCTGAAATTCGCGGGAAAGGACGAGATTTTAACGCGGAATTCGTTTGGGTTTCGGTTGCAAAGAGTGGCAAAATACGAAGTCCATGATCTCGCCACACTAGCACCGGCCACCACATATTCAAAGAGAATGTTGGCGGCAGCGACGTAGGCGACGAAGTCGCCGAGCTCGACTCTCAAGTAGGCGAAGGAGCCTCCGGCGACGGGGAGTTCAACAGAGAATTCGGTGTAGCAAAGGACTGAGAGGAGGGCCGAGGAGCCAGAGATGAAGTAGGAGAGGATGACGGCGGAACCGGCGCTGTTCTTGGCGGCCTCGCCGGTGAGAACGAAGATGCCGGCGCCCATGACGGCGCCGATACCGAACCAGATTAGGTCCCACCAGTTGAGAGTCTTCTTCATCTGGTTTTGGCTGCGAGAGAGCATCTCATTAAGCTCTTGGCTGTCCAGTGAGCGTGCCAGGATTCTGTCTTTGAGCCTTGTTCTTGTGTTCGAGAGTGCGTGGAGGTAGTTTTTCCAGCTCTTGAATGACTCCTCTGGTAAGAGGTCTTCTTTGCTACAAAGGAATGATCTTTTCTTCTTTGTTCCATTGCCTTGAATTTCATTGCCATTCACCATTGTGATGAAACTGACTGGCAGTATAACCAACGGCAAAGAAAAAGAGGAGATGAGAAAGAGCAAGTCTAGGATGTGGTGGGTGGTTCTATATTGTTGTCACCCTTGTTTTTCTCTCACCAACTCTTTTTCTTGTTGGGAGAAGTCCTGAACGCAATCCCTCAAATGGGATACAACGAGTTTAGAAAATGATTTTTTGGGGGATAAAAAATTGGTTTGAAAAGGCACACGTATTAATGTTTTCACATGTTCAAAGGGCATTTGCTTTTTTCCGAATATGGATTTCGTCGAAGGGAGAATGAGAGAATTAGAACATATTTATTAAAATAAAAAATAAATAAATTAAAATATAATAATATTAAGTAAATAGTTTATTTAAATTAAAATGAAATTTATTTTAATATAAAATAACGTAGAGAAAAACATAAAATTTAGATAAAAAAAATCAAAATAAAAAGAAAGAGAAGAAGAAAAAAGAGAAGGAAAATTCAAAATTTAAGTGTTTAAAAGAGTACGTGATTTGCAAAAATACTATATAGTTAAATATTTTTAGAAGCGTGCTATTTGCTTACATTAAGAATTAAAATAGTACTATTTAGTACAATTTTCCTTCATTAAATTAGCCAATTTTGCTAATCACTTGATACAATATTCAATACAATATTTGATGTGTGTTTTTTTAATTTTATTTTATGATCCAATAAATAATGCGATTTAGAATGTCATATTTATTTTTTCATAATTATTAAACTTGAAAACTTGTAAAAGTAAACTTTTAATATAAAAATAATTGAAAAGTAAGAATGTTGTGATTATTATGGCAAAAAAGTCAATATGCCAACCAATAGAAATCAAATACCAAATTTGCTATATGTTAAATTTTATGACAAATATGACACAAAGTTTAGCATATAGTAAATTTGACATTTGGAATGACATTACATTAGAGAGTGTTTTTCTTTTATACTCAAATATTAAATTTGTCATTGGCACATCTATTTAGCATTGTATTGGAGATACTCTAAGTTTATGGCTCTATGACATTGTTGTTGTTGTTTATTAATGTCACTGTTGATGCTATGCCTGGTCAGTGAATGATAAACACCACGTGCAGCTATACACGATGGTCAGACTGCCTTTCTTGCTCATCTTGGCTTCCCAAGGTATACCTACAATAATAAGAAGGAATGCCTCAGAGGTCAAGGGGGATATCGGTGTGGTGTAGGCCTCTCTGATGCTCAAGTTAGTTACTTGTTCGGTCAAGATCAGACGTATGGTTAAGTGAGAAAGTCCATGAGACCTCTCAGGTGGAGTGAATGCTCTCTATTTGTAGGAAACCACCACTTGGTTTAGGTGTTTGGTGGGTTTGACCCATGACTTGGATGTCCCATTAGGTGGTGTCAAGTGGTTGATGACAAGTATCATGATCCTAGGGGTCCTTCATCTGAGGGCTAAGATGAGGCCATGTGTCAACCTTTAGAGATGAGTTGTTGCTTGGTTGCAGGTCATACATGTCCGTCCTGAGCATGTGTTCTTCTCGAGGAGGCGATATCTTGTGTGGCGGGTGGTTTTTCTACAGCTCTATGTAGATGACATTCTGCTAATTGGCAATGACGTTGGGGCGTTGTCATCAGTCAAATTATAGTTGACCAAGCAGTTTGACATGAAGGACTTGGGTGAGGCTAATTTTGTTCTCGGTATCCAGATTTTTCGGGATAGGAAGAACAAAATGATAGCTTTGTCTCAGGTCGGCTACATAAATAAAATTCTCAGGAGGTTTGCAATGTAGGATTCCAAGAAAGGTGGGCACCCATCTAGGTCTGGAATTACTCTTTCTAAGAAAGACTCTCCAAAGTCTTATGAAGAAAGAGAATACATGAAGAAGGTACTTTATGCTTCTGCAGTGGGTAGTCTCATGTATGCCATGTTTTGCACACGATCGGATATTAGCTATGCGGTCGAGATTGTAAGTCGATTTCAGGCGGATCCAAGACCCAACCATTGGGTTACGGTAAAGCATATTTTCAAGTACCTAAGAATGACTCGAGGGTATATGCTTGTGTGTTCGGGTGAGGACTTAACTCCTCTAGGATACACTGACTCGGATTTTCAATCATGTCTAGATTCTAAGAAATTGACTTCGGGGTTTGTGTTTACTCTGGACGGTGGTGCCATCAGTTGGAGAAGTGCGAAGCAAGATTGTACTTTGGATTCAACGATGGAGGCCGAGTATATGGCGGCTAGTGATGCTTCAAAAGAAGCAGTGTGGCTCCGCAAGTTCCTTGGGGATCTTGAGGTAGTTTCTGGTATGGATAAAGCAGTATCACTATACTGTGATAACAGTGCTGCAGTAGCTAATGCTAAGGAACCAAGATTTCACAAGAAGAGTAAGCATATTAATCGGAAGTATCATGTCATAAAAGACTTTGTTGGGGGCGGGCATGTCACAGTGTGCAAGATCGCGTCAGAGGACAATTTAGCTGATCCATTTACGAAGACACTTACTGAAAGAGTCTTAGAGAGGCATGTGGAAGCTATAGGGATGCGAAATTTACTATATTTACTTACTTAGTGCAAGTGGGAGATATTTAGACATGTATGCCCTAAGGAGTAAAAATGTAATAAGTTTTTGGAGACATTTCTATCAATAAAGAATTTATTCATTTATATATACCAAATCTCGTCCTCTTTACGTTCATATTTGTTGAATGTATGTTAAGCAAACAGTAGTCTAAGACTGTCAGTCTAAACCTTAAGAATTAGGCATATGATAGACTGATTATGCAAAAGACACGATTCTTAAGGTGATGGTCTAAAACATATGATCCGCAATTGAGAGAATAAAGTTGGGCGTTTTATTCATGTAAAGATTATTATGTTGTCTATATCCCTTCTGGGAGATGGTTTGTCTTGACCATCAGAGTTGGACTCCGTGAATAGAAATATTAGCACGTTGTCATAGGTGACGATGTGTTGGATCGGGACATAAAGTGAATTGATTTGGATTAATAATTCTGTCTTGGCAAATCGATTCACTTTAGACAATCATTTGTATTGGATCTTAATCCTGAGATGAATAGTGGGCCCGTTATCTCGACTTGTGTCTTTTGATGTACCAAAGGGTGACACCCACGTCTCAATAGTGGTATGCATCTCGGTACGTTGGAGGCATGACTCTTGATAGCGTAGACTTGTTATTCATAGATATGGAATCTATAGCTCCTATTTAGGAGTAATGATATCCTCTTATATGCGTTGTCTTGTAATTGAAAAACTGGAACGCTCAGTCATTTGGATTCATTGGTGTAACCGAATGGTATACTATCTTTGGATGGTAAGTTTTCTAATGGTGAGATAATGGAACGTAAGATAAAAATAATCAGGAAGGTAAGACAGAACTTGTCCTTAAGTCGATTATGGATTATCATATGGGGATACGATACACTATGATATGTCATGGAAACTTAGCTACACGGGCTTCGTAATTCTATAAAGTTCGAGAGTGCAGCTCCAAGCTTTTAGTGGAGTAGCATTGGAGTTGATAATTATGAAATGTATATCTGGGATATTGAGTTTCATAATTATCGTGAGCTTGAACTTTATAGGTCTATTTTGGTCCCCTTTGCTAGCTCATAAAATCCTGCAACGACACGGCGTGCTTATTCAATAATTGGTGACTTCTGTCGAATTTATCAGATTAGTTTAAAATTTGAAAGAATCAAATAATTCATGTCTGCTTATTGGTTGAATTAATTTTGTAATAAAATTAATTTAAGATAAACTTGTTGAATTATTGGGATCAGATAATTCTTGTCTGTTTATCGGTTGATTTAATTTTGGATGAATTAGATCAAGATAAACTTGTAGAATTATTGAGAATTGATTTATTTTCTTAGAGATTATCTTGATAAAGTTTGTTTTGATCAGATAACTTCTCTATTGGGTTATTTGAATCATAACTGAAAATTTATCCTATAGAATCTTGGGTGGAAAATAAAAGATTCGCGGAGATATTTATGAGGGAGTTCGGCCTGTCGAATGACGTGTTCGGCCTGCTGATGGGGCCTGTTTGGCCTACCGATCAGCGAGCGATAAGATTACGCATTGTCATGCGGATCTTATCAGATATTGATCCGAACTTGATTCTGTTTCGAGTTTTTGAGACCTAATTTGATAAGGATTGACCCCAGGACCAATAGCTATATAAAAGGAGTGAGTCTCATGATTTACTCAGATCAATTGAGAGATTAAGAGTGATACTCTTCTAGTGAGCATCTGAAAACTCTCTGAGAGCTTTTGTTCACAAATCACAGACATTAGCTTTGGGTTCTCTTTATTGGTTGGAAGGAAAGTCATCGGTGGAAGAGCTGTATGTGTGAGCCCACACTCACTCCGGTTGTGGATAGAGAATAACAAAGAAGATCAGTTGGTTGAGGCTCTTTTGGAACGTTACTTCTCTTCATAGATTGCGGAGGTTCTTTGACACTCAAAGGTTAGTAAGATCTATTTAATTTATACATATAGCATGTCAAACTTGTGTTTTGAAAAAATACTCTGATGAAAAATTTTTAAATTCCCCTGCGCACCATTTTTTCAACATTTTCTGCCGGTTATTGCACATTTTTATCTTATGTTTGGTAACAACCTAAGACACCTGAGCCACTTGATGTACAACATTCTACGTGGAGTGCAATTCATTTAGCGTTTTCATACTTATTTATAGATGAGTGATAGTGTGGAACATGCTACTTGGACGCCGGAACGCGAAAACTTCCTCATTGACTTGTTGCATGAGGAAACAAAGAGTGGATTGCATTCGTCCACCTTAGACAACAAAACTTGGCTGAAAATTGAGAATCAGGTAGTGGCCAAGTTTAGGGTACATTACACGCTTGCGCAACCAAAGGCAAAGTGGAATAGACTAAGGATTGCTACAAAGGACTTTGACAAGTTAATGCAAACTACAAGATTTGGTTGGGATCTTGAGACTAACACTGTCAGTGCTATAGAGGATGTATGGAAGAATTATTTAGAGGTAAAGCTATTTGTACATGACTTTGTGATTATTTTTCATTAGTTGTCTGTGGCTAGTATATAATTATTGTTAATTGTTGGAAAAAATATTTCGGGTAAAAATATCCTGAGGGGAAAAAGTACTAGAAGGGCTTGGCTAGATATGATGTCCTCTTCGAAATTTTTGGTGGGACACTAGCTACAAGGAAACGAGCAATGGGTCCACACACCGCAGACAACATTGCAGGTGTTGCGAACAAGTCCGTTCAAGAGGTGGAACCTGAGGAAGAGACTAGGGACTCCGATGACATATTGAACACCTCCCATCGAAGGTTAAAGCTTTTGCAGACGGTAGAGGGCCTTCCAAGAAGAAGAGTGCCAGTAAAAGTCTTGTGGAATCTGTTAATCGCTGGTCCAAAAGTCAGGTAACAAAAAGTGAAGCCTCTGTACGTGCACAAGAAGAATTCTATCACTATATTGCCAGAAGCGAGCCCGTTTAGCTACTGTAAGTGGTGCTACTGATGATGCTTGGGATAGTGTCCTTGCCTGTATGGGAATACTTAATGCAATTGATGACTTGGATGATAAGGTTTATGCACTAGCAGTGCAGGAGTTTGTAATGAAAAAGAAATGAGACAGGTGTTTATCAATGTGCTACCTGAGCGTCGCCGTGGATTTCTCATATCACTTTTTCGCTAGTGTCTTTTTCATCTTATTTGCCTTGGAACAATTTCTTTTTTTTTTTCAACATCCCGTGAACAGTTTTTTCTTTTTATTGTTGTTTGCTTACTTTCATTGTTTGCTAGCCTTCATACATTTTTCGGATGTTGTGGACATTGTTTACGTTTGTGATTTGAGTATTGAGGACTTGTTATTCGTGCTTTATTAATGGTCATTTTATCTGTTTCTCTTTTAAGTTATACTACCATTTTCATAATGTCCGCGTTTATCAATGTTAGGTTAATTATGTCTTCTGGCTCATCAAGTACTGATGAAGATTATGCAATGATGTTTGGGTTATGTAGTGACGCAAATGAAGAAATTAATCACGACATAGAAATAATACAAGAAACTTTCAATTAACCAACAGACGTCCTCCGTGTAGAAGTGCATTGACAGGTTGCGAATACGTGTTGGAGCAATTATTACATGGCAACAATGGGTTCTACAAGATGTGTTGCATGCATAGAGAATCGTTTTTAGCAATTGTTGAACTAATTCAACAATGTAACTTATACCCATCGAATAGATTAATAATACAAGAATCATTGATGTGTTTTTAAGAACCATTTCTCACTCGAATCGCAATAGGCAAATCCAAGATAGGTTTGTACACTGTGGAAACAGTTAGTCGACATTTTGGACAGATGTTGAATGCTATTTGTGCCTTGGCTCCAGAAGTGATATTAGAACCGGACTCCGACACAATATCTTCAAGAATAAGAGATAACAACAAATACTGGCTGTTGTTCAAGGTAAATTGATCTTCAATTTGAATTGTTAGTGAATTAGGGAAATGTTATATTATTTGCTATATTAATACTTTGTTGTGTAGGACTATGTTGATGCCATTGACGGAACACATATGCAAGCTGTTGTTCCAGTTGCCCTTCAAACTGTGTATAGAGAAAGGCGACATCTGTATGTAAAATGTTATGGCAGCTTATAACTTCAACATGTTCACTTATATTTATAGCAGATGGGAGGGCATAACTGTTGATTCGAGAGTGCTTCAACATGCAATGATAGACGAAGAAAACCGTTTTAGGCGCCCGCCGAGGAATAAATATTATGTTGTCGATTAGGGATATAGCAATGTGCGAGGATTTCTCACACCTTACCATGGCCAGAGATACCACCTCTAACAATTTCAAGAATTTAAGGGTCCAACAGGACCTCAAGAATTGTTTAATTACCGACACTCTTCCTTGTGCAATTGTATAGAGAGGTGTTTTGGTATTCTTAAAGCACGATTCGCCATCCTCAAACATATGACCAATTACCCATTAGAAAAACAAGCACAAATAGTCATTGCATGTTGTGTAATTCATAATTTGATTAAAATGCATACACATAATGATCCTCTATTCGCATTGTATGATGTTGACGAGCCAATAGAAGTAATTAAAGGTCAAAGATGAAGATGATGGCGGCAAGATACTGACGAACAAGAAATACGATTCTTTAGTAAAATTGCTGCTGACCAGCAATGTATGTTTGAGTTTAGAGACCAATAATACTGATCAAATGTGGGCACATTACAATTAGTTAAGATTTGACGTAAAAAGATTTATGTATGTATCATCAACCAACATGGAATCTGAATTGTAATGTATGGTTTCATTAAGGAGATGTGACTCAATTGAATTAGTAGTTCTCCTCTTCTCAAGTAATTCATCATTTAAATGTGTTTGAGAATGCTTAAAAAATTAATTTACAAAAAAAAAAAAAGTATGGAAATCATTAAAAATAACTGTAAACATGTTAATTGATTGAAGACATTAATAATAAATATGATTTGGTTTGATAATCTCAAATTTAAATTTTTTAAAAAGTTGTTTTCAAAAGTAAACCAAACGCATTTTTGTTTTTTTGACCTATTTTTAAAAATGACAAAAACTATTAACCAAACACAGTTTTCAAAATAACATCAGCCTATTCTTCAAAATATTCTCATTTTCAACTTTTTACAAAAATCAAAAACAAAGTAAAAACAATATCAAACTGCCCAATACTTTTTACCTTGAGAAGAAAGAAGAATCACTGTCTAACATGCACGATTTAAACCCACACTCTTATTGAACAGTAACCCACGATTTGAGCCAATAATGTATATTTTATTGGACAATAACCAACTATTGTTATAATGTTCTTCATTAAAAACTTTTAGAATCGAGCTGCATAGTGTATAGTACTAAAACTTCTTGTAAGAGTCGCTACAAAAAGGGAAACGGCGGTAACAAGAAGATTCAACAGCACTTTAAAAAATATAGTTAAATCATGTCATTTTTGCTTGTGAAATTTAACAATGGTTTTAAACTGTCGTTAAATACACTCGTAGCATACTAAAGTGACGGGTACACAGCCCATTTAACATCAATCTATATAAAATGTGTCCTCTGATGTGCATATTAAACAATGGTTTATATGTAGAATTTTAACAACTGTGTATTAATTAATATGGCCTTACATTCCAAGAAATTTGACAAAAAATTGGATTTAATTATAATTTTTAGTAGTGTTTACAAATTGAAACAATCACCAAGCGATTAAACCTATTTTTAAAACTTTCTCATTCTCCTATATACGTTCAACCACACGTTCATAAATATAGTATTCATACTTGTTGATGAATCAAAGATTAAGTCACGTATATGACATGAAACATACAATTCGCATCAAACCTTACTTGGTTGATATGAGAAAGCAAATAGAAGAAGACAAATTGGGAAAATGATTTACAGACTTCTCACTGAATAAATTCCTTACCAATGTGAAGTGTGTCAGCTAATTACATATTAACAAGTGGCATTAGCTGTGCTAGCTGTCTTATGATCCCACAATTGCCTAAGACGGAATATTCTTAATGGTACAAAATTATAAAACCAGAAACACAAGAGGCTTGATTATGCACTAAATTTTAACATCCTCCGCAAGCTAGGCGTGGTTGGTGAGACCACTTTTGGCTTGGCCCTAAGCCGAGTGACAAAGAAGGCTGAGAGAGGCTCCGCAGGAACATCAGCAATACGCTCTGAGTGTTGGAATACGCTGAATGGACAGCTTGTTGTCCACATGACTTTCTTACGCATGAAATAGAGGTCCAACTCGATGTGTTTGGTATAAGAGTGAAAAATGGGATTGGTACTCAATGTGACGGTGCTTTGGCTGTCACACCAAATAGGGATACGGAATTGGACAATCCTAAGTTTGTAAAGCAAGGACTGCCACCATGTGAGTTCTGAAGTGACACTAGCAAGACTTTGATATTTTGCCTCAGTGCTCGACTGAGAGATGACGGGCTACTTTTCGGAGCTCCAACAGATTGGACACCCACAAAAGAATATACAAAAATCGAAAGTAGATCGATGATTGTCTAGATCTGTGCCCAATCTGAGTCAGAGTAGGCTTGGAGGAAGAGATGGGAGGGCTGAGGCATGTGCAACCCAAAATCTGCTGTTCCTTGTAGATAACAGAGAATTCTGATAGCTTTCCAATGCGTGGTTAATGGTTGGTGCATGAATTGACATACTTTGTTGACAGAATAAGTAATGTCAGGTCAAGCAACAATTAGGTATTGAAGAGCCCCAACTATGCTTCTACACAACGTGGGATTATCCATGGGATCACCATCTCGGACCGAAAGCTACAAGCTAGTGATCGTAGGAGTGGGTTGTGGTTTCTTTTGAGATAGCAGTAAACCACCACTAGTTGTGTGTGACACTTCAACTCCGAGGAAGTAGGAAAATTCTCCTAGATCCTTGAGTGAGAATTCAGTGTTTAGATGTGCAATGAGGCAACGAACTTCTTCTGGCTGCTCCCCGTGACTAAGATGTCATTGACATACACCAATATAAAGATAGTAGAGGTGGATGAGAACTTGAGAAACAATGACTCGTTAGCTTAAGAGGAGCAAAAACTCAAGGTGTGAAGGGAGGCCTTGAGTTTGTCAAACCAAGCTCTAGGAGTCTATTTAAGGCCGTAGAGAGCTTCGTTAAGCTTGCACGCTAGAGGCCCATTTGTGGAGTGTTGTTCATAGCCAAACGGTTGTTCCATATACACTATTTCATGTAAAATCCGTTCAAGAACGCATTATTTACGTCAAGTTGATGAATAAACCAGCCCTTCATTAATGCAACAGCAAGAACAGTCCTGATTGTGACTAGTTTTACAACTGGGCTAAAAGTTTCAGAGAAATCAAATTTCATTTTGTGACGATTGTAGGGCATCAAACAAAAGAACAAGCACAACCAAAAATTTTAAGTGATGAGTAGTCAAGATCTACCTGAAACAGCCTCTTGAGTTGCGTTTCTCCATGAAGGACCGCTGTAGGAAGTCTCTTGATAAGATAGACATTGGTTACAAAGGCATCATCCCAGAATTTCAAGGGAAGTGAGGCTTGTGCAAGAAGGGTTAAATTAAGTTCTGTGATGTGCCCGTGTTTATGTTCAACAACACCATTTTGTTCGGATGTGGAGGGCAGGATAATCCATGTGTGATTCCCTGAGTTTTGAAAAAACAGAGTTAACGGACGGTATTCACCTCCTTAGTCAGTTTGAAGCATTTTAATTTTCTTGGTGAGGAGAAGTTCAATTTGAGACTTGAAGTGTATGAACACTTGGCATACTTCCAATTTTAGTTTGAGAAAATAGAACCATTTGTATCGTGAGTAAGCATCGACAAAACTGACATAGAATTTGAAACCATTTGAGGAAGTGGTATGGGATACACCCCATAAATATGAGTTAATCAATTGCAAGGCTTCTATGTATGTTGTGACAGAATTAGGAAAGGGAAATCTGTGACTTTTATCAAGTTGACAAGAAGAACAAAACGGAAAATTTTCATTAGCATTAACAGGAACTTTACACTTTGACACTCGTTTGATAACAGAAATGGCAGGTAACCAAGTCTTCGATGCCAGAATTGCAAAACTACACTATCCCTATTGACAGACTCCTTTTGATTTTGAGTGCATAACTCTTGATTTGATTGAGAGAAAACAGAACTATTTGCAAGATTGTTACTAATGGCTAAATTGGATTGGAAGTGGCAATGTGGTCGAGGCTGTGAAAGTGACAATGGCTGAGATGTGGTAGCGGCACTAGTGGGCCTGGTGAGATGAATACGATAGAGTCCCGTTGACTAGAGGTGTTGTGAAATTAAAAGTAAACATCATCATCTTTATAAAATTGGCTGACACTTAATAGATTCTTGGTGATATTGGGAACGTGAAGTAATAATATTGATGTTTTTGGCAGAAGGTTTTGAAGAACTGCGGCACCTATATGTTTTATAACCAAACCTGAACCATTTCTAGTTAGCAGCTTACGAGCTTAGATCATTTGTCACGTGGTTCGTCGTGCCTGAGTCCAGGTACCAGCCTCCATCATGGAACACATCAGAGTCCGAGGCAATAGCTGCTACAAGATTGTTTGTCGTGTTTGCTTCACTTGTTTTGTATTGACTTCCACCAATGTTGACCCCTGTAAACTTAACATCAAACTGGTGGTAACACTTTTGGGGTGTGTGTGTCCATACCTTCCACAAAGCTGGCACTGGGGGCGACCACTGTTGTTCCAAGATCGACCTCCTCCGCGACCAATTTGGCCTCCATTGTGGCCTCGTTGACTTTCACTTTGGAAGCTTGCTCAGGTTTGAGAGTGCGCTTGAGATGTTTGTGGAAATTTCCAAAAGAAATTTCCACTACCACCATTTCTATTTTTTTTAATGAGAGAAATAGGCCTGATTTGATGTTGGAATTAAATATAAAATGCAGCGAAAGGAAATAGACTGTTAACAAACAAAACTTTTCTAAAAAATTTTGTTAATTAAGAATAGCCATATAATTTTAATTAAAAATAGAAAGCTTGAAGAATTTGTTTTAAACCTTTTAAAGACCTATCAGAGTATTCTAGCTTTTTTTTTACACAACGATATTTTAAACCAAGCCTCTACACTAATAGAAAGACGAGTGAGTGTTAAACTACAACAATAAATTAATCTCATATTGCTCAACACATAAGATAGCAGACCTTTTTTTTTAAAGAAAAAGCTTTCAATTTTTCTTTTTGGATATTCTGTAAATTGTAATCTAAAAGAAAAGGTTCTAAGATAATTGTTATCTTTATCTTTTTATATCTGAACAGTTAGCTATCTATTTAATTAATTTTAATTGATTTTAAATTTGTAAAAGCTACCCAATAACTCTTTAATGAGTAAATCATATACCCACACTATCAAATATGTGAGGAGATACTCTACATTTCCTTCCTTTTTTTTTTGAATCATGTAAATTGATTCTACATGAAATATATATATATATATATATATATGTTTAATATATATATGTGTGTGTTTAACAAAATGACGTTGATTGTGATTTAGATATATATATATATATATATATATAAATATAAATAAATCTTATATATATTTAAATTCAAAAATAAATATATTTATTTAAGAACAGATTTTAAATTAATTAATAATTTAATTTTGTGTTATATTATTAAAAACAAAATGTGTTCCCACCACACATATGTCACATAAAATTAAAATTATATTAAAATAATCTTATTATTCAAATATTATCAAGTAATTAATTTAAAACATATTTAATTAATCTCATTAATTAACTATAATTAATTAATTAATTAACTAATGCTTAATTAAATATGACAATATTTATCACATTATATTATGTATCATAGAAAACATTTTTTTGTGTCACATTAATATCTTAAATGTGAAATAATTAATTCAAACTTCAAAAATTTCAAATTTAATAAGTATAATTCATTCTTATGCATTAAATTTAGTAGAGTGTTATAGAGGTGGCATTAGGGACCTATGGACTTATAACCTAAGTTTCAATAAATTTGACAATAATTAAACTCTTTAATTAATATACCAATTTTATTAGTTTCAGTGTTATTCCATTAAAAACCTGAAAACTAAACTCTTGAGATTATAATAAAAATTACTCAAAGAAAATTAGCAAGTAGTCCATTGATATAATCATTACATATAAGTCAGTTCTCTATAAATAGTTCATAATAAGAGCTAGGTTTAATTTCTATTTACCTCTCTTATTACATCTTTATTCTTGAGTTCCAATAATTCTCTAATGAACAGTTAATTCATAATCTTATTATGAATGAGCACTCTAATGTTTAAAGCTTCAATCATCACTCAAGAGATCTATTTTTTTAACTTCCATAAGGAAGGAATGCATGCTGTATCTGTATAATATTATTCCCAGCTTTTATTCCATTATGTTTCCAAGATGCTAAGTTATGATTTGTATTTAGACAAATCTTACCATGCAAGTTAAAAAACATAATTTTATAAATAAAAGTCTAATAAATACTCAGAATTAATACTATCATATATATGATCATCATAGTGCTAAATTTATATACTCTATTTGTAACGGATGATTATTGGATATTCATAATTTATTTAGTCTAGTTCTATATAATCTTATTAGATAAAGTACCTCAAATTTAATGTCTCTATATTAATAGCCCAAATAAGACTATTTCATTCTAAATGAGATTGGACCGTACTTGTAATATTTAATTAAAGATCCTAAACTTTAATTAATTATTATAGACTATTTAGATAATTAACTATAAATTTTATCCCTAAACATATAACACTTACATAAATAATCATGGAATTTTCTTAATGTTAATAAAAGTATTCATAATACATATAAGCTACTAAAATAATTATAAATGTAACTTTATTTATTTATTAACAATATATACAATGTCGTAGTTTATAGGACACCAACCCCAACAATCTTCCACTTGCCTTAAAGTAGGTAAGACATGTCTCTAAGACCTAAGCCTTCCAAATGTCCCTCGAACTCTTTGCAGGTAACCTCTTGGTGAAAGGGTCGACAATGTTGTTTTCGACGCTATCTTCACAACTTCCATATAGCCTCGATGCACTATCTCTATGATCAAATGGTATTTTTGTTTTATATGCTTTCCTCTTTTTTGGCTTCTTGGTTCTCTTGAATTTGCCACTGCACCACTGTTATCACAATATAGAGTGAGTAGTTTATCCATGTTTGGAACAACTTTTAGATTATTTAAGAACTTACGGAGTGAAATAGCTTATTTATTAGCTTCACAAGCAACCATATATTTCGCTTCCATAGTTGAATCAGCAATACAAGACTATTTAAGGATTCTCCAAACTATGGCTGCACCACTAAAAGTAAACACTGATCCTATTATAGATTTACTTGTGTCTTTGTCTAATTGAAAATCAGAATCAGTATATCCAGTAGGAATCAAATTCTCACTAGAATATACCAGCTTATAGTTTCTCATTCTCCTGAGATACTCGAGAATGTGTTTAACATCAACGTTTTGATCAAAACTATAAGCTTGATCACCTCATCGAATCTTAAGTTTCAAGATCTTGAAGCTTGCTTAAGTCCATATATAGACTTTTGTAACCTGTAAACTTTTTGCTCTTGATCTTTGGCCACAAAACTTTCTGATTATACCATATAGATGCTTTCCTCAAGATAGCCATCCAAAAAGGCAATCTTGACATCCATTTGCCATATATTGTAATCAAGACATGCAGCAATGGATAAAAAAATCCGAATGGATTTAAGCATAGCTACAGGCGAGAAAGTTTTTTCATAATCAACTCTCTCTTTTTGGGAAAAGCCTTTTGCCACAAGCCTAGCTTTAAAAGTATAAACTTTTCCATCTACTCCTCTTTTCTTCTTGTAGATCCATTTGCACCCTATGGGTTTTATACCTTCCAGTAGACCTGCAAGTTCCCAAGATGAATTGGAGTAGATGGACTCCATTTCAAGGTTCATAGCCTCCAGCCATTCCTCTTTCTCATAATCTTCCATTGCATGGGGATATGTCAATGGACCATTCTCACCATTATCACAGATAGCAACATGTGCTTCTCTAATTTACCTATAGCGAGTAGGTGGTTTCACAACCCTCCCACTATGTAGAGGTGGTACGACATCCTGATATGGAGATGTGGTCTCCTCATCTTGTCCCTCAACAACGGTCGTCGGTTGTGGTATGATCTGATCAGAAAGTAACTCTTCAAGTACAATTGCTATGAAGTTTATAGGTCGTCATATAATCATTCTTGAGAAAAGTGGCATTTGTTGACACAAATACCTTCTTTTTTTGTGGACTATAAAACAAACCTCCTATCGTCCCCTTTGGATATCCTACAAATAAGCATATTCTAGAACGTAGTTTCAGCTTCCTGATCTTTTCTTTCAATAGATGTGCTGGACACCCCCATATACTGATATGTAGCATGCTAGGTTTACAACCATTCCATAACTCTAAAGGTGTTTTTGGAGTAGACTTAGATAGAATCATGTTTAGAAGATATAATATAGTTTGTGGCACATATTGTTGGAAAACAAGTACGCAATGGAATTTTAAAAATTTTAAATCAAAGTATTTTCCAAAACACAAGTTTGACATGCTATATACATAAATTAATAAATCTTACTAACCTTTTGTATACTGAAGAGCTCTAGCAATTAGTGAAGAGAAAAATGTTCTAGAAGAGCCTCAACCAACTGGTCGTATTTGCTATTCTCTATCCATGATTGGGGTGTGGGTGGTCACATGCCGTACAGCTGTTCCTCCGGTGACTCTCTTTCCAACCAATTGAGAAGACCTAGATCTAAGGTTCTTGATTGTGAATAATAGCTCTTAAGGAGTTTATGAGTTTCTCACATTAAAGACTCACTCTATACTTCTCCACTGATTTGAATAACTGAGAAAAGTCACCTCTATTTAAAGAGGTCAGACCCAGGGTTAACCATTATTAGATAAAGCCTCAAAATTAGAATCTAGATCAACTTTTGATGAAAATCACATCTAAAACATGTAATCAGATTATTGTTAAATCGACAATTTGAACTTATTCATCGGCCTGTCGAACTTACCCATCAGTAGACCGGACTAGTAGATCGGCCTGTCGAACTTACGATAATATGAGCCCTAAGAATCTTTTATTTCCTACCTTAGATTCCCGGATAGAGCCTCAATTGTAATTCAAATAACCCAATAGAAAAGTTATTTGATCAAAACAATCAAATCTAGACAATCTCATAGAAAATAAATACTATCCCAATAATTCAACATGTTTATCTTACATTAATTCACAGAATTAATTCAACCGATAAACAGACATGAATTATTAAATCTGATCCTATTGAATTTCAGTCAATTTGATAATTTAACATAAGTCACCAATTTGTTGAAAAAGCATGTTGTATCGTTACAGGATTTATTATGAGCTAGCAAAGGGGACCTAATGGACCTATATAGTTCAAGCTCCTATAATTATAAAATACAATATCCTAGATACATATTTTATCATAATCCACTCAAATGCTATTCCACTAGAAGCTTAAAGCTATGCTCTCGAACTATATAAAATTACGAAGCTCCAAGTAGGCTAAGTGTCTGTGACATATCATGATGTGTCGCATCCCTATAGGATATTCATAACTGGTTTAAGGATAAATTCTGTTTTACCTTCCCTATTATTTTTTATCTTATGTTCTGTTATCTCACTATTGAAAAAGTTACTGTTCAAAGACAGTATACTATTCAGTTACACCTATACATCCAAATAGTTAAGCACTTCAGTTTTCCAATTATAGGATAACGCATATAAGAGAATATCATTAACTTTACAAAAACAGCTATAGATTCTATATCTATGAATAATAGGTCTACGCAATTAAGAATCATCTCTCTATCATACCGGTGTGCATACCATCATAAAGTCAAGATACCACCCTTTGGTGCATCAAAAGACATAAGTGAAAAGTATGGGCCCATTAGTTATTTTAGGATTAAGACACAACACATATGATTGCCTAAAGTGAATTGATTTGTACAAATGGATTATTAATCTAAATCAATTTAACTTTATGTCCCGATTCAATGCATCGTCATCTATGACAATGCACCAATGTTTCTACTCGTGGAGTCCCACTTTGATGAACAAGATAAGCCTTCTCCCGTTAGGGATATAGACAACATAACAATATTAGCATGAATAAAGCACCCAACTTTATTCCCTCAGTTGCGGATCTTATAATTTAGACCATTACTTTTAATATTCATGCCTTTTGCATAATTTGTCTATCATATGCATGGTTCTTAAAGGTTTAGACCAACAGTCTTAGACTTTTGTTTGTTTATTATAAATTCAAAAAAAACAAATGTAATGAGGACAACATTGGTATATGAGCAATAAATAAACTCCTGATTGATAAAATGTCATAAAAAACATATTACAAATTTTTATTGCTTAGGGTATCATGTCTAACAATCTCCCACTTGCATTAAGTGAGTAAATGTGACATATCTCGCATCCCCATAGCTTCCACATGCCTCTCAAAAACCTTCACAGTTAGTGTCTTCGTGAATGGATCAACTAAATTGTCTTCAGATGCGATTTTGCATACAACAACATGCCCACCCTCAACAAAGTCCTTTATCATATGATATTTTCGATGAATATGCTAACTCTTCTTATGAAATCTTGGTTCCCTAGCATTAGCTATCACTATAGTGTTATCACAATATAGTGATACTGCCTTATTCATACTAAGAATTACCTCAAGATCCCCAAGGAACTTACAGAGTCACATCGCTTGTTTCGAAGCATCACTAGTTGCCACATACTTGGCTTCCATCGTTGAATCTGAAGTGCAATCTTGCTTGATATTTCTCCAAAAAAATGGCACCATCACCCAAAGCAAACACAAAACCTGAAGTCAATCTTCTTGAATCTGAATAGGAATGAAAACATAAATCAATGTATCCTAGAGCTGTTAAATCCTTACCCGAATACACCTACATATATAGTCGAGTCCTTCTCAAGTACTTGAAAATATTCTTGACTGCAACCTAGTGGTTTAGTCTTGGATCTAATTGAAATCGACTTACTATCCCGATCGCATAACAAATGTCAAGTCGTGTGCAAAGCATAACATACATGAGACTACTCACTGCTGTAGCATAAGGCATCTTTTTTATATATTCTCTTTTTCATCTAACTTTGGTGAGTCTCTCTTAGAAAAAGTAATTCTAGACCTAGATGGTTGCTCACCTCTCTTGGAATTTTGCATTGCATACTTCTTGAGAATTTTATCTATGTAGGCCGCTTGGGATAAAGCTATCATTCTGTTTTTCTTATCTCAAAAGATCTGGATACCGAGAATATAATTAGCTTTACCTAAGTTTTTCATACTTGGTCAACCATAATTTAATCGATGATAATGCCCTAATGTCATTGCCAATCAGTAAAATATCATCTACAAAGAGTAGTAGAAAAACCACCTTCTCATCCTTAATGTGTTCGTAAACACATTGTTCCTCTATGTTTTGTTCGAACCCATAAGTCTTGATCACCTGATCTAATCTTATGTTCCAAAAACGGAAAGCCTATTTAACTCCATAAATTAACTTTTGAACCTTATAAACCTTACCCAATTGATCCTTAGCCTTGAGCCCATCTAGTTGTACTATATATATGGACTCATCAAGATAACCATTCAAAAACCCGTCTTGACATCCATTTGTCAAATCTCGTAGTCAAGAGCGGTAGCTATGGATAACAGAATACGGATGGACTTAAGCATGGCTACAGGCAAAAAGGTTTCCTCATAATTGATTCCTTCTTTTTGCATGCATCCCGTAGCTATCGATCTAGCCTTATAGGTTGACTTTCCCATCTACTCCTCTTTTTCTCTTATAAAACCACTTACACCTTTGGGTTTTACCCCTTTAGGAAGATCCACAAGTTCTCTTACCTGATTTGTCTCCATAGACTTCATCTCAGTGTTCATGGCTTCTGTCCAAAGCTTTGAATCAACATCATCTATAGCCTCTTAATAAGTGTAAGAATCCTTATCATGTTCAACCGGTTCAAGCAACTAGGTTTCACCATTGACCATATACCTTTGGGGTTGACGCCCGATCCTCCCACTACACCAAAGCCCCTTAGGTTGTTGTTTGGTTAGTTTTTCTACATTCATTAGATTGGTTTCTACCAGAATCCATAGGGTGATCAAATCACTTGTCAACTCCTCGACTATCACTTTACTTCGAGGCTTAAAGTTGTTCATATAACTTTCCTCAAGGAATGTTGCATTCATTAAAACCACAGCTTTATTTTCCTTTGGGTTATAGAAATAACCCCCGACATCCTACAAACACACAAACTTCTGAACATGCTTCTAACTTGTTTGCTTCCTTATTCAGGACATGAGCCGGACATCCCTATATACGAATATGATTTAACGATGTCTTCTTCCGCATCTACAACTCATGAGGAGTTTTAGGAACCAATTTTAAACGCACATTGTTCAAAAGATAACATGGGATTTGTAGTGCATATTCCTAAAAGGATAAAGGTAATGTCGAATAACTCATCATGGACCTAACCATGTCCAATAAAGTCCTATTCCTTCTCTTAGCTTGCGATTCTACTGTGGAGTGCTAGGCATAGTCAAAGAGGATAAAATCTTATTCTCTAATAATTGTTCCAAGAACTCATTGAAGAGGTATTCACCACGTCGATTAGATTGAAGTGCCCTTATAGGTTTACCTAATTGCTTTTCTGCTTCAGCCTGAAACTTCCTGAACTTGTCAAAAGTTTTGCTTTTATGATGCATTAGGTAGATATACCTCTATCTTAAGTAATCATCAATAAAAGTGATGAAGTACTTATACCCTTCTCGTGCCCGTAAGTTCATGGGACCACAAATATCATTATGCACAAGTTCTAGAACCCCTTTAGCCTTATTGCCTTTAGACCCAAATGGTCTTTTGGTCATTTTGCCCTCCAAACAAGATTCATATTGTCGCATGGATTCCACCTTTAAGTGACTTAAAGGTCTATCCCTTACCAACCTTTGAATCCTATTCAGGCTAATATAATCTAATCGTAAATGTCAAAGATAAGTCTTATTAGAGTGAGAAGTCTTAAGTCTTTTAGAGTTATTATCATCAACCTTAGTGTCAAGTAGTATGTCCATCTTAGGTTTGATAAAAAATAGATTGTTTTGCATCCATCCATCATACATAAAAGATTTGTTTTTGTGGGTCACCACTTTATTATTAAAAGAAACTAAATAAAAATCTTTAAATAAACAAGCTACTGATATTAAATTCTTTTTAAGTCTAGGAACATAAAAACAATCTTGCAAAACCAAAATCCTATAATTATCAAGCTAAAGATAGACGTTTCCCACTATTTCAACCAACACTAAGGATCTATTGCCCATTCGAAGTATGAAGTCCTCATGGAGCAGACTTCTTGTTTCTTTGACCCTGCAGAGAAACATAAACTTAATAGTTGCTCTAGAATCTATGACCTAAGTGTCACTTGATTCCTCAACTAAACAAGTTTCAATAACTAGAAGATTACACTTACTTCCTCGAGAAAAGAAGTCCTTGCAATTCTTCTTTATGTGCCCAACCTTCCCATAGTAAAAGTACTTTAGCTTCTTTGGGTTCTTCTTATCCTTTCCATTTGCAAGAATAGAAGATTTCCTATACTTAGCCCTCTACTTCCTTCTATTCCCTAGGTTAGGATTGGAACCAGATGTAGCCATCAAGTTGGCTTCGCCACCCATAAGAGTTTCCCTAATTAGATTTTTGAACTCCTATAACTGCTTCATCTGCTCTATTAAGGTCACATCCTGTCTATTGCTTAAATTATATGAAGCTTTAAATGGGATAAACTCCTTTGACAGAGTCTCAAAAACCATAGTCATCTGTGACTAGGCATCGATATAAGCTCCATGGGATTAGGATTTAGCGAGGTAGCCCATGACCAACATCATATGCTCCTTCACAGGAGTCCTTGGTTTTTGTTTGTAGTTCAAAAGTTTCCGAAGAGCCCCTTGCCATTTTTTTAGGGCTTGGCCACTAAACATATCTTCAAGATTACCCAAGATCTGCTTCGTAGTCTCATAATCTTCATATTGAGCCTACATCATGTTATTCTTGCTAGCCATAATATAATAGTGGGCCTGATCATTAGCATCTTTTCAGTGATCATATGCTTGGATTTGCTCATTAGTGGATTCCTAGGTAGGTTCGGGAGGACACGGTGCTATCATCATAAATTTTAGTTTCTTAAGAGATAGGATGATGTTTAGGTTTCTTTTTTCAATCATTGTAATTCTCGCCAGTTAATTGACCTTTATTAAGTATCAAAGATTCTACAATAAAAATTCATATACCAAATATAAGCAAACATTCCATAACAGTTTAGTAAGATAATACAATCAAGCAAACATTCCATAAGAGTTAATTGATCTCTCCTATGCTTGAATTTAATTTTATAGAGAGTTGGCACTCTAGGTTTCTATATAATTTTATATGTTGTCATGAATTATTTGGTGAATGTTTATTAATTAATTATGGTTGATTAAATTGTTAAGCAATTATTTATTTATTAATTAATTTATACCAGTTATGGTTCCTTAGATGTTAAAATGTGTATCTAGATTTTTAATGTAATTAGATGGCGGACTATAATCTCCATCTATAAATTATTATTTAATTTTAAATTTGTAAGAATTTTATAATTAAATAATCATTCAGAGAAGACGGATCTAGAAGCAGATCTAAAAGATAGATGACAGTGTTCCCATGTATTTCTTGAGTCTCTAATTTTATTTTTTTGAATTGTTGAAAATAAAATCGATGAATTGCATCAAAAATTGTATTTTCTAGAAAGAGGTGATCTTTGCTCAGTTGGCATGAGGTTCGGCAGGCCGATAGTCATAGATCGACAAGCCAAACATGAGGTTCAACAGGCCGTTAGCAGGACAAAAATCAAGTGGCTTTGGCGGCAGGCCGAACTTTAGATTCGGTAGGTCGATCTGCCATGTATCGACGGGCCGATTTGTAAAGATCGACAGGCTGATGGGTCATGACCAGCAAACCGATTACCCAGATCGGCTTATAGGTAGAGAGTTGGAAATTTTTCCAAAAAAGGTGCAGTTTTTGATATAGTTTTAATTTTATTTTTGGGACAATGTTGAGAAACATTAAAATTTGGATATAACCAGAAACATGGAGTATTGGATCAATGCGGGATTGAATACTTGAAGATGGACATTACATGAAAAAGGATACAGCTTGAAGATTCAAGGATGAAGAATCTATAATATGTTTAGATTATTCTCTTGTAATCTTTATTTTCTATTATTTAGGGTGGAACCATAATATTACAGTTGTTTATTATTATTTTGCTTGTAGTTTTACTTGAATGCTTTGCTTGTTTGCATTATAATATGATTTGCCATGTATATTGATAACATCTCATATAGAATATAGAGTGCTGCTCATTTAAAATTGTTCATGCATGTTTTTAAAATAGAACCTTCATTTCAAAAGATTGAGTAGGTGAAGTTTTTCGAAGAGAGGACCTAAGGCCTTCATCGTTGGTCCATAGGTAGCATATGGTGGTTCTGACTCCTAGGAAGGAACTTCATCATGTACCGAGTTAGATCTCTCAAAGGATAAGGTACTTTGGTATGATTTATGGTTATACACCCCTAGGTGGTGATTATAAATTGTGGATAAAATATTGAAACAATGGTTACACACTTATGTTAATTTTATTATTAACCTCCCCTAGGAACTCTGTTAATAAAATTAATGGCTAAAGAAAGAATTATTAATATATGCTAGATTATACGGCTCCTGGATGGCATATATTAATCAGGATGGGATCCGTGTTCCTAATTGAATTTGGCATGACCCCCCTAGGAGCTTGTTGAATTATGAGTTGGGAATTATCGTTGTAAGATTGTGATATTTTCAAGGTTTTGACACATAAACACATTTGTATGTTTTTACATGATTGTGTTATCTTACTAAATTATTGTGCTATGTTTGGTTATATTTGGTATATGATTCTTTATTATAGATTAAAAATATCTAAAATGCTTTATCATTGATACTTGACAAAAACCAACAAACCAGAGAGAATTGTAATGATTGGAAACGGAACCTGAATATCGTCCTCTCCTTTGAGAAACTAAAATTTGTGCTGACAACCCCTTGTCCTCTCGAGCCTACGGCAAATTCCACTAACAATAAAATCCAAGCATATGATCGTTGGAAAGAGGCTAATGATCAAGCCCGCTACTATGTTATGGCCTGCATGAATAACATGCTGCAAGCTCAACATGAGGATTATGAGACTGCTAAGCAGATCTTGGATAATCTAGAAGACATGTTTGGAGGCCAGACCTTAACAAAGCAGCAAGGGGCACTTCAAAAAACTCTTAAATTGTAAGCAGAGACTGGGGACATCTGTAAAGGACCACATGATGTTGGTTGTGGGTTACCTTGTTGAGGCACAAACTAATGGAGCTGACATTGATGCTGAAACTCAGATGATATGGTTTTTGAACTCTGTCTAAGGAGTTTATACCATTTAGAGCTACTTTTAATTTGAGTAATAGGCAGGATATGACCTTAATAGAATTAATGAAACAATTATAGGAGTTTGAACTGTTGATAAGGGAATCTCCTGCTAGTGGCGAGGCCAACTTGGTGGCTGTTTTTGGTTCCAATCCTAACCCTGGCAATGGAAAGAAGTAACGGGCTAAGAATGGAAAGTCTTCTATTCCTGCTAACAACAAGAGCAAGAAGAAGAAGAAAAAGAACCTAAAGAAGCTTAAATGCTTCTTCTACGGGAAGGTCGGGCACATCAAGAAGAATTGCAATCTTCTGTATTTAGAAACTTGTTTAGTTGAGGAATCCAGTGAAATTTGGGTCATAGATTCCGGGGCAACTAATCATGTTTGTATTTCTCTACAGGGGTTCAAAGAAACGAGAAGTCTACTCCATGAAGACTTCACGCTTCGGATGGGTGATGGATTCTTGGTCTTAACTGAAGTAGTGGGAGACATCCATCTTTATTTTGATAATTATAGGAATTCAATTTTGTGAGATTGTTTTTATGTTTCTAAATTTAAAAGAAATTTAATTTCTGTAGCTGGTTTATTTAAAGAATCCTATTTGGTTTCTTTTAATAATAAAGTGGTGATTCGTAAAAACAAATCTTTTATCTGTTCTAAATGGATGCAAAATAATCTATATTTTATCAAACCTAAGATGGACTTACTGCTTAATGCTAAGATGAATGATAATAACTCTAAAAGACTTAAAACTTCTCACTCTAATAAGACTTATCTTTGGCATTTGCATCTTGATCATATTAACCTGAATAGGATTCAAAGGTTAGTAAGGGATGGACCTTTAAGTCACTTAAAGGTGGAATCTATACCTCAATGTGAATCTTGCTTGGAGGGTAAAATGACCAAAAGACTATTCGAGTCAAGGGCAATAGGGCCGAAGGGGTTCTAGAACTTGTGCATAACGATGTTTGCGGACCGATGAACATCCGGGCACGAGGAGGGTATGAGTACTTTGTCACTTTTATTGATGATTACTCAAGATATGGGTATGTGCACCTGATGCACCACAAGATATGGGTATGGGGGAGTTCCAGGCTGAAGTGGAAAAATAATTGGGTAGACCCATAAAGACACTTCAATCCGATCGAGGTGGTGAGTACCTTTCTTATGAATTCTTAGGACACTTATTATGGAATGGGATTTTATCCCATTTGACTGCGTCGGGCACTCCGTAACAGCATGGCATAGCGGAGAGAAGAAATAGGACTTTATTGGACATGGTCAGATCCATGATGAGTCATTCATCATTTCCTTTATCCTTTTGAGAGTATGCACTACAAACAGTATGTTATCTTCTAAATAACGTGCCTTCAAAATCGGTCCCTAAAACTCCTCATGAGTTATGGACGGGCAAGAGGACATCCATAAACCATATTCACATATGGGGATGTCTGGCTAGTGTCCAATTTAAGGATGTGAATAAGTTGAAAGCACGTTCAGAAGTTTGCATGTTGGTAGGATATCCAAAAGGGACTAAAGGGGGTTATTTTTATAACCCAAAGGAAAAAAAAAGTCGTGGTTTCAACTCATGCAAGTTTCCTTGATGAGAGTTACATGGACGAATTTAAGCCTTGAAGCAAAGTGGTGCTCAAGGAGTTGAGAAGTAATCCAATCACTTTGGGGGTTCTGAATGAAACCATTCCGATTAGTGTAGAAAAACCGAATGAACCTGAACAATAACGTAAGGGGCATCGGCGTAGTGGGAGGATCGGGCGTTAACCCGAGAGGTATATGTTCAATGGTGAGGCTTTCTTGGCTGAACCGGATGAACATGACATGGATCCTCACACTTACGTAGAGGCTATGGAGGATGTTGATTCCAAACTCTAGACAAAGGCCATAAACATAGAGATGAAGTCTATGGAGACTAATTGGGTATGGGAGCTTGTGGATCTTCCCGAAGGGGTAAAGCCCATAGGGTGTAAGTGGTTCTACAAGAGAAAAAGAGGAGTAGATGGAAAAGTTGAAACCTTTAAGCCTAGACTGATAGTTAAGGGATACACGCAAAAGGAAGGAATCGATTGCGAGGAAATCGTTTCACCTATAGCCATGCTTAAGTCCATCCAAACTCTCTTGTCCATAGCTATTGCTCTCGATTACGAGATTTGGCAGATAGATGTCAAGACAGCTTTTCTAAATGGCTATCTTGATGAGTCCATTTAAATAGAATAACTAGATGGGTTCAAGGTCAAGGCTCAGGAGGGCAAGGTTTGTAAGCTGCTAAAGTTAATTTATGGACTTAAGCAGGCTTCCTGTTCTCGAAACATAAGATTTGAGCAGGTGATCAAGACTTATGGGTTTTCACAAATTGTGGATGAACCAAGTGTGTATAAACGCATAAAGGATGGGAATGTAGTTTTTCCACTGCTCTATGTTGATGACATTCTGCTGATTGGCAAAGGCATTAGGGCATTGTCATCTGTCAAATTTGTTGGAAAAATAGTACGCAGCAGAGTTTTAAAAATTTTATGTCAGAGTATTTTCTAAAACACAAGTTTGACACACTATATGCATAAATTAACCAGATCTTACTAACATTTGAATGCCAAAAAACTCCTGCAATCCGTGAAGAGAAGTAACGTTCCAAAAGAGCCTCAACCAATTGGTCTTCTTTGCTATTCTCTATCCATAACCAGAGTGAGTGTGGGCTCACACATATAGCTCTTCTTATAGGTGACTTTCCTTCCAACCAATTGAGAGAACTTAAAGCTAGTGTTCATGATTTGTGAACAAGAGCTCTCAGGAAGTTTTCAGATTCTCACCAGTAAAGTATCACCCTTAATCTCTCAATTGATCTTAATAACTTATGATACTTACTCCCTATTTATAGAGGTTGGGTCTAGGGTCAGTCCTTATGAGATAAGGTCTCAAAAATTCAAATCAGAATCAAATTAGGATCAATATTTGATGAAATCTGCGTAAAAATGCGTGATATTTTATTGCGCATCGGTAGGCTGATCTGCCCCATCGGCAGGCCAAACTTGCCCCATCGATAGGCTGAACTTAAGGATCGGCATGCCGAACTGTCGATAAAAAAAATCTCAGCAAATCTTTTATTTTTCACCCGAGATTCTATACGATAAAGTCTCAGTTTTAATTCAAATAACCTAATAGAGAAGTTATCTAATTACAACAACTTTATCTAGATAATCTTGAGGAAAATAAATGAATTCCTGATAATTCTACAAGTTTATCTTGATTTAATGTACTCAAAATTAAATCAACTGATAAACAGACAAGAATTATCCAATCCCAATAATTCAACAAGTTTATCTTGAATTAATTTTGTCACAAAATTAATTCAACTGATAAATAGACATTAATTATTTGATTCTTCTAAATTTCAACCAATTTAATAAATCTGACATAAGTCACCAATTATTGAAAAAGCACGTCGTATCGTTACAGGATGTTGTGAGCTAGCAATGGGAACCAAATAGACCTATATAGTTCAACTCTTGATAATTATAAAACCCAATATCCTAGATATACATTTCATAATTATCAACTCCAACGCTACTGTACTAAAAGCTTGGAGTTGCACTCTTGAACTTTATAGAATTATGAGGCCCGTATAGCTAAGTCTCTATGACATATCATAATGCATCGTATCCCAATAGGATTATCCATAATTGGCTTAAGGATAAGTTTTGTCTTACCTTCCCAATTATTTTTATCTTACGTTCCATTATTTTACCATAAAAAAACTTACTATCCAAAGACAGTATACCATTCGGTTACATTTATGTATCCAAATGGTTGAGCGCTCTAGTTTTTCAATTACAGGATAACGCATATAAGAGGATATCACTACTCCTAAAGAGGAGCTATGGATTTCATATCTATGAATAACAGGTCTATGCTATCAAGAGTCATGCCTTCAACGTACCGACATGCATACCACAATTAAGATATGGGTGTCACCCTTTGGTAGATCAAAAGAAACAAGTCAAGACAATAGGCCCACTGTTCATCTCAGGATTAAGATACAATACAAATGATTGTCTAAAGTGAATCGATTTACTGACAAAGAATTATTAATCCAAATCAATTCACTTAATGTCCCGATTCAACACATCGTCACCTATGACAATATGCCAATGTTTCTATTCATGGAGTCCACCTCCGATGGTCAAGACAAACCATCTCCCAATAGGGATATAGACAACATAACAATTTTTACATGAATAAAGTGCCCATGATTGCGGATCTTATGATTTAGACCGTCACCTTAAGAATCATGTCTTTCACATAATCTGTCCATCATATGCCCAATTCTTGTAGGTTTAGACCGACAGTCTTAGACTATTGTTTGCTTAACATACATTCAACAAATATGAACCTAAAAAGGACAAGATTTGGTATATTGATAATGAATAAATTCTTTATTGATAAAAATGTCTCTAAAAACATATTACATATTTACTTTTTAGGGCATACATGTCCAACAAAATTATGGTTGACTAAGTAGTTTGACATGAAGGACTTGGGTGAGGCTAATTTTGTTCTCGGTATCTAGATTTTTAGGGATAAGAAGAATAAAATGATAGCTTTGTTGGCTACATAGATAAAATTTTTAGGAGGTTTGCAATGTAGGATTCTAAGAAAGGTAGGCGACCATTTAGTTCTAGAATTACTCTTTCTCAGAAAGACTCTCCAAAGTCTGAGGAAGAAAAAGAATACATGAAGATGGTGCCTTATGCCTCGATAGTGGGTAGTCTCATGTATGTCATACTTTGCACACTACCAGATATTTGTTATACGGTTGGAATTGTAAGTCGATTTCAGGCGGATCCGGGATCGAACCACTAGGTTATGGTGAAGCATATTTTCAAGTACCTAAGAAGGACTCCAAGATACATGCTTGTAAATTCGAGTGAGGACTTAACTCCTCTAGGATATCCTGACTCGGATTTTCAATCTTATCTGGATGCTAGGAAATCGGCTTTGGGTTTTGTGTTTACTTTGGGGGGCGATGCCACTAGTTGGAGGGTGACACCCACATCTCAATAGTGGTATGCATACCGGTACGTTGGAGGCGTGACTCTTGCGTAGACTAGTTATTTATAGATATGGAATCCATAGCTCCTCTTTAGGAGTAATGATATCCTCTTATATGTGTTGTCCTGTAATTGGAAAACTGGAGCGCTCAACCATTTGGATACATAGGTGTAACCGAATGGTATACTATCTTTGGATGGTAAGTTTTCTAATGGTGAGACAATGGAACGTAAGATAAAAATAATCGGGAAGGTAAGACATAACTTGTCCTTAAGCCGATTATGGATGATCATATGGGGATACGATACACTATGATATGTCATGGAGACTTAGCTACACGAGCTTCGTAATTCTATAAAGTTCGAGAGTGCAGCTCCAAGATTTTAGTGGAGTAGCGTTGGAGTTGATAATTGTGAAATGTATATCTGGGATATTGGGTTTCATAATTATCATGAGCTTGAACTTTATAGGTCTATTTTGGTCCCCTTTGCTAGCTCACAAAGTCCTGTAACGACAAGACGTGCTTTTCCAATAATTGGTGACTTATGTCGGATTTATCAGATTGGTTTAAAATTTGTAAGAATCAGATAATTCATGTCTGTTTATCGATTGAATTAATTTTGTAAGAAATTAGTTCAGGATAAACTTGTTGAATTATTGGATCAAATAATTCTTGTCTGTTTATCGGTTGATTTAATTTTTGGAAAAATTAGATCAAGATAAACTTGTAGAATTATTGTGAATTGATTTATTTTTCTTAGAGATTATCTTGATAAAGTTTGTTTTGATCAGATATCTTCTCTATTGGGTTATTTGAATCAAAACTGAGACTTTATCCTTTAGAATCTCGGATGGAAAATAAAAGATTTGCGGAGATTTTTTCTCGGGAGTTCGACCTGCCGAATGACATGGTCGGCCTACCAAACTGGCCTGTTCGGCTTGTCGATCAGAATGTTCGGCCTACCGATCAGCGGTAGATAAGATTACTCGTTTTCACGTGAATCTTATCAGATATTGATCCGAATTTGATTCTATTTCAAGTTTTTGAGACCTAATCTGATATGGACTGAGCCTAGGACCAATAGCTCTATAAAGAGAGTGAGTCTCATGATTTACTCAGATCAATTTGAGAAATTAAGAGTGATACTCTTCTAGTGAGCATCTAAAAACTCCCTGAGAGCTTTTGTTCACAAATCATGAACATTAGCTTTGGGTTCTCTCTATTGGTTGGAAGGAGAGTCACCGGTGGAAAAGCTGTACGTGTGAGCCCACACTCACTCCGGTTGTGGATAGAGAATAGAAAAGAAGACTAGTTGGTTGAGGCTCTTCTGGAACGTTACTTCTCTACGCAGGTTGTGGAGGTTCTTCGACACACTGAGGTTCGTAAGATCTATCTAATTTGTATATATAACATGTCAAACTTGTGTTTTGGAAATTACTCTGAAGAAAATTTTTTTAAAATTCCGTTGCACACTTTGATTCCAACAATTGGTATCAGAGCAAAGGTTTTTACATAAATTTGCAAGTTTGTGATCATGTTATATGCATAAATTTTGTGATCTTAATCTCTCCTATGCTTGAATTGAATTTTATAGAGAGATGGCACCCTAGGTTTCTATATAATGTATATGTTGTCATGGATTATGTGGCGAATGTTTATTAATTAATTATGGTTGATTAAATCATTGTTTAATTATTAATTAATTAATTAATACTGATTATGGTTCCTTAGAGGTTAGAATGTGTATCTAGGTTTTTCATGTAATTAGATGATGGACTATCATCTCCGTCTAGGAATTGTTATTTAATTTTTAATTTGTAAGAATTTTGTAATTAAATAATTATTCGAAGAAGACGGATCTAGAATTGATAATGGCGCCTTCAGGTATTTCCTGAGTCTCTAATTTTATGTTTTTGAATTGTTGAAAATAAAATTGATAAATTGCATTAAAATTGTATTTTCTAGAATGAGGGTTTTATGCTCAGTCGGCATGCCGAACCTCACAGTTTGGCAGGCCGAAGGTCACAGATCGGCAGGCCGGACGTGTGGTCTGGCAAGCCGACAATGGGGCAAAAATTTTGGTGCTCTACCGGCAGGCCGAACTTTCATGATCGGCAGTCCGATCATCTAGATCGGCCTGCCGACCGAGAGCTGCCAAGTGTCTAGAAAAGGTGCAATTTTTGCGATGCAGTTTTAATTTTATTTTTGGGACGATACTGAGAAACATTAAATTTAGATATGACCGGAAAGATGAAGTATTCGATTCATACGGGATTGAAGACTTGAAGATCGATATTACATGAAGAAGGATACTGCTTGAGGATTCAAGGATGAAGAATCGATAGATGTCTCGATTATTCTCTTGTAATCTTAGTTTTTTGTTCTCTAGGGTGGAACCATAATATTACGGTTATTATTATTTTGCTTGTAGCTTTACTTGATTGCTTTGCTTGTCTGCATTATAATATAATTTACCATGTATATTGATAACATGTCATATAGGATAGGGAGTGCCGCTCATATTAAAATTGTTCATGCATAATTTTAAAATAAGACCTTGACTTCAAAAGATTGAGTGGGACAAGGTTTTCGAAGAGAGGACCTAAGGCCTCCATCGTTGGTCCATAGGAAGAACATGGTGGTCCCGACCCCTAGGAAGGGATTTCTATCATGTACCAGATTGGATCTCTGAAAGGATAAGGTATTTTAGTATGATTTATGGTTGCACACCCCTAGGTGGTGATTATTAATCATGGATAAAATATTGAAACGGCGGTTATACGCTCACGTTAATTTTATTATTAACCTCCCTTAGGAGCTCTGTTAATAAAATTAATGACCAAAGAAACGATTATTAGTGTATGCTGGATCATATGGGTCTTGGATGGTATATATTAATCAGGAGGGGATCCGTGTTCCTGATTGAATTTGGCATGACCCCCGTAGGAGCTTGTTGAATTATGAGTTGGGAATTATCGTTGTAAGATTGTGATATTTTCAAGGTTTTGACACATAAACACATTTGTATGTTTTTACATGATTGTGTTATCTTACTAAATTATTGTGCTATGTTTGGTTATGTTTGGTATATGATTCTTTATTATAGATTAAAAATATCTAAAATGCTTTATCATTGATACTTGACAAAAACCAACAAACCAGAGAGAATTGTAATGATTGGAAACGGAACCTGAATATCGTCCTCTCCTTTGAGAAACTAAAATATGTTCTGACAACTCCTTGTCCTCCCAAGCCTACGGGAGACTCAAGTAATGAGCAATTCCAAGCGTATGACCGCTGGAAAGATGCTAATGATCAAGCCCGCTGCTATGTTATGGCTAGCATGAACAACATGTTGCAGGCTCAACATCAGGATTATGAGACTGCGAAGCAGATCTTGGATAATCTTGAGGACATGTTTGGAGGCCCGACCATAACAAAGAGGCAAGGGGCGCTTTGAAAACTCTTAAACTGTAGACAGAGACCGGGGACATTTGTAAAGGAGCACATGATGTTGGTCATGGGTTACCTCGCTGAGGCTCAAACTAATAGAGCTGACATCGATGCTGAAACTCAAATGACTATGGTCTTTGAGACTCTGTCTAAGGAATTTATTCCGTTTAGAGCTACTTTTAATTTAAGTAATAGACGGGATATGACCTTGACAGAACTGATGAAACAGTTACAGGAGTTTGAACTGCTGATCAGGGAGTCTCCTGCTGATGGTGAGGCCAATATGGTAGCTGCTTCTGGTTCCAATCCTAACTCTGGAAATGGAAAGAAGCAACGGGCCAAGAGTAGGAAGTCTTCTATTCCTGCTGCTACCAAGAGCAAGAAGAAGAAGAAGAAGAACCCAAAGAAGCTTAAGTGCTTCTTCTATGGTAAGGTCGGGCATATAAAGAAGCATTGCAAGGACTTCCTTTCCAAGGGAGGTAGGTGTGATCTTCTATATTTAGAAACTTGTTTGGTTGAGGAATCCAGTGACATCTGGGTCATAGATTCCGGTGCAACTAATCATGTTTGTGTTTCTCTGTAGGGATTCAAAGAAACAAGAAGCCTGCTGTGTGAAGACTTAACGCTTCGGATGGGCGATGGATCCTTGGTCTCAGCGGAAGCAGTGGGAGATGTCTATCTTTACTTTGATAATTATAGAAATTTAATTTTGAGAGATTGTTTTTATGTTTCTAAATTTAAAAGGAATTTAATTTCTGTATCTTCTTTATTTAAAGACTCCTACGTGGTATCTTTTAATGAAAAAGTGGTGATTCGTAAAAACAAATCTTTTATCTGTTCTAGATGGATGCAAAATAATCTATACTTTATCAAACCTAAGATGGACTTATTGCTTAATGCTGAGATAAATGATAATAACTCAAAAAGACTTAAAACTTCTGACTCTAATAAGACTTATCTTTGGCATTTGCGCCTTGGCCATATTAACCTGAATAGGATTCAAAGGTTGGTAAGGGATGGACCTTTAAGTCACTTAAAGGTGGAATCTATACCTCAATGTGAGTCTTGTTTGGAGGGCAAAATGACCAAAAGACCATACGGGTCTAAGGGCAATAGGGCCGAAGGGGTTCTAGAACTTGTGCATAGTGATGTTTGCAGACCAATGAACATCCGGACACGAGGAGGGTATGAGTACTTCGTCACTTTTATTGACGATTACTCAAGATATGGGTATGTGTACCTAATGCACCACAAAAGTGAAACTTATGATAAGTTCAGGGAGTTTCGGGCTGAAGTGGAAAAGCAATTGGGTAGACCCATAAAGGCACTTCGATCTGATCGAGGTGGGGAATACCTTTCTGATGAGTTCTTGGGACACTTGTTAGAGAATGGGATTTTATCCCATTTGACTGCGCCGAGCACTCCGCAGTAGAATGGCGTAGCGGAGAGAAGGAATAGGACTTTGTTGGACATGATTCGGTCCATGATGAGTTATTCATCATTGCCTTTATCCTTTTGGGGATATGCACTACAAACCGCATGTTATCTTTTGAACAATGTGCCTTCAAAATCGGTCCCTAAAACCCCTCACGAGTTGTGGACAAGACGGAAGACATCCTTAAACCATATTCGCATATGGGGATGTCTAGCTCATGTCCTATTTAAGGATCTGAATAAGTTGAAAATACGTTCGGAAGTTTACGTGTTTGTAGGATATCCAAAAGGGACTAAAGGGGGTTATTTTTATAACCCTAAGGAAAATAAAGTCATGGTTTCAACTAATACAACTTTCCTTGAGGAGAGTTACATGGACGACTTTAAACCTCGAAGCAAAATGGTGCTTGAGGAGTTAATGGGTGATCCGTTCACTCCGGAGGTTCTGAACGAAACCATTCGGATCGTTGTAGAAAAATCAAACAAACCTGAACAACAATCTCAGTGGCTTCGGCGTAGTGGGAGGATCGGGCATCAACCTGACAGGGATCCTTATACTTACGCAGAAGCTACGAAGGATGTTGATTCAATACTCTGGACAGAGGCCATGAACATAGAGATGAAGTCTATGGAGACTAATCAGGTCTGGGAGCTTGTGGATCTTCCCGAAGGGGTAAAACCCATAGGGTGTAAGTGGATCTACAAGAGGAAAAGAGGAGTGGATGGAAAGGTCGAAACCTTTAAGGCTAGACTGGTAGCTAAGGGTTATACGCAAAAGGAAGGAATCGATTATGAGGAAACCTTTTCGCCTGTAGCCATGCTTAAGTCCATCCGGATTCTCTTGTCCATAGCTGCCGCTCTCAATTACGAGATTTGGTAGATGGATGTCAAGACGGCTTTTCTAAATGGTTATCTTGATGAGTCCATTTATATAGAATAACCAGACGGGTTCAAGGTCGTGGGTCAAGAGGGTAAGGTTTGTAAGCTCTAAAGTCTATTTATGGACTTAAGCAGGCTTCTCGTTCTTGGAACATAAGATTTGATCAAGTGATCAAAACTTATGGGTTCTTACAAAACGTGGATGAACCATGTGTTTACAAACACATAAAGGATGGGAAGGTGGTTTTTCTACTACTCTATGTAGATGACATTCTGCTAATTGGCAATGACGTTGGGGCGTTATCATCGGTCAAATTATGGTTGACCAAGCAGTTTGACATGAAGGACTTGGGTGAGGCTAATTTTGTTCTAGGTATCCAGATCTTTCGGGATGGGAAGAACAAAATGATAGCTTTGTCACAGGCCGGCTACACTGATAAAATTCTCAGGAGGTTTGCAATGTAGGATTCCAAGAAAGGTGGGCAACCATCTAGGTCTGGAATTACTCTTTCTAAGAAAGACTCTCCAAAGTCTTATGAAGAAAAAGAATACATGAAGAAGGTGCCTTATGCTTCGGCAGTGGGTAGTCTCATGTATGCCATGCTTTGCACACGGCTGGATATTAGCTATGCGGTCGGGATTGTAAGTCAATTTCAGGCGGATCCAGGACCGAACCATTGGGTTGCGGTAAAGCATATTTTCAAGTACCTGAGAAGGACTCGAGGGCATATGCTTGTGTATTCGGGTGAAGACTTAACTTCTCTAGGATACACTGATTCAGATTTTCAATCCTGTCTGGATTCTAGGAAATCGACTTCGGGGTTTGTGTTTACTCTAGGTGATGGTGCCATCAGTTGGAGAAGTGCGAAGCAAGATTGCACTTCGGATTTAACGATGGAGGCCGAGTATGTGGCGGCTAGTGATGCTTCAAAAGAAGCAGTGTGGCTCCGCAAGTTCCTTAGGGATCTTGGGGTAGTTCCTGGTATGGATAAAGCGGTATCACTGTACCGTGATAACAGTGCGGCGGTAGCTAATGCTAAGGAACCAAGATTTCACAAGAAGAGTAAGCATATTGATCGAAAGTACCATGTGATAAAGGACTTCGTTGAGGGCGGGCATATCACGGTGTGAAAGATTGCGTTAGAGGACAATTTAGCTGATCCATTTACGAAGACACTTACTGGGAGAGTCTTCGAGAGGCATGTGGAAGCTATGGGGATACAAAATTTGCTGTATTTACTCACTTAGTGCAAGTGGGAGATTGTTAGACAGGTATGCCCTAAGGAGTAAAAGTGTAATATGTTTTTGGAGACATTTTTATCAATAAAGAATTTATTCATTAATATATACCAAATCTTGTCCTCTTTACGTTCATATTTGTTGAATGTATGATAAGCAAACAGTAGTCTGAGACTGTCAGTCTAAACCTTAAGAATTGGGCATATGATGGACTGATTATGCGGAAGACACGATTCTTAAGGTGACGGTCTAAAACATATGATCCGCAATCGAGGGAATAAAGTTGGGCGCTTTATTCATGTAAAGATTGTTATGTTGTCTATATCCCTTTTGGGAGATGGTTTGTCTTGACCATCGGAGTTGGACTCCGTGAATAGAAACATTAGCACGTTGTCATAGGTGACGATGTGTTGGATCGGGACATAAAGTGAATTGATTTGGGTTAATAATTTTGTCTCGGCAAATCGATTCACTTTAGACAGTCATTTGTATTGTATCTTAATCCTGAGATGAATAGTAGGCCCGTTGTCTCGACTTGTGTCTTTTGATGTGCCAAAGGGTGACACCCACATCTCAATAGTGGAATGCATACCGGTACGTTGGAGGCATGGCTCTTGATAGCGTAGACTTGTTATTTATAGATATGGAATCCATAGCTCCTCTTTAGGAGTAATGATATCCTCTTATATGCGTTGTCCTGTAATTGGAAAACTGGAGCGCTCAACCATTTGGATACATAGGTGTAACCGAATGGTATACTATCTTTGGATGGTAAGTTTTCTAATGGTGAGACAATGGAACGTAAGATAAAAATAATCAGAAAGGTAAGACAAAACTTGTCCTTAAGCCGATTATGGATGATCATATGGGGATACGATACACTATGATATGTCATGGAGACTTAGCTACACGAGCTTCGTAATTCTATAAAGTTCGAGAGTGCAACTCCAAGCTTTTAGTGGAGTAGCGTTGGAGTTGATAATTGTGAAATGTATATCTGGGATATTGGGTTTCATAATTATCATGAGCTTGAACTTTATAGGTCCATTTTGGTCCCCTTTGCTAGCTCACAAAGTCCTGTAACGACACAGCGTGCTTTTCTAATAATTGATGACTTATATCGGATTTATCAGATTGGTTTAAAATTTGTAAGAATCAGATAATTCATGTCTGTTTATCGGTTGAATTAATTTTGTAAGAAATTAGTTCAGGATAACCTTGTTGAATTATTGGATCAGATAATTCTTGTCTGTTTATCGGTTGATTTAATTTTTGGACAAATTAGATCAAGATAAACTTGTAGAATTATTGTGAATTGATTTATTTTTCTTAGAGATTATCTTGATAAAGTTTGTTTTGATCAGATATCTTCTCTATTGGGTTATTTGAATCAAAACTGAGGCTTTATCCTTTAGAATCTTAGATGGAAAATAAAAGATTCGTAGAGATTTTTTCTCGGGAGTTCGGCCTGCCGAATGACATGGTCGGCCTACCGAGCTGGCCTGTTCAGCCTGCCGATCAGCAGTAGATAAGATTACGCATTTTCACGCGAATCTTATCAGATATTGATTTAAACTTGATTCTGATTTGAGTTTTTGAGACCTAATCTGATACAGACTGACCCCAGGACCAATAGCTATATAAAGGGAGTGAGTCTCATGATTTACTCAGATCAATTTGAGAGATTAAGAATGATACTCTTCTAGTGAGCATCTAAAAACTCCCTGAGAGCTTTTGTTCACAAATCACGAACACTAGCTTTGGGTTCTCTCTATTGGTTGGAAGGAGAGTCACCGGTGGAACAGCTGTACGTGTGAGCCCACACTCACTCCGGTTGTGGATAGAGAATGGCAAAGAAGACTAGTTGGTTGAACCTCTTCTGGAACGTTACTTCTCTACGCAGGTTGCAGAGGTTCTTCGGCGCACTGAGGTTAGTAAGATCTGTCTAATTTATATATATAACACGTCAAACTTGTGTTTTAGAAATTACTCTGATGAAAATTTTTTTAAAATTTCGCTGCGCACTTTGTTTCCAACATCAACGTACTTGGTAAATCATATTATAATGCAGATAAGCAAAGCAACATGCAAAGCTACAAGCAAAATAATAATAAATAGCCATAATATTATTGTTTCATCCTAGAGAAAAGAAATAAAGATTACAAAAAATTAATCAAAACATATTATCAATTCTTCATCCTTGTATCTTCAAGCTGTATCCTTCTTCTTGCGGCATCCATCTTCAAGTCTTTAATCCTTCATAGATCAAATGCTTTATTTTTTTGGTCATCATAAAATTTCATGTTCCTTAGAATTATGAAAATAAAATCAAAACTGCACTGAAAAACACACCTTTTCTAAAAACCTACAGCTTTTTTTCGGCCTGCCGGTCATAACCCATCGGCCTACCAAACTTGAGAGCTGAACCTAAGGGTTCGGCCTGCCAATTGAGCTGAACTTGTTTTTCCAAAATAGTTTTTAAGTAGTTTTTCAATCTTATTTTCAACAATCTAAAAACATGAAATTTTAGAAACCGGGGAAAAAAAATAGAACTGCTATCATCCATCTTCTAGATCCATCTTCACTCCGATTGATTATTTAATTACAAAATTTTTACAAACTTAAAATTAAAATAAGAATTCCTAGACAGTGATGATAGACCGCTATCTAATTATATTAAAAACCAAGATACACATTCTAACCTCTAAGGAACCATAACCAGCATAAATTAATTTATAATTAATTAATTAATTAATTAATAATTTAATCAAGCGTAATGAATTAATAAACATTCATTCTGTAATCCCATAACAACATTTAAATATATAGAAACCCTAGAGTGCCAACTCTCTAAAAATTAAATTCAAGTATAGCAAAGAATAAGATCACACAATTTATATATATAACATGATCACAAACTCGTAAATTTATGTAAAAACCATAGCTGTGACATCAATTGTTGAAAAACGAGTATGCAGCGGCATTTTAAAAATTTTAAATCAAAGTATTTTTCAAAACACAAGTTTAACATGCTATATACATAAATTAATGATAGATCTTACTAACCTTTTGTACACTAAAGAGCACCAACAATCAGTGAAGAGAAGAATGTTCCAGAGGAGCCTTGACTAACTGGTCTTCTTTGCTATTCTCTATCCATGATTGAAATGTCGGTGGTCATACGTTATACAGCTCTTTCTCCAGTGACTCTCTTTCCAAGCAATTGAGAAGACCTAGAGCTAAGGTTCTTAATTGTGAACAATAGCTCTCAAGAAGTTTTAGCGTTTCTCACACTACTTACTCTATACTTTTCAACTGATCCAAATAACTGAGAAAACTCATCCTATTTTTACAAAGGTCAGCCCTAGGGTTAATTATTATCAGATAAGGCCTCAAAATTTGAATCTGGATGAACTTCTGATGAAAATCGCGTCTGAAACACGTAATCTGATTATCATTAGATTGGTAGCACAAATTTACCATCGGCCTGTGGAACTTAATCCATCTGCAAAGCTAAACTAGCAAATGGGCCTATCAAACTTGTGATAATATGATCCCTAAGAATCTTTTAATTCCTACCTGAGATTCCCAAATAGAGCCTTAGTTTTAATTCAAATAACCCAATAGAAAAGTTATCTAACCAAAACAATCATATCTAGATAATCTTGTAGAAAATAAAATTTATCCTAATAATTCAATAGGTTTATCTTGAATTAATTTGCAAAATTGATTCAACCAGTAAACAAATATGAATTATTAAATCTGATCCTATCGAATTTTAGCTAATTTGATCATTTAACATAAGTCACTAATTTGTTCGAAAAGCATGCAATATCGTTGCTGGATTTGTTATGAGCTAACAAAGGAGACCTGATGGACTTATATAGTTCAAGATCTTATAATTATAAAATACAATATCTTGGATACATATTTTATAATTATCAAGTCTAACGCTATTCCACTAAAAGCTTAAAACTGCACTCTTGAACTACATAAAATTACAAAGCTCCAAGTAAGCTAAGTGTCTATGACATATCATGATGTGTTGCATCCCCATAGGCTATTCATAATCAGCTTAAGGATAAATTCTGTTTTACCTTCCTGATTATTTTTATCTTACGTTCCGTTATCTCACTATTGGAAAACTTACTATCCAAAGACAATATACCATTCGGTTACACCTATGTATCCAAATGGTTGAGCGCTCTAATTTTCCAATTACAAGATAACAGATATAAGAGAATATCATTAACTTAACAAAAAGAGCTATGGTTTCCATATCCATAAATAACACGTCTATGTAATCAAGAGTCATGTCTCCAATGTACCAGTATGCGTACCATTATAAAGTCAAGATGTCAACCTTTGGTATATCAAAAGACATAACTCAAGAGTACGGGCCCATTAGTCATTTCAAGATTAAGACATAACACATATGATTATATAAAGTGAATGGATTTGCACAAATGGAATTATTAATCCAAATCAATTCAACTTTTTGTCCTAATCCAATGCATCATCATATATGACAATGCACCAATGTTTCTACTTGCGGAGTCCTATTCCGAGACTAAGACAAGCGATCTCCCATTAAGGATGTAGACAATATAACAATCTTTAGCATAAATAAAGCGCCCAACTTTATTTCCTAAATTGTGGATCTTATGATTTAGACCATCACCTTTAAGATTCATGCCTTCCGCATAATCTGTCCATCATATACACGATTCTTAAAGGTTTAGACCAATAGTCTCAAACTTTTGTTTGTTTATCATACATTCAACAGAAATGAATGTAATGAGGACAACATTTGTCATATGAACAATAAATAAACTCTTTATTAATAAAATGTCTCCAAAAACATATTACAACATTTTACTCCTTAGGTCATCATGTCTAACACATATCTCTGGGATAAGTGGGTAATGATGAGTAGCTAAGCATAGATCTCACCATATCAAGCAATGTCCAATTTTTTCTCTCGGCAACACCATTCTGTTGTGGTATTCCAGAAGCGGTGAGTTGTTATAGAATACCATGTTCTATCAAATAGTCGTTGAAATTAGTATCAATGTATTCCCCTCCTTGAACAGATCGAAGAGTTTTGAATGATTTTCCTAATTGCTTTTCAGCTTTCACTTGGAATTCTTTGAACTTTTGAAAAGTTTCAAATTTCCTTTGCATTAGTTACATGTATCCTTATCTCAAATAATCATCAATAAATGTGACGAAGTATTTGTGACTACTACGTGCTTGTACATTTAATGGACCACAGATGTCCAAATGTATTAGCTCAAGTGGTTCTTTAGCCATTTCTCCTTTTGCAGAGAAAGGCCTTTTAGTTATTTTTCTTTCAAGACAAGATTCACAAACTAATCAACAACTAACTTTTAGTTCTCTTAAAGGACCATCTTTTACTACTTGTGTATTTTGATGTACCAAAGATGACATCCTGATTTGATGATTGTACGCATACTGATACGTTGCAGACACAACTCTTGATTGATGTAGACTCATTATTTATAGATATGGAATCCATAGCTCTTTAGTAAAGTTAATGATATTCTCTTATAGGTATTATCCTATGATTGGAAGAATGAAGCGCTTAACCATTTGGATACATAGGTGTAGCTGAATGATATATTCTTTATGAATAGTAAGTATTCAAATGGTGAGATAATAGAACATAAGATAAAAATAATCTAAAAGGTAAAATAGAATTTATCCTTTAGATGATTCCGAATATCCTATGGAGAGGTTACACATTATGATATGTCATGGACAATTAGCTTATTGGAGCTTCGTACTTTTATATAGTTTGAGAGTGCAGCTCTAAGCTTTTAATGGATTAGCATTAGAGTTGATAATTACTAAATATATGTATTTAAGATATGTTATTTTATAATTATAAGAGCTTGATCTATATATGTTCATCTGGGTTTTTTGCTAGCTCATAATAATTCCTATAACAATATGACATGTTTTCTTACATAATGGTGACTAATGTTAATTATTAGATTAGCTGAAATTCGATAGATTGGATTTAATAATTCATGTTGGTTTATTAGTTGAATTAATTTTGTGTAATTCAAGATAAACATGTTGAATTATTTGGATAATATTTTGTTTGATATGATATTATCTGTATAAGACTATTTTGTTGAAAAAAATAGTACATAGCGGAATTTTAAAATTTTTATACCAGAGTATTTTCTAAAATGCAAGTTTGACACACTATATGCATAAATTAACCAAATCTTACTAACCTCGTTTGCCGAAGAGATTCCTCAATCGATGAAGAGAAAGGCGTTGTAGAAGGACCTCAACCAACTAGCCTTCTTTACTATTCTCTATCTACGATCGGTGTGTGTGTGGGTACACTTGTACAGCTCTTCCTCCGATGACTTTCCTTCCAACCAATTGAGGAAACCTAGAACTAAGGTTCATGATTTGTGAACAATAGCTCTCAAGGAGTTACAGAGACTCACAAACTAAAGTGCTCACTCTTAATTCCTTGAGTGATCTAAATAACTTATGAGTCTTACTCCCTAGTTATAGAGGTTGGGCCCAAGGGTTAGTCCTTACAGATAAAGCCTTAAAAATTTAAATCAAGATCAATATTTAACAAATTCGGGTCTAAAACATGTGATTAAATATCGTTCTGTTGGCATGTCTAGTTGGCATATCAGCCTGTTGAACTTACTCCATCGGCAAGCCAAACCTAAAGATCGGCCTGTCAAACTTACGATAAATGATCCCTGCAAATCATTTATTTCCTACTTGACATTCTTGGGATAGAGCCTCAGTTCCAATTCAAATAACCCAATAGAGAAGTTATCTGATTAAAATAGTCATATCTAGATAATCTCTAGGAAAATAAATATTCTTGATAATTCAACAAGTTTATCTTAAATTAATTTATTTGAAATTAATTCAATCAATAAACAGATATGAATTATCAAATATGATAATTTAACAAGTTTATCTTTAATTAATTTTTCACAAAATTAATTCAACTAATAGACAAACATGAATTATCTAATCCTACTGAATTTCAGCCACTCTGATAATTTGACATAAGTCACCAATTATTAGAAAAACACGCTGCATCATTACAGGGTTTATTATAAACTAGCAAAGGAGACCTAATGGACCTATATAGTTTAAGCTCCTGATAATTATGAAACCCAATATCCGAGATATGCATTTCATAATTATCAACTCTAACGCTACTTCACTAAAAGCTTAGAGCTATACTCTCGAACTATATAAAATTACAAAGCCCAAATAGTTAAGTCTCCATGACATATCATAATCTATTGTATCCCCATAGGATTATCCATAATCAACTTAAGGATAAATTCTGTCTTACTTTCCCGATTATGTTTCTTTTATGTTCCATTATCTCACCATTAAAAAACTTACCATCCAAAGATAGTATACCATTTGGTTATACCTATGTATCCAAATGGTTGAGCGCTCCAATTTTATAATTACAGTATAACACATATAAGAGGATATCAATGATTCCTAAAGAGGAGCGATGGATTCCATATCTATAAATAACAAGTCTATGCTATCAAGAGTCATGTCTCCTACGTACCGGCATGCGTACCAATATAAATTGTAGATGTCACCCTTTAGTTTATCAAAAGACATAAGTCAAGATAACGGGCCTACTATTCATCTCAAGATTAAGATACAACACATATGATTATCTAAAGTGAATTGATTTGCCGAGATAGAATTATTAATCTAAATTAATTACACTTTATGTCCCAATCCAATACATCGTCATCTATGGCAATGCACTAATGTTTCTATCCATAGAGTCCACCTCTGATGGCTAAGAAAAACCATCTCCCGTAAGGGATATAAACAACATAACAATCTTTGCATGAACAAAGCGCCCAAATTTATTCCCTCGATTGCAGATCTTATAATTTAGATTATCACCTTTAAAATCATAGCTTCCGCATAATCTGTCCATCATATGCTTGATTCTAAAGGCTCAGCCCGACAATCTCAGACTTTTGTTTGCTTACCATACATTCAACAAATATGAACGTAAAAAGGACAACAATTTGGTATAAATAAACTCTTTATTGATAAAAATGTCTCCAAAAACATATTACATTTTTACTCCTTAGGGCATACATGTCTAGCATCTTTTGATTAGATAACTTCTCTATTGGGTTATTTGAATTAAACTAAAACTCTATCTAATATTCTCGTGTCAAATAAGATATTCTAAGATTTCCAAATAATCACTCGGTTGGCAGGTAGGTGGCCAAGTTTGGCAATCCAAGAATGCGATAATCTTGTTACATATTTTCAACATGTTTTTTTTTTTTTTTAATCAAAAAGCTGGGATACGTTTTCAAAAGGTTTGAAACAAATTCTTCAAGGTTTCTATTTTTAATTAAAATTATATAGCTATTCCCAATGAATAAAGTTTTTCAGAAATTTTTTTTTGTCAACGATTCGTTTCCTTCCGCTGCGTTTCATATTTAATTCCAACAAATGGCATCAAAGTGGGTTATAACATATATAATTTTAATTAACACAATTTTATGTTGATAATTTCACATTCTTGATGCATGTTTGTGAGCACTTTGTATTTTTGTAATTTTTGTTCATGTGATGAATGATTAATTTTCATGAATGGATTTTTGGTCATTAATTATATGATCTTTTTAGATGGGTAATATTATTTTCTTTTTGATTAGATAAAATTTGTGTCAGCCTATCAGGGGACATAGGCTTTGTCTTCACTAATGCACTTAGATTTACTTGCACATGGGCCTTTGTCTTCACTAATGCACTTAGATTTAAAAAAAAAAAAGGGTTTCATGTATTCATTAATGTGCATCATGTAATGCATGTGGCTGACTTTAAACAAAAACTGGAATCTTGCACTTCACGTGCTTCTCCATGCAACAACCGTTTTTCTTTTTACTCCATAATAGTGCACGAACTGGACTTCTTTTTACGTGCACATTACCTGCAAATTTCTTTTTTCTTTTCTTTATCTCATATCATCACGTGCGCATTGAAAAACGAGTTGCTGCAACACACGACTGTACATGGAGAAGCATCAGGTCGCCTTCAAACGGTCTCCTCTCTCGGCCTTGAGCTCCACCGGAGCTCGTCCATGAGCCAAAATCGAGCTTAGCAGTGCTCGGCCTTGAGCGCTACAAGGCTCGGCTGTGTATGGCGACAGGAGCTCGGTTTGAGCCAGCCTCACCTGTGAACTGAAAGCTCCGTCGCGAGCAGTTATGGCCACGAGCCTCTCGATTCGGCGGCCTCAGCGCAGCAGCTTCTCGGTTGGCCTCCACGCCCAACGAGGCAGCGGAAAATGGCGAGGGCCTGCAGGTACGGCGGCAGTGTGGCCTCAAGCTCTACCGCAGCTTGGCTAGATTTCTCGATTGCTGCACTCCTGTGAAGATGCACAGTGAAGCACCGTGCATTTTTTTCTCCGGCGCCATGAAGCTCATCAGTGGGAGGTGTTCGGCCACCAGTACGGCGGTGTTTCTCCTAGAGGTTGCGGCTGTCAGTCAAGTGTCAGCGTAGGTCTGCTGCAACTCACGGTTGACAATGGAGGCGTATGCATATGAAACTCGTGGAGAAGATGGAGAGGAAGAAGAAAATCACGCTTGGTTACTTTGTAAGTCAATGGATTGCTGGCCTTATTTTGAACTTGGGCCATAATTTTTTCAAAGTAAACTACCAGTTATTATATGGTAACCCATGCGATGATATCCACTAAAATTGGAGTTGAGAAATATGTTGTTACAAGAAAACCTTTGAAAACTTTTTTTTTTTTGTTTTTAATTTAATTATCCAAAAGGACCCGGTCAAAAATCCATTGTTTATTTTTATATTATAATTTTATGCAATGTTTGTGACAACATGTTCATGCAATTTAACGTGTCATCTAGGAAAGTTGCCTACTTATAGTTATTTTAACATGACATGCATACACTTGCATATTATTTCATATTTTATGAAGTTTTTTATAAAATGAATTAATATGTGTTAGAATTAATTTAATGAGATTAAATTAATTGGGTTGATCTTATAAATTTCTATTTTAGTTTATTTTATTAGTCAACCAAATAATGTGATTTTAGTTTTAATAGTTAAAACTTAGTAAAATTTACATTAATTGTAAGTTATCTAATTTTAAATTGTTTAATGTTAGGTAGCTTAGCCAATTCATAATAAATTTAGATTTTTAGAAAATCTGGTAATTTATTTAAGTGTAAATAGGATGGGATTCTATTAACACAACATACAACCTAGTAATTCAAAATTGATATGATGTTTTATAACATAAAACACGTCATTTTAAAATAATGAGTAAGAGAAGATAATATGACAATATAATCTGCGGCTTTGCTATTAACACAACATCGTGAGATTTAGATGGCGCCTCGCGATGCTTTGATTTCGTCCTCCTTATAGAGAATGACCATTTAAATCAATAACAAGATTGGCTTCCAAGAGATTGGATTTTATAATGTATTTCAAAATTGACCCACCCTACAGAGCAATTTTGAGTTAAGTTATTTGAATCAAAAATAGTAGGTTACACTTATAAAGCTATAATCAATTTGTTAATTGTATCTTCACCAAAAATAAATGATTATTAATAAATATAGAAAATGTGAGATATTTTGAAGATATTTATTAATTGAGAAAGTCTTAATTCAATTTATAAATAATTTGACCTACCTTACGGTGGCACTTTATTTATTAAAATTAAATAATCATAGAATTAGTAAAACATTTTATGTGTTTTTTCATATGCATCATGCATCACATTTACTATTACAAAACTTATATTTATGATATTCATACAACTATTTAATCTACGTCATTTATTTATTTATTACAGCAATAATATCTAATCCAATCGTTGCTATTCTCTCAAATGAAAAATTAACCAGAGATAATTTTGTCAAGTAGAAGAGTAATATGCATTTTATGATATTCATATATTTATGTGTTTTTTGTCAAATGAACATTTTATGTGTTTTTTCATATGCATCATGCATCACATTTACTATTACAAAACATATATTTATGATATTCATACAACTATTTAATCTACGTCATTTATTTATTTATTACAACAATAATATCTAATCCAATCGTTGCTATTCTCTCAAATGAAAAATTAACTAGAGATAATTTTGTCAAGTAGAAGAGTAATATGAATATAATACTAATTCGTAAAAATTACAAGTTTGTCCTAACGATGGAATGTCCACTACCTACTGCCAATGCCTCTTGTAATGAATAAGAAGCATATGAACGTTGGATCGAGACAAATGACAATGCCCGCTGCTTCCTTTTGATTGGCATGTCTGATGTGCTTAAGATGAAGCACGAAAGCATGAAGACTGCTTATAAGATAATGCAGCCTCTGCAAGACATGTTTGGCAAACCTTCTAAAAAGGCATCTTATAAAGCCGTTAAGGTTATGATCAATGCCAAAATGAAGGTAGGGGTCTCAGTCAAAGAACATGTTCTTAGCATGGTTAACTATCTTCATGAGGCTGAGGTAAATGGGGTAGTGATAGATGAAGCCACACAGGTGGGGATGATTTGGTAACCCTTTCCCCTACGTTCCTTCAATTTAAGAGCAATTATTTATGAACAAGCTAAAATATAACATGACCGAGTTGCTTAATAAGCTACAAAACTTTGAGTCTATTTTGAAAGAAAAGACCAAAGAAGGTGAGGCAAATGTTGCAAAAGTTCAACCTTCCTCTTCTGCTCATAAGAACAATAAGAGGAAGAAAAGAACTGACGGAAGTGGTAAGTCTAAGAATGAAGGATAACCTAAGAGGAACAAGAGCAACAACAGCAAAAGGAGCTCAAAGCAAAAGAAGGCCAAATGAAAATGTTTCCACTGTAGTACAGTTGGGCACTAGAAGAGAAACTGCAAGAAGTATCTTCATGAACTCAAAGAAAAGAAGAACAACTATAAATTAGATTTACTCATTTTAGAAGCTTGTTTAGTTAAAGGTGATACTTCACCTTGGATAGTTGATTAAGGGCCAACTAATCATGCTTGTTGCTCTTTGCAGATGCTTAGTTTTTCAAAGAAGCTTGCCAACGGGGAATAAATGATAAGAGTGAATGGGAGTGATTGTTTCGACAAAAGTAGTGGGAGTAGTTAAACTTTATTTTAAAAATAGGTTTTTAATGTTGGACAATGTTTGTTCTATTCTTAGTTTTCAAAGAAATTTTATTTCTATTTCCAAGTTGTTTGAACAAATGTTTAATTTTTCTTTTAATGGTAATTCTACTAATATTTCTAGAAATGGTTTGAATATTTGTTCTGTACATTTGGAAAAGGGGCTTTACACTTTAAGGGCCAACAAAAAATCACTGCTCAATATTGAAAGGTTCAAAGTTGAACAACCAAAACCCAAAAGGCCAAAGGTTTCTTTTGATGATGAAACATACCTATGACACCTTAGATTAGGTCATGTTGAACTTGATAGGATTAACAGAGAATACAGGCTCATTAATTCATTTCAGGATTAAGACATAACATATATAGTTGTCTAAAGTGAATTGATTTAAATAAAAAGAATTATTAATCAAATCAATTCAACTTTTGTCCTAATCTAATATATTGTCACCTATGACAATGTACCAATGTTTCTACTCTTTGAATCCCACTCCGATGACCAAAACAAGTCATCTCTCTTTAGGGATGTAGACAACATAACAATCTTAGCATGAATAAAGCGCCCAACTTTATTCCCTCGATTACGGACCTTATCATTTAGACTATCTCCTTTAAGATTCATGTCTTTCATATAATCTGTCCATCATATGCATGATTTTAAAGGTTCAGATTGAGGTCTTATACTTTTATTTGCTTATCATGTATTCAACAAAAATAAACATAAAGATGACAATATTTGATATATAAATAATAAATAAACTCTTTATTGATTAAATGTCTTTAAAAACTTATTACATTATTTAATCCTTAGGGCATCTAGTCTAACAGGGACCGCATTTGATATAGGAACTCCATCAATTTTTTTTTTTGAGCTTGTAAATTAAGCAATTAAAGGAGCCTTCCCTAAATATTTCACGTGACAGGCAACAGGTGGGTTTTTAATGGCACTTTGGCAATTAAAGAAAATAAGCACTAACACAACCATAAATATGTAAAATTGACTTAAAAAATTAATATTTAACAATATTTGACTAGAATTATATTTGGTTTTAAAAAATTCATATAATGAAAATGTTAATTTATATAATTGCAATGATAATTAAATTAAATACTAGTAGGAATAAATTAAATTTAGCACAGTAATTAAACATAATTAAATATGATTAAAATTAGGAGTACTACACTATCTGAGCAACATATTCCCTACCTAGTAGGGCAAATGTTGTTACTTGTATTTGAATGAATTCCTCCTACCCATCCTCTGTCTTTGAGTTGAAAAAAAAAAAAAAAAACTCCTAACAAACACTTGAATTTGTGGTAGACTAAAAGTATGTTGATTGCGTAGCAAGTTAGGATTGACCATGCATACATACCAGATTTGTCAATATATCATATGTTCCTATTCATTACCTTGTTGTTGCTAGATTCATTAGCATTACTACAAAAAGTGCATGATATGACATGTAGTGTTATGACCTGAAAACGGGAGCTATGATTAAGTAAAAATTAAGGAAAAATAAGTTGAGATTAAACACTAAAATCAGTCAAAATGCATTAACTCGTACATAACAAATAAATAAAAATTACTGTCTCGTGAGGTCTTAGAAGTTCATAAATAATTGTAATAAGTCTAGGTATTAATACCAAAAACTAAATCGAGACAAACCATATAATTTATATACAATAGTTATAGAAATACAAAACCATACTCAACTTACACCTTGTAGCACTAAGCACAGTCTCTATCGCGAATGGTCCCAAAAACCTAGAATGGAAAGGTTTTAAAATAGTAAAATATGTGTGAAAAACCCAATATGATCATCTTTTTAAAAACACAATGTTTCAACGCCTTGCGTAGATAGATAAAAAGAAACATTTGTAGATACGCTTACTAGAACTGAACATATATTTATTGAAAATTATAATAATTAATTAATTACTTGCTTTAGAAAAGTCAGTTAACACCACCGAAGTGGCCCGTATGGTTTTTTGGGACTTGCCCTCTATGACACACTCTACATGACCTAAACTATAAATGCTCAATAGATAAAACTCAACTATTTGACAAATCTCATATCAAATAGCGTTTGAAATCTCTTTAAAACAAAAAGCTTGGAGCATTCTCAGTCTGAGGTTTCATTTTATTTTCACAAATCTTTTTCATAATATATTTTCAAATACCTTGAAAATATTAAAGACATAGTTCAATTTAGAGGCTAGAACTGTTTGACATGTATGCCCTAAGGAGTAAATATGTAATAAGTTTTTGGAGACATTTTTATCAATAAAGAATTTATTTATTGTTTATATACCAAAATCTTGTCCTCTTTGCGTTCGTATTTATTGAATGGATGTTAAGCAAACAATAGTCTAAGACTATCGGTATAAACCTTAAGAATTGGGCATATGATGGACAGATTATGTGGAAGACGATTCTTAAGGTGATGGTCTAAATAATAAGATCCGTAATCGAGGGAATAAAGTTGGGCACTTTATTCATGTCAAGATTGTTATGTTGTCTATATCCCAATTGGGAGATAGTTTGTCTTGGCCATCGGAGGTAGACTCCGTGAATAGAAACATTAGCACGTTGTCATAGGTGACGATGTGTTGGATTGGGACATAAAGTGAATTGATTTGGATAAATAATTCTATCTCGGCAAATTGATTCACTTTAAAAAATCATTTGTATTGTATCTTAATCTTGAGATGAATAGTGGGCCCGTTGTCTTGACTTGTGTCTTTTGATGTACCAAAGGGTGACACCCACATCTTAATAGTGGTATGCATATCGGTACGTTGGAGGCATAACTCTTGATAGCATAGACCTGTTATTCATAGATATAGAATCCATAGCTCCTCTTTAAGAGTAGTAATATCCTCTTATATGCGTTATCCTGTAATTGAAAAACTGGAGCACTCAACCATTTGGATACAGAGGTCTAACCGAATGGTATACTATCTTTGGATGGTAACTTTTCCGATGGTGAGATAATGGAACGTAAGATAAAAATAATCGGGAAGGTAAGACAGAACTTGTCCTTAAGCTGATCATGGATAATCATATCGAGATACTATATATTATGATATGTCATGAAGATTTAGCTATACGAGCTTCATAACTCTATGTAGTTCGAGAGTGTAGCTCCAAGCTGTTAGTGAAGTAGCATTAGAGTTGATAATTATGAAATATATATCTAGGATATTGGGTTTCGTAATTATCGAGAGTTTGAACTATATAGGTCTATTTGGTCCCCTTTGCTAGCTCACAACATCTTGTAACGATATGGTGTGCTTTTCCAATAATTGGTGACTTATGTCAGATTTATTAGATTGGTTAAATTTGGAAGAATAAGATAATTCATGTCTATTTATCAGTTGAATTAATTTTGTGATAAAATTGATTCAAGAAAAACTTGTTGAATTATTAGGATTGGATAATTCTTCTCTATTTGTTGGTTGATTTATTTTTGGATAAATTAAATCAAGATAAACTTGTAGAATTATTGGGAATTCATTTATTTTCTTAGAGATTATCTAGATAAAGTTGTTTTAATCAGATAACTTTTCTATTGGGTTATTTGAATTAAAATGAGACTTATCCTATAGAATCTCGAGTGAAAAAAAAAAGATTTGTTGAGATTTTAATCGGTGGATTGGCATGCCAATCGTCATGTTCAGCCTACCGATGGGGCCAGTTCAACTTGCCGATCATTCTGATCGGCTGCCGATGAGCGAAGGATAAGATCACGTGTTTTTACATAGATCTTATCAGATATTGATCTGAATTTGATTCTGATTCAAATTTTGAGACCAAATCTGATAAGGACTGACCCTAGACCCAACCTCTATAAATAAGGAATAAGTCTTAAGACTTATTAAGATCAATTGAGAGATTAAGAGTGATACTCTATTGGTGAGAATATGAAAACTCCTTGAGAGCTTTTGTTCACAAATCACAAACACTAGCTTTGGGATCTCTCTATTGGTTAGAAGGAGAGTCACCTAGTGGAAGAGCTATACGCATGAGACCACACTCACTCCGATCATGGATAGAGAATAGCAAAGAAGACTAGTTGGTTGGGGCTCTTCCAGAACGTTACTTCTTTTCACTGATTGTAGGAGCTTTTCGACACACATTGTTAGCAAGATCTGGTTAATTTATGCATATAGCATGTCAAACTTGCGTTTTGAAAAATACTCTGATATAAAATTTTTAAAATTCTGCTACGTACTATTTTTTTCAACAATTGGTATTAGAGATAGGTTTTCTTACATAGATTTACGAGTTTATGATCGTGCTATATGTATAAATTTTGTGATCTTAATCTCTCCTATGCTTAAATTTAATTTTATAGAGAGTAGACACTCTAGGTTTCTATATAATTTTATATTGTCATGGATTATATAGTGAATGTTTATTAATTAATTATGGTTGATTAAATTGTTATTTAATTAATAATTAATTAATTAATTTATACCGGTTATGGTTCCTTAGATGTTAGAATGTGTATCTAGGTTTTTCATGTAATTAGATGACGGACTATCATCTCTGTCTAGGAATTGTTATTTAATTTTAAATTTATAAGAATTTTGTAATTAAATAATCATTCGGAGAAGACCGATCTAGAAGGCGGATCTAGAAGAATGATGATGGCGCTCCCAGGTATTTCCTGAGTCTCTAATGTTATGTTTTTGAATTGCTCAGTCGGCATGCCAAACCTACTAGTTCGGCAGGCTGATGGTCATAGATCGGTAGACCAGACGTGTGGTTCGGCTAGTCGTTAGCGGGGCAGAATTCAAAAGACTCTAGCAGCAGGCCGAACTTCCAATTCGGCAGGCCGATATTTCTGATCGACAGGTCGATAAAGCATGATTGGCAAGCCTAAAGATTGGCCTGTCGACCGAGAGTTGGAAAGTTTTCAAAAAATGTACAGTTTTCAATGCAATTTTAATTTTATTTTTGGAACAATTATGAGAAACATTAAATTTGGATATGACCAGAAATATGAAGTATTCGATTCATACGGGATTGAAGACTTGAAGATGGGCATTACATGAAGAAGGATATAGCTTGAGGATTCAAGGATGAAGAATTGAAAATATGTCTCGATTATTCTCTTATAATCTTAGTTTTCTATTCTCCAGGGTAGAGTCATAATATTATGGTTATTATTATTTTGCTTGTAACTTTGCTTGATTGCTTTGCTTGTCTACATTATAATATGATTTGCCATGTATATTGATAACATGTCATATAGAATATGGAGTGCCACTTATATTAAAATTATTCATGCATGATCTTTAAATAAAACTTTGATTTCAAAAGATTGAGTGGGAGAAGGTTTTCGAAGATAGGACCTAAGACCTTCATCGTTGGTCCATAGGCAGAACATGGTGGTCCTGACCCCTAGGAAGGGATTTCTATCATGTACCAGATTAGATCTCTGAGAAGATAAGGTATTTTAGCATGATTTATGGTTGCACACCCCTAGGTGGTGATTATAAATCATGGCTAAAATATTAAAATGATGGTTATACACTCACGTTAATTTTATTATTAACCTCCTATAGGAGCTCTGTTAATAAAATTAATGGCCAAAGAAACGATTATTGATATATGCTGGATCATACGGGTCATGGATGAAATATATTAATAAGGAGGGGATCCGTGTTCCTAATTGAATTTAGCATGACTCCCCCAGGAGCTTGTTGAATTATGAGTTGGGAATTATCGTTGTAAGGTTGTGATATTTTCAAGGTTTTGACACATAAACACATTTATATTTTTACATGATTATGTTATCTTACTAAATTATTATTATATGTTTGCTTATGTTTGGTATATGATTATTTATTGTAGATTAAAAATGTCTAAAAACGCTTTATCATCGATACTTGACAAAAACCTATTAACTAGAGAGAATTATAATGATTGAAAACGGAACTTGGATATCGTCCTCTCATTGGAGAAACTGAAGTATGTGCTGACAACCCCTTGTCCACCCAAACCTACGGGAGACTCAACTAATGAGCAATTTCATACGTATGATCGCTAGAAGATCCTAATGATCAGGCCCACTGCTATGTTATGGCTAGCATGAATAACGTGCTGTAGGCTCAACATCAAGATTATGAGATTGCAAAGCAGATCTTGGATAATCTTGAGGATATGTTTGGTGGCCAGGCCATAACCAAGCGGCAAGGGGCGCTTCGAAAACTCTTAAACTGTAAGCAGAGACCAGGGACATATGTAACAGAGCACATGATGTTCGTCATAGGTTACCTCATTGAGGCTCAAACCAATGAAGCCGACATCGATGCTGAAACTTAGATGACTATGGTCTTTGAGACTCTGTGAAAGGAATTTATTCCTTTTAGAGCTATATTTAATTTAAGCAATAGACAGGATATGACCATGACGGAATTGATGAAACAGTTACAAGAATTTGAGCTGTTGATCCAAAAGTCTCCTGCGGGTGGAGAGGCCAACATGGTTGCTGCTTCTGGTTCCAATCTCAACTCTGGGAATGAAAAAAAGCAACGGGCTAAGAACGGGAAGTCTTCTATTCCTGCTAGCACCAAGAACAAGAAAAAGAAGAAGAAAAACCTAAAGAAGCTTAAGTGCTTCATCTGTGGGAAGGTCAGGCACATCAAGAAGCATTGCAAGGACTTCCTTTCAAAAGGAGGGGTTCATAAAAACGAGAAGTCTGCTACATGAAGACTTCATGCTTTGGATGGGCGATGGATCCTTGGTCTTATTGGAAGCAGTGGGAGATGTCCATCTTTATTTTGATAATTATAGGAATTTATTTTTGCAAGATTGTTTTTATGTTCCTAAATTTAAAACGAATTTAATTTCTATAGCTTGTTTATTTAAAGACTCCTATTTGGTTTCTTTTAATGATAAAGTGGTGATTCGTAAAAACAAATCTTTTATCTGTTCTGGATGGATGCAAAATAATCTATAGTTTATCAAACCTAAGATGCACTTATTGCTTTATGCTGAGATGAATGATAATAACTCTAAAAGACTTAAAACTTCTCACTCTAATAAGACTTATCTTTGGCATTTGCACCTTGGTCATATTAACCTGAATAGGATTCAAAGCTTGGTAAGGGATGGACCTTTAATTCACTTAAAGGTGGAATCTATACCTCAATGTGAATCTTGTTAGAGGGTAAAATGAGCAAAAGACCATTTGGGTCTAAGGGCAATAGGGCCGAAGGGGTTCTAGAACTTGTGCATAGTGATGTTTGCAGATCGATGAACATCCGGCCATGAGGAAGGTATGAGTACTTTATTACTTTTATTGATGATTACTCAAGATATGGGTATGTATACCTGATGCACCACAAAAGCAAAACTTTTGACAAGTTCAGGGAGTTTCGGGCTAAAGTGGAAAAGCAATTGTGTAGACCTATGAAAGCATTTCGATTCGATCGAGGTGGGGAATACCTTTCTGATGAGTTCTTGGGACACTTATTAGAGAATGGGATTTTATCCCATTTGACTGCGCTGGGCACTCTGTAGCAGAATGGCGCAACGGAGAGAAGAAATAGGACTTTATTGGACATGATTAGGTCCATGATGAGTTATTCATCATTGCCTTTACCCTTTTGGGGATATGCACTACAAAACTACATGTTATCTTTTGAACAATATGCCTTCAAAATCGGTTCCTAAAACTCTTCATGAGTTGTGGACACGTAGGAAGATATCCTTAAACCATATTCGCATATGGGGATGTCCGGCTCATGTCCTGTTTAAGGATCTGAATAAATTAGAAGCACATTCAGAAGTTTGTGTGTTTGTAGGATATCCAAAATGGACTAAAAGGGGTTATTTCTATAACCTAAAGGAAAATAAAATCGTGGTTTCAAGTAATGCAACTTTCCTTGAGGAGAGTTACATAGATGACTTTAAACCTCGAAGCAAAATAGTGCTTGAGGAGTTAAGGAGTGAGCCGATCACTCTGGAGGTTTCGAATAAAACCGTTCCTATCAGTGTAGAAAAACCAAACAAACCTGAACACCAACCTGAGGGGCTTTAGCATAGTGGGAGGATCAGGCATCAACCTAATAGGTATATGTCCAATGGGGAGGTCTTTTTGGCTGAACCGGATGAACATGACAGGGATCCTTATACTTACGCAGAAGCTATGGAGGATGTTGATTCAAAACTTTGGACAGAGGCCATGAACATAGAGATGAAGTCTATGAAGACTAATCAAGTCTAGGAGCTTGTGGATCTTCCCGAAGGGGTAAAACCCATAGGGTGTAAGTGCATCTACAAGAGGCAAAGAGGAGTGGATGGAAAGGTCGAAACCTTTAAGGCTAGACTAGTAGCTAAGGGTTATACACAAAAGGAAGGAATCGATTATGAGGAAACCTTTTCGCCTGTAGCCATGCTTAAGTCCATCTAGATTCTCTTGTCCATAGCTGCCGCTCTTGACTATGAGATTTGGTAGATGGATGTCAAGATGGCTTTTCTGAATGGCTATCTTGATGAGTCTATTCATATAGAACAACCAGATAGGTTCAAGGTCACGGGTCAAGAGAGTAACATTTGTAATCTGCTAAGTCAATTTATAGACTTCAACAGGCTTCCCATTCTTGGAACATAAGATTTGATCAGGTGATCAAGACTTATGAGTTCTCACAAAATGTGGATGAACCATGAGTTTACAAACACATTAAGGATGGGAAGGTGGTTTTTCTACTGCTCTATGTAGATGATATTCTGCTAATTGGCAATGACATTGGGGCATTGTTATTGGTCAAATTATGGTTGACCAAGCAGTTTGACATGAAGGACTTGGGTAAGGCTAATTTTGTTCTAGGTATCTAGATCTTTCGGGATAGGAAGAATAAAATGGTAGCTTTGTCATAGGCCGACTACATAGATAAAATTCTCAGGAGGTTTGCAATGCAGGATTCCAAGAAAGGTGGGCAACTATCTAGGTCTGGAATTACTCTTTCTAAGAAAGACTCTCCAAAGTCTTATGAAGAAAGAGAATACATGAAGAAGGTGCCTTATGCTTCGACAGTGGGTAGTCTTATGTATGCCATGCTTTGCACATGACCAGATATTAGTTATGTAGTCAGGATTGTAAGTCAATTTCAGGCGGATCTAGGACCGAACCATTGGGTTGCGGTAAAGCATATTTTCAAGTACCTAAGAAGGACTCGAGGGTATATGCTTGTATATTCGGGTGAGGACTTAACTCTTCTAGGATATACTGACTCAGACTTTCAATCCTATTTGGATTCTAGGAAATCGACTTCGGGTTTTGTATTTACTCTGGGCGGCGATGCCATCAATTGGAGAAGTGCCAAACAAGATTGCACTTCAGATTCAACGATAGAGGCCGAGTATGTGGCAGCTAGTGATGCTACAAAAGAAGTAGTGTGGCTCCGCAAGTTCCTTGGGGATCTTGAGGTTGTTCCTGATATGGATAAGATAGTATCATTGTACTGTGATAATAGTGCGGCGGTAGCTAATGCTAAGGAACCAAGATTTCACAAGAAGAGTAAGCATACTGATCGAAAGTACCATGTGATAAAGGACTTCGTTGAGGACAGACAAGTCACGGTATGCAAGATCGCGTTAGAGGAAAATTTAGCTGGTCCATTTACGAAGACACTTACTAGGAGAGTCTTCGAGAGGCATGTGGAAGCTATGGGGATGCGAGATTTATCATATTTACTTACTTAGTGCAAGTGGGAGATTTTTAGACATGTATGCCCTAAGGAGTAAAAATGTTATAAGTTTTTAGAGACATTTTTATCAATAAAGAATTTATTTATTGTTTATGTACCAAATCTTGTCCTGTTTACGTTCATATTTGTTGAATGTATGTTAAGCAAACAATAGTCTGTGATTATCGGTCTAAACCTTAAGAATTGGGCATATGATGGACAGATTATGCGAAAGACATGATTCTTAAGGTGATGGTCTAAATCATAAGATCCACAATCGAGAGAATACAGTTGGGCGATTTATTCATGTAAAGATTGTTATGTTATTTATATCTCAATTGGGAGATGGTTTGTCTTGGCCATCGGAGGTGGACTCCATGAATAGAAACATTGGCACATTGTCATAGGTGACGATGTGTTGGATCGGGACATAAAGTGAATTGATTTGGATTAATAATTCTATCTCGGCAAATCGATTCACTTTAGACAATTATTTGTATTGTATCTTAATCCTGAGATGAATAGTGGGCTCATTGTCATGACTTGTGTCTTTTGATGTACCAAATGGTGACACCCATATCTTAATAGTGGTATGCATGCCGGTATGTTGGGAGCATAACTCTTGATAGCATAGACCTGTTATTTATAGATATGGAATCCATAGCTTCTCTTTAGGAGTAGTGCTATCCTCTTATCTTGTAATTGAAAAACTGGAGCGCTCAACCATTTGGATACATAGGTGTAATCGAATGGTATACTGTCTTTGGATGGTAAGTTTTCCGATGGTGAGATAACAGAACGTAAGATAAAAATAATCGAGAAGGTAAGACAGAACTTGTCCTTAAGCCAATTATGGATAATCATATGGGGATCTGATACATTATGATATGTCATGGAGACTTAGCTATACAGGCTTCATAATTCTATGTAGTTCGAGAGTGCAGCTCCAAGCTTTTAGTGGAGCGACGTTAGAGTTGATAATTATGAAATGTATATATGAGATATTGGGTTTTGTAATTATCGGGAGCTTGAAATATATAGGTCCATTTGATCCCCTTTGCTAGCTCACAACATCCTGTAACGATATGGCGTGCTTTTCCAATAATTGGTGACTTATGTCAGATTTATCAAATTGGTTAAAATTTAGAAGAATCAGATAATTCATGCCTGTTTATCGGTTGAATTAATTTTGTGATAAAATTGATTCAAGAAAAACTTGTCGAATTATTGGGATCGGATAATTCTTGTTTGTTTGTAAGTTGATTTAATTTTGGATAAATCAGATCAAGATAAACTTGTAGAATTATTGGGAATTCATTTATTTTCTTCGAGATTATCTAGATAAAGTTGTTTTAATCAGATAACTTTTCTATTGGGTTATTTGAATTAAAACTAAGACTTTATCCTATAGAATCTCAGGTGGAAAATAAAAGATTCGTTGAGATTTTAATCGGCAGTTTGGCATATCGATCGTCGTGTTCGGCTTACCGATGGGGCCAGTTCAGCCTGCCGATCATCCCGATTAGCCTGCCGATGAGCAAAGGATAAGATCATGCATTTTCACATGGATCTTATCAAATATTGATCCGAATTTGATTCTGATTCGAATTTTGAGACCTAATCTGATAAGAAGTGACCCTAGACCCAACCTCTATAAATAGAGAATAAGTTTTAAGAGTTATAAAGATCAATTGAGAGATTAAGAGTGATACTCTGCTGGTGAGAATCTGAAAACTCTCTGAGAGCTTTTGTTTACAAATCACAAACATTAGCCTTGGGTTCTCTCTATTGGTTGGAAGGAGCATCACCTAGTGGAAGAGCTATACGTGTAAGGCCACACTCACTTCGATCGTGGATAAAGAATAGTAAAGAATACCAGTTGGTTGAGGCTCTTCTGGAACGTTACTTCTCTTCACTGATTGCAGGAGCTTTTCGGCACACAGAGGTTAGTAAGATCTGGTTGATTTATGCATATAGCATGTCAAACTTGCATTTTGAAAAATACTCTGATATAAAATTTTTAAAATTCTGCTATGTACTATTTTTCCAACAAGAACACATTTAACGATTTTCAATTATATAATGTAAAATCATATATTTTCAAATATTTGTGAAAATAATACCAAAACTTTTTTTAAAAAAAAATGTTTAAGAATGACTTTAGCTCAAAAACAATGTTAAAACACGACTATCATGTTAGACATAGTGTCTTAAGGAGTAAAATATTGTAATACGTTTTTGGAGTCATTTTATCAATAAAGAATTAATTTATTATTTATTTACCAAATATTGTCCACTTTATGTTCATTTATATTGAATGTATGATGAGAAAACAAAAGTCTAAGATTGTCGGTCTAAACCTTTAAGAATCGTGCATATGATGGACAGATTATGCGGAAGACATGAAGCTTAAAGGTGATGGTCTAAATCATAAGATCTGCAATCTAGGAAATAAAGTTGGGCACTTTAGTCATGCTAAGATTATTATATTGTCTACATCTGTAACGGGAGATGGATTGTCTTGGTCATCGGAGTAGGACTCTATGAGTAGAAATATTAATACATTGTCATAGGTGACGATGTATTGGATCGGGACAAAAAATTGAATTGATTTAGTTAATAATTCTATTTGTTCAAATCAATTCACTTTAAACAATAGACTTTATCCTTAAGCCATTCTTGACTTATGGGCCCGCATTCTTGACTTATGTCTTTTGATGTACCAAAGGGTGACATCATGATTTGATAATAGAATGTAAGATAAAAATAATCGGGAAGATAAAATAGACTTTATCCTTAAGCCAATTATAAATATCCTATGGGGATGTGACACATCATGATATGTCATAGGCAGCTAGCATATTGGAGCTTTGTAATTTTATATAGTTCTAGAGTGTAGCTCTAAGCTTGTAGTAGAGTAGCTTTAGAGTTGATAATTATAAAATATGTATCTGGGATATTATATTTTATAATTATAAGAGCTTGATCTATATATGCCCAACGGATCTAGAAGATGGAGATAATAGGAGTTCTATTGTTTTTCTGTGTTTATATATTTTTATTTTTTTGAATTATTTGAAAATAAAATTAAAAAACTGCTTTCTGCAATTTTTTCTAGAAAAACACCTATTCAGCTCAGTCAGTAGGCCAAAGCTTTTGGGTTGGCCGACCAATGGTTGCAGACCAACAGGCCAATTTGATTGATCGACAGGCCGACAACGGGACAGAACAATTTTTAAAAAAGATGCATTTTTTGGTGTAGTTTTTTATTTTGTTTTTAAGTCAATTCTGAGAAACATGAAATTTTATGATGACCAAAAAAATAAACCTTTTGATCTATTTGAGATTGAAGAATAGAAGATGGATGCCATATAAAGAGGATACAATAAGAAGATACAACATGAAGAACTGATAATATGTTTCAATTGATCTTTTGTAATCTTTATATTCTTTTCTCTAAGATGGAACCATGAAATTATGGCTATTTATTATTTTGCTTGAGGCTTTGTATGTTGCTTTGCTTGTCTCCATTATAATATTATTTACCATGTATTTTGATAACATGCCTTGTAAAATCAGGTGTACCACTCATTAAAAATTGTTCATGCATGTTAACATAAAACCTTGACTTTTGAAATATTGAGTAGAAGAATATTTTTGAAAAGGTGATCTAACACCTCTATCGTTGGTCCATAGGTAGTACACGGTGGTTCCTATCCCTAGGTGGTTTCTATCCCAAGGAAGGGATTTTATCATGTATCGGGTTGGATTTCCAAAGGGATAATTTATTTTAGTATGATTTATTGGTGTACACCCCTAGGTGGCAATTATAAATCATGGATAAAATAGTTGAAATAATGGTTATACACTCAGGATTAATTTTGTTATTAACCTCCCCTAGAAGCTCTGTTAATGAAATTAATGGCCAAAGAAAACGATCATTAACATATGTTAGATCATACGGATCTTGGATAGTATATATTAATAAGAGAGGATCCGTGTTCCTAATTGAATTTGGCAAGTCTCCCCTAGGCGGCTTGTTGCATTTTGAGTTAGGAATTATCATTGTAAGGTTGTGATATTTTTAAGGTTTTAACACATAAATACAATTATATGTTTGCTTGTTTGTGTTACATTACTAAACTATTTTGGAATGTTTGCTTATATTTGGTATATAAATTTTTATTGTAGATTAAAATGTCTAAAAACGCTTTATCATCGATACTCGATAAAAACATGTTAACTAAAAAGAATTACAATGTTGGAAAAGGAACCTAAAAAGCGTCCTTTCCTTTGAAAAACTAAAATTTGTGCTGACAACACCATGTCCTCCCAAACCCACCTAAGAATCCATCAATGAGCAAATCCAAGTGTATGATCGTTGGAAAGATGCTAACGATCAGCCCCGTTGTTACATTATGGCTAGCATGAATAATGTGCTCCAGGTCTAACATGTGGATTATGAGACTGCTAAGCAAATCTTGGATAATTCAAAAGACATGTTTGGAGGCCAAGCCCTAACAAAACAATAAGGGGCTCTTTAGAAACTCTTAAATGGCAAACAAAGACCGGGGACTCCTATAAAAGAGTATATGATGATGGTCATGGGTTACCTCACTGAGGCTCAAACTCATAGAGTTTACATTGATGCTGAGTCGATGACTATGGCCTTTGAGACTCTATCAAAAGAGTGCATCCCATTTAGAGCTCCATATAACTTGAGCAATAGATAGGATGTGACCTTAACTAAGCTGATGAAGCAATTACATGAGTTTAAAATCTGATCAGGGAAATCCTGTTGGTAGTGAGGCTAACTTAGCAACTGCATATGGTTTCAATCTTAAACCAAAAAATGGAAAGAAGCAGAGGGCTAAGAATGGAAAGTCTTCTATCCCGGCAAAAGGCAAGGACAAGAAGAAGAAAAAGAAGGACCTAAAGAAGCTCAAATGCTTCTTCTGCGGGAGAGTTAGGCACATCAAAAAGATTACAAGGACTTCTTTTATAGAGGAGGTAAGTGTGAACTTCTAGTTGTTGAAACTTGTTTAGTTGAGGAATCAAGTGCCACTTAGGTCATAGATTCTTGAGCAACTAATCATATTTGTGTTTCTTTATAGGGGTTCAAGGAAACGAGAAGTTTATTACATGAAGATTTCACGTTGAGGAGGGGCGATGGATCCTTGGTGTTGGCTAAAGCATTAGAAGATGTATGTCTTTATTTTGATAAATATAGAATTTTAGTTTTGTTGTTTTTATGTTCCTAAACTTAAAAAGGAATTTAATATCTATAGCTTATTTATTTAAAGACTCTTATTTAGTATATTTTAATAATAAAGTGGTAATTCGTTAAAACAAATCTTTTATCTATGATGGATAGATGCAGAGCTAGCTGTATTTTATCAAACCTAAATAGGATTCAAAGGTTGATATGGGATGAAACTTTAGGTCACTTAGAGTTGGAATCTATACCACAATGTAAATCTTATTTGGAGGGCAAAATGATCAAAAGACCATTCAGGTCTAAGGGTAATAAGGCCAAAGGTGTTCTAGAACTTGTGCATAGTTATGTTTGTGGTCCCATAAACATTAAGGTACACGGAGGACATGAGTGTTTCATCACTTTTATTAATGATTACTCAATATAGGGGTTTGTTTACCTAATGCATCATAAAAGCAAAACTTTTGACAAGTCTAGGAGTTTTGGGCTGAAGCGAAAAAACAACTAGGTAAACTCATAAAGGCACTTCGATCCGATCAAGGTAGAGATACCTTTTCGATGAGTTTTTAGGACACTAATGGAATTTTATCCTATTTGACTACGTCGGGCACTCCGTAGTAGAATGGTGTAGCTGAGAGAAGGAATATGACTTTATTAGAGATTGTTAAGTCCATGATGAGTTATTTTATGTTACCTTTATCCTTTTGGAGATATGCACTACAAACCGCATATTATCTTTTGAACAATGTGTCTTCAAAATCGGTTCCAAAAACTCTTCACGAGTTGTGGACGGGTAGGAAAACAATCTTAAACCATATTTACATATAGGGATGTCTAGCTCATGTCTTGCACAAGAAAGTGGATAAGTTAGAAGCACGTTTGAAAGTTTACGTGTTTGTAGGATATTCAAAAGGGACAAAAGGGGATTATTTCTATTATCTAAAAGAAAATAAAGTTGTGGTTTCAACAATGGCAACATTCTTTGAGGAAAGTTACATGAACAGCTTTAAGCCTCCAAGTAAAGTGGTACTCGAGGAGTTAGCAAGTGATTTGATCACTCCGGGGGTTCCGGTTGAAACTAATATGATCAATATAGATAAACTAACCGAACAACAACCTAGGGAAATTTGGCATAGTGGGAGGATCGGATGTCAACATGAGAGGTATATGTTCAATGGTGAAGCCTACTTGGCTGAATCAGTTGAACATGATAGGGATCCTTACACTTACATAGAGGCTATGGAGGATGTTGATTCAAATCTATGGATAGAAGCTGTGAATACTGAGATGAAGTCTATGGTGACTAATCAAGTCTGGGAACTTGTAGATTTCTTGAAGGAGTAAAACCTATAGGGTGTAAGCGGATCTATAAGAGAAATAGAGGAGTAGATAGGAAATTCAAATCCTATTAGGCTAGACCAGTAGTAAAGGGGTACACGCAAAAAGAACGAATCAATTATGAGTAAACCTTTTCACCTATAGCCATGCTTAAATCCATCAACATTCTCTTATCCATAACTGTCGATCTCGACTACAAGATTTGACAAATGGATGTCAAGACGGCTTTTCTGAATGGTTATCTTGATGAGTCCATATGCATAGTATAGCTAGACGGGTTTAAGGCTAAGGGTCAAGAAAGCAAGTCTGTAAGCTGCAAAAGTCAATTTATGTACTTAAGCAAGCTTCCAGTTCTTGAAACATAAGATTTGCTTAAGTGATCAAGACTTATGGGTTCAAACAAAATGTGGATGAACCATGTGTTTATAAACACATTAAGGATGGAAAGGTGGTTTTTCGACCATTCTATGTGGATGACATTTTGCTAATTGGCAATGACATTCGGGCATCATCATCTGTCAAATTATAGTTGACTAAGCAGTTTACATAAAGAACTTAGGTAAAGCTAATTATGTTTTGGGTATCTAGATCTTTTGGGATAGGAAGAACAAAAGGATAGCTTTATCCCAAGGGACATACTTAGATAAAATTCTTGAGAAGTATGCAATGTAGAAGTCCAAGAAAGGTGGACAACCATCTAGGTCTGGAATTACTCTTTCTAGGAAAGACTCTCCAATGTCTGACGAAGAAAGAGAATACATGAAGAAGGTACCTTATGTTTTGGCAGTGGATAGACTCATGTATGCAATGCTTTGCACACAACTAGATATTTGTTATGCAGTTGAGATAGTAAGTCAATTTAAGTCAGATCTAAGACCAAACCATTGGGTTGCGATCAAGCATATTTCAAGTACTTGAGAAGGACTAGAGGGTATATACTAGAGTATTCAGGAGCGGATCTAACACCTCTAGGATACACTGATTCAGATTTCCAATCCTGCCAAGATTTGAGAGGATCGACTTCTGGTTCTATGCTTACTGTAGGTGGAGGCACCATTGTTTGTAGAAGTGTCAAGCAAGATTGTACTTTAGATTCAATGATAGAAGCTAAGTATGTGGCAGCTAGAGATGCTTCGAAGGAAGCAGTATGGCTCTGCAAGTTCGTTGGAGACCTTGTAATAGTTCCTGATATGGATAAGGCGGTATCGCTATATTGTGATAATGCTATAGTGATAGCTAATGCTAAGGAACCAAGATTTCAAAAGAAGAGTAAGCATATTCTTCGAAATTATCATGTGATAACAGATTTCATTGAGGCTAGGCATGTTGTAGGATGAAAGATCACGTCTAAGGACAACTTAGCTGATCCTTTCACGAAGACACCAAGTATGAGAGTTTTCGAGAAGCATGTAGAGGCTATGAGGATGCGAGATATGTCATATTTACTCATTAAGCGCAAGTGAGAGATTGTTAGACATGGTTTCCTAAGGAGTAAAATGTTGTAATATGTTTTTGGAGACATTTTATCAATAAAAAATTAATTTATTATTCATATACCAAATGTTGTCCTCTTTATGTTCATTTCTGTTTAATGTATGATAAGTAAACAAAAGTTTGTGGCTGTCGATCTAAACCTTTAAGAATCGTTCACATGATGGACAGATTATGCAGAAGACATGAATCTTAAAGGTGATGGTCTAAATCATAAAATCAATAACCGAGGGAATAAATTAGGGTGCTTTATTCATGCTAAGATTATTATGTTGTCTACATCCTTAACAGAAGATAGCTTGTCTTAGTCATCGGAGTGGGACTCCGCGAGTAGAAATATTGGTACATTGTCACAGGTGACGACGTATTGGATCAAGAGAAAAAGTTGAATTGATTTGGTTAATAATTCATTTTATTTAAATCAATTCACTTTAGACAATCATATGTGTTAATCTTAATCCTAAAATGATTGATGGGCCTATATCTTAACTTATGTCTTTTGATGTACCGAAGGGTGACATCCTAATTTGATAATGAATGTAAGATAAAAATAATTAGGAAGGTAAAATAAAATTTATCCTTAAATCGATTATTAATATCCTATGGGGATGTGACACATCATGATATGTCATGGATGGTTAGCTTATTATAGCTTCGTAAATTTATATAGTTTGATAATGCAGCTCAAAGTTTTTAGTTGAGTAGCGTTAGAGTTGATGATTATATAATATGTACCTGGAATATCGTATTTTCTAATTATAGGAGCTTGATCTATATATATCCATTAGGTCCCCTTTGCTTTTGCTAGCTTATAAAAATCCTATAATAATACTACGTGCTCTTCTTTCATATTGGTGACTTATGTTAATTATTACATTGGCTAAAATTTGAGTTAATTGGATTTAGTAATTCATGTTAGTTTATCGGTCGAATTAATTTTGTGAATTAATTCAAAATAAGCATATTGAATTATTTGGATAATATTTTATTTGTATGAGTTTATCTGTATATGACTATTTTAATCAGATAGCTTTTCTATTGGGTTATTCGAATTAAAATTGAGTTCTATAAAGTATACCCGGCTCGAATAAGATTGGATTTATCCAATTGGTTGAGATTGGATCAATTAGATAAGCATGTGAGGTCGGACTTTGAATTAGATTCGAAGTCTACAACGGCGTGGTCAATTGCCCCTTTGTATCGTGGTCGACTTGACAAGTAAAAAGAGCATATGAGTTTCATGCGTTTTTCATCAAAAGTTGATCCAGACTCGAATTTGAAGCCTAATCTGATAAGATTTAACCCCAAATTCAACCAATATAAATAGGGGTGAATTTTCTTTGTTATTCAAATCACTTGAGAAGCATAGAGTTAGTACTCTAGTGAGAGGACTCTAAAACTCCCCGAGAACTATTCTTCAACATCAAGAATCTTAACTCTAGGCTTTCTCAAGTGGTTAGAAGGACAATTACTGGAGGAAAAGCTATACGACGTGCAACCACCCATACTCCAATCGTGGATAGAGAATAACAAAAAAGCCCTGTTGGTTGAGGCTCTTTAGGAACGTTTTTCTCTTTATAGATTCCTTCTACTTTTGGTATACAAAAGAGGTTAGTAAAATCTGCCATTAATTTATTTATTTAACATGTCAAACTATGTTTTAAAAAATACTCTAATTTAAAATTCCACTCCGTACTTTTTTCCAACTTATCAAAGAAAGGGTAGAAAAATATTACCTCGGCATTAGCATACAGACAGCTTTAGCTCCAGATCGGTGGAAACCTAACATATGCTCCAAGACATTCTAAAAACTTGAGACATATTTAAAGTCCAAAGCCAAGTTCAAAGATGAATCCTTACAAGTATCATTTTGCCAATTTAATCATTAGCGTGCCACATAAAACATTCAAATAACAATTTTGTACGACCTTTAAAACATGATGCAACTATGCTCAAAATGAAATTAAAACACATTCTTGTGTAAAATTAGTTTAAAAATTTATTTTTTAAAACTTGGGGCTTTTTGAGGGGCTAAAATCACAAAACTAGAAAAACTAACGGGGCAAAAACTACCCTCTAAACTGCACTAATTGATCAGCAAGTGCAGTGTTAGTGGCCTGCCGTCGATAATAGTCTAGCCTGTTGGTCTTGATGATTGGTCAACTAGTTAGTTGGAGTCTAGACAAATTATAGATTCTGTTTATCAAACCTCCCATGCTTGACGCTCGAATTCGACATGCTTTCCATTTCACAAATCGTAGAAATAATGCATAAATAATATATTTTCACCACAAAATATATTCAAATCTTTTTCCCTAACTTTAACATCAAATTCAACTCAAAATTCCAACATGCATGCTCAAAATAATATTTAAGAACATATGAACAACTTGTATGCTCAAGCCAAAGATCATTTGTGTTTAAGGTTGTAAGGCAAGGTTTCTATTGGCCTACTATGAGAGCAGATTCATAAGCCTTTAGTCACAAATGTGACAGCAACCAATGGTTCGCCATAGTCGTTCACTCTTTGGTTGAACTTCTGTCCTCTATTAGTAGGCCTTATTCTTTCATGAAGTTAACTACGGATATTGTTGGCCCTCCGCTAGTCGCCTCTGGGAAGCAGAGATTTGTTCTCACAATCACAGATTTCCACTCCAAGTGGGTAGAGGCAGAGGCTTTTGCACAAGTCAAAAAAGACGATGTTAAAAAGTTTGTGTCGAAGCAGATAACGAGACTTAGATCTCATGAGGAGATTTCCATGAGTTTTGCAAAGATGAAAGATCACTTTTTGCTTCACCATGTCTTGATGCCCACAAGGAAAGGGTCAAATAGAAGCGACAAACAAGACCACCACAAATAATCTCAAGAAGAAATTAGAAAGCTACAAGGGAAGACAGGCAGAAGAACTCCCTGGAGTACTGTGGGAACATAGGACGACTCACCAAACAGTGACTGGGAAGTCACCCTTCTTGCTTCTTTATTGAGTCCACATAGTAATCTCAACCAAAATAGGATGACCATCTTTTAAACTGAATTAGCCTGGCCAATTGGAGCAGAAAACCACAATATGTTAGCTGAGAACCTTAGTTTAATCAAAGAGAAGTGAGAACAAGCCTTAATCGAGATGGCATGTCATCAACAAGCTGTAGCAAGACACTACATCTCCTGAGTCAAGCCTTAGCAATTCAAGGAAGGAGACCCAGGCCTCCACAGAGTTCTAAAACACCAAAGAGAAAGAGGCAAGAAAGCTAGCCCTTAACTAAGGAGGCCCCCTATTGAGTAATAGAAGTAATGAGACGAGGTATGTATTGCATTGAAGAACTCGACGGTACCCTGATTCTATGCTTATGAAATGCACTTCATCTTTGTAAATGCTCTGTCAGATCAAAGGCAGCAACTACTGAAGAAGATCACCTCCAGGTCGACTCAACTCCACTGCTATCCTTTACTATTTTATCTTTCATTCAACTTAATAGCGATTTAAACATTTAGCAATTGATGTAAAAAGGCATAGAATTTTAAAAATCAAACTACAAATAGGCTTGATCTCTACACTCATGTAAGCAGCTCACGCAACTATAAACGAGTGCCGCTTGGCTAAGTAGAAATCCTATATTCCACTTATTCGCTCTGTCCTGTAGGGTAATGGCAAAAAAGGCAACTTGTCAGCTCATCAAAACCTATAGTTAACTCGAGGAAAGAACTATTGGTGAACTAAAGGCCACAACAGTCAGCCAACTTGGATTCATATGGTTAGTTGTTAGTTGATTGCTATTTGCTATCAAATCGACTTCATTCTGATAGGTACGCAATACACTTAAACTCTACTTTGCTTCATGTAAACAAGTGAGAGACTGTAAGATAAACATGCTAGGATAGACTATTGAGGTTAACAGAGTGTTTGCTTTTCTAAACTCTCGTACAGTACCTACTTCATGCCTTCCCTCCGGTATGCGGGGATCCCCACAAACAGGCGAAATAACATTAAGGCTGCCCAATTTCGAGATATAAGGGGGCCTACCATATCCCCTGAGTAAGTGTTCCTCCATAGGGCAACTAGAGTGGACGACAAAGTCGTAGGAACACCTGCTTGCTATTCAACCACGAACAGAAGCTCAGATATTAGAAGAGGGTTTGTACATGACTAGGCATATGGCTTCCATGAAGTCACATAATCCTTCGATCCCCAGATTGATGCTAGTATCGCATTAATGCTGACCTACAAATCAATGCCAACCTCTGAGTTGATGCAAGTATCAAGGTTCACGTCGACTTTGGTCGATGTGGGATATATTATGCCAAGACCTCAATGCATCTATCTCTCCCGTTCGAACAACTTTGAACTTCTTAAGTCTTAGCTGATTTATGAAAAGGTAGGTTTAGGACTTGGGCAGAACAGGAGGGGAAGAGCGGGCAGTAAGTTGATGTCCTTGCTAAAACTATGACTCCTTATACAAGTCAGTAAAAGCTACGACTCTTTTTATAAGTCAGTAGAGGAATCCTCATTTGACATTGGCTCCTGAGCTGATTCAAAAAAAGCAACAGTCATAGTCATGACTATACTAGTTATGACTATACTGTTGGATTAGAATCTAGTATATAGGCTAATATAGTAAATAAATGTGAATTAAAGGTTCTCAATAAGATTGTCCAATTAAAAGTGATCAATTTGAGTTTTGCGTTTTTAATGCATTATTAAGTGTGAGCCTCTTATGTGTAAAGATCAAAAATATAATTATTAATTTTATGATGGGTTAAATTGATAATTAAAGATAATTGTTAGGGTTTAGCAATAATATAAAGGAGTTGTGGTTACATTATTTTTATGTTCCTTATTTACAGAGAAATTACAGAGCATTTTAAGAACAAGGATTTACGTACTAGACTTAAAAGATCCTCGACCTACAGACTCAAGAATCACATTCAATCCATGGTTTCAAGTTAGCTCCTGCATCTTATTAATATTCTTGATGATTTGACATAAACAATCTTAAGTAATGATAATTTTTATCACAATTTTATTCTAACACTATGTAAGCATAAACAATCGGTCGAGCAATGCTACAATGGCTTTTCAACCTACTAGCTAGCTGCTAAAGGTCCAACAATCGTGACAGTTAAGATAAAAAGACTTAAGGCTATAATTACTAAACAGAAACAGATTCTAAGGAATCAAAGTGAAGTTTAGAGTTCAAAGGAAAGAAGAAAGCGCAAAGTGCCTAGCATGGTCAAAAAAGCAAAATAAGAAAGCAGAAATCCCAAAGCAATTACAAAACAGCCTAAAGTCACCACGACCAGGCAAAATATTGACCCAGCCTTTGAAAGGCAGTAGAAAAACTAAAAGTAAAGAAAGTAAAAAGAGGGGGTTACATTCTATCAGACATCAGATGGGGGCTCCTTCCTTTAATCGACTACAGCAGACACTCCGCCAGTTGCTCCACTTTCCTTTTCACCAGATGTGCCCTGAGCTTCGTGCAGCTTGTCGACTCTTCCATGCTGCTTCTCGGGAACCTTCTTCGTATCATCAAATCCTGGACCGCCTTCTCAAGCCGAGCAATCTTTGGCCTTCTCAAAGCTTTGCATGCAGTTTTGAGGAGAGTGAAAAAGATGGCAAGTAGGAGTCCCTTTTGGATGTTTTGCAAGTAAAGGAGATGTGATAGGCTAGTATTATACTGCTAATTGGGATATTTTTAAGTTGATAATTTGTAAGTTTTTAAGTCTTTTAATTGTTTTTTATTTGTTTTATATTATTTTGATTGAATTTTATTCTATTTTAGTTTTTTGTATATTTAATTTATTTTCCTTCAATTTTTTAGGTAAAATAAGAAAATTGAAAAAAATGACAGTTTAAAATTAAATTGGGGGTAAAAATGGCATTAAAAAGGATAAAATTCGAGATTAAGTTAAGAGGAAGACTTTTCCCAATCTCAGGGCTGTAGGAGCATGTCAACACGCCATCGGAACCGTCCCATTAGCCTCACGAACGGTCAGATTAGCGAGTGTAACGCAACGCTAGAGAGAAGCGTGTTCATCAGCGTGGGCCCATGTTCTGTGCGTCAGCGGCACTACTCCAGTGTTTGGGTCTGGTGCATCGCGTTCTGTAAGCCTCCCATGCGAAAGCTGTCTCGCCCGACAGCAACACGCCACGTCGTCACTACAGCCGCGATTCATCGTTTCGCCACTGCTGCGCAGACACGTGTTCGAGACGTTAGACCCTAAAATAGGTTGTTTCTCCTTAAATGCTGGCGTGTGGGATTAAAAAGAAGAATGAAATATAAGACGCTAACAACCATTCGAAAGGAGAAAAAGAAACGATCAACGGGTCGGACAAGAAAGCTAGGCGCCGATGTTAATTTTGGGGAATTTAGGCTTTTTGATGAATAGATTTAAATTAATGATTTAATTTAAATTAGTGTAATTTAAATAAAAATTTAAGTTAATGATTTAATTTGTTATTCAAATTAACGTTTAGATGTGCATTTAAGTTTTAATCTGAGTATAGAATAAAATTAAAATTTGTGTTTGGAGAGATAGTAAAGATAGTTTTTGATTTATTAATAAATCTAATAAATCTTAATGTTAATAATTTTTAAAAAATGCAAGATGGATCTTGATTTATTTCTCTCTTTATTAGGAACACAGTGAAAAAAATCATTTCAATTGGATGTCAAATGAAGAAGTTATGATTTTTTTCTAAAAAATAGGAGAAATAATTTTAGTTTTTACTCTAACAAAGATATTCTAGTATCAAAAGTTTAAGGGGATGAGAATTATGAAAACTTGGATTATTGATACTCAAACGATTCAAATTTTGAGGGAAACAAACATGTATCTGAAGGATTCTTGATACTCAAATCTAAATTTGAATCCATTGAGTTCAAAGAATACATCAACCAAATGTACCCTTAATAATTCTGAATTTTAATCAATTTAACTTGATTGCTCAAAGCCTATAATAGGAACTTTTTAGGTTTTTTGAAGGAGGTCTAATCTCCCATAATTAAGAGCCAAGGAGAAACATTTAGGTAATTTTTATTAAGTTTGGAAATTTTCAAGAGAGATATTTTTAAGGATTAAGAAGAGAAGATTGAATATTGGAGGGTTAAGTTTGGATACTTGTGACACCCCCTTATAGGTTTTTTTTTTTTTTCCAATTTTCTTATCTTTATATTTTTATTATTTGAGTGATTTGTATTTTCTAGGGCTACGATGCAGCCAAATTATAAATGTTCAATTTTTGTTCTAGTTTTAACTAATTCGATGTTTATTCGTTAATATGTTGATTATTTTAATTTTTCTTATTGCTTGTGATTGTTGGCCAATAATTACATGATTTATAATTTGATTTGAGACTGATAAGTGATTATCAAATTAAACCATTATTGAAATATCATCATATTGTCATAGGACAGAAATATTTATGAAACTTGTGTAGCTTTATCAATTTCTTATTCTTAATAAATTTGGTGAGTTTAGAATTTTCATAGAGATATAGGAAATATTCTTACCAGAATATGTTGTTAGTGCTTGAGCAAGATTAATGATTAATTTTAGAGAAATTCGTTGTTAGCATAAGAGTATAGTTTGATCAATTAAAGTAGGTAATTCTGAACATAATTAGTTTTGGTGAAATCGAATACTCTAGTCTTTTATTTATTTGAATTATCACTTATATATTTTTTATATTATACTTTTTTATTTTCGTTTGTTTAAATAATTTTAGAGTTAACTGATTTCGATACTTAACTAAATTAACGTAATTCTTGTAGGAACGATATATTTACTCACCACTTCATTCATTGCTTATCTACGAGCCCATGCATTTGTGGAATTTTTGCAACGTTTTTAGCTCGATCGCCAGGAATTGTTGTTTAATTTAATTAATATTGATACCAATTCACCCTAAGATTAATTTGAACATTTTTTCTATTTGTTTTATTTATTTTTCTTTGTTGTATTTTTTTGAGCCATTTGTTTTGCGAGGTAGTTTAAGACGTTTCATCGAAATATCCTTGCAAGTTTTGCTAACAATACATGGAACCATTTTATGCTTCTCGGGGCCTATTCAATGACACGGTTGAAAGATATTCCAACCATAATCTTTCAAATCAGTCTCTTATATTATTTTTCTACAAAGGATTGGATAAGGAAACAAGAAGTTGGATGGATAATAGAGCTTTGACAACTAGTGGTCACTTGTTAAATAGTGGCCATGAGAGCGCAATATTTTTGTTGAATGATATGGCAGACTTTGACTGCTACTGGCATTGGGATCTTTTATTGCAATCACCAATACCCTCTATACATCCATCACTTTAATATTAAAAACCAACCATTTGGGCATCAAGAAGAGAAGAAATCGAGACTTGAGGAAGCATTGGCTCAGTTGAAGATTATTGTCAACTAATTTATAAAGAGGACCAATACATCGGCTTTAGGTAGTATTGTTGACGGTGAGTTCGGTGCCACCGTCGAGGAAATAAATTTCGGTGGTCGGCTAATAAGCTTGGTAGAACTCTAGTAAGCTTGCTTCAATCCCCTGATGTGACGCACACCCTCCTGAGGTGCCTTTCGGGGCCTTCGAGGCTGCACGCTACGAAGGCTGCCACCTCGAAATATACACTAGCTTGGGTCGAGTGATTCTTACTCGCAAGTAGGCTGTCACTCGCCATTATAGGCCAATACGAGGCAGTTAACTCGCCGTCTGATGGATTCCAATTCGTCAAATGAGGGACACGACACTTGTCACCTACTGCTTGACACACCTTGATGTGACACCCAGGTCATGGGTAAAACCCACCTTACACCCGATCCAAGTGGTGGCCTATAAATAGGATGCATTTATGGCATTCTAGAGGGAGATTCTTCCTTCCCACCTAACTGGCTGTCGTCCTCTGCCGAGCAAACCCTGCCTTGAGCATCGGAGAGCCCTTGTCTATCGACTAACCTTTCTATTGTCTCCGAAGTGTCCCTCCTCTTGTGGCAGTTGCATCCAACCTGGCAGAGGTAGATCGAAGGCGAGTCAGATTGTGCGCAACCACACGTGGTGTTGATCCACGCCGGATCACAGTAAGCATCAACATTTTGGCGCTAGAAGGAGGGCGTCTACGCCTTCACCCAAACGTCAACTACATTACCTCTAACGCCAGAGATGACGACTCGAGGAAACGTCAGAGACGATACAGCCCGACAGGAGGGGTCGGGCGATGCAAATAATAGGCAACCGAACACGGGTAGGCCTAGGGGCCGTCCTCGGACTGCGAGGTCCCGATCCAGGGGGCAAGGAAGCACAGCAAGGGTTGAGCCGGTGGATGCCCTGGCCGCTCATGACCCGATCCTGGAACTCATGAATGCAGTCCGAATCCTAACGCAACAGCTCGCGCAGCAGGCTGCACCAGCTCTGCCGCCTCCGGCCCAGGTTGACCATGCTAGAGGTCGGATAGAGCGAAGCGTAGCCGACCATGAAGAAGCCCACTCTGAGCAGTCTAGAGAATCCACTCGTGGCATCTCGGCCAATAACAGGTTGGTCTAGGAAGGCCGTCTTGGACACCAAGCAGCTCGTGCTCCCTCGCCACAAGGTTCTCGAGGCTCGGTATTTGACAGGCTCGGATCTCGGGGAGCAAACCAGAACCGTTAGCCTAGAGCTGGAGGCCGTGCTGAGGGCGAAGTACCCTATCGGGCATTGTAGCGCCAGATTGACGAGATTCAAAATTGTCGATTTGGCCTAGACGAGATGGGAGCCCGGGATCCGCCCTTCCCAGATAATATAATGCAGGCCCCTATGCCGCCAAAGTTTAAAGTACCGCAAATCAAGTCCTACGATAGGACGACGGACGCTGATGAGCATGTTGAACTCTTCCGGGGGCACATGCTGCTGCAGAATGCTAGCGATGCAATGATGTGTAAAGCTTTTTCACTAACACTGACAGGCCCTGCTCGGCAGTGGTTGGGATGACTCGAACCATCATCTATTTCTTCTTTTCGACAGCTGGCCGACGCCTTCTCTTCAGCATTTTCTACGACGAAAACGCAGAGGAAAGAAATTACATACCTGTATGCTGTCAAACAAGGAGACGACAGCGTCAGGGATTATATTAATCGGTTCACCCGAGCAGCTCTCGAGGTCAAGCACGTCGAAGACAAGACCCTCAAGCACATTTTTGTAGGGGGTCTCCGAGACGAAAAGCTGACCTGGTGGCTGGCCTTTGAGTAGCCGAGCACATTTTCTCAAATGCTCGGATATTCCCAGAGGCATGCCGAGGCTGCCGAATACATAAAAAGCCGTAGGGAAGAAGCCGGCCCAAGCGGAACAAAGAAGGATAAGAAACAGAAGAAAGCGCCGAAACAAAGCAATGTCAAGTAGAGCAAGAAGCAGAAGAAAGAGAAGAAATCCAAGAAGCCAAAGGGGCCGACTGGTAAATTTCAAAGCTACACACCGTTAGTGGTGACCAACGAGGAGGTGCTCGCCTAGGTAAGTGGCAAGAATTTGCTAACACCACCACCCAAGCTCCGAGGGAGCAAGGTGAAGCGAAATCAATCAAGGTTTTGCGAGTTCCATAAGGATGTGGGGCATAGCACTCGCGAATGCATCCAACTGAAGGACCAAATCGAAAGGTTGGTCCGAGAAGGCCATTTGCAAGAGTTTATTGAGCGGGTTATAACCCCGAGATCCACCTCGGGAAGGAATGATTCGTCGAGCCGAGACGTATAGAACCGCCTCAGAGCCGACGCTGGGAACACCTCGGATCCCCCAAATATTGTTCACACGATATTCGGTGGGCCTGTCATTGGGGACACGTCGAGTGGGCGACGGTTGTATATCAGAGAAGCTCGGTTGATCGAGCGGGGTGAATTCATAACACAACACATATAAAAACAAGAAATAATGCTCACTAGAAGTTACGGATTGAGCATGAGACTCACTAGAAGAGTATCACTCTTAATCTCTCAAATTGATCTGAGTAAATCATGAGACTCACTCCCTTTTATACCTATTGGTCCTGGGGTCAGTCCATATCAGATTAGGTCTCAAAAACTCGAAACAGAATCAAGTTCAAATCAATATCTGATAAGATCCATGTGAACATGCGTAATCTTATCTATCGTTGATCGGCAGGACGAACATTCAGTTCGGCAGGCCGAACAGGCCAGTCTGGCAGGCCGAACACGTCATCCGACAAGCCGAACACCCGAGAAAAAATCTCCGCGAATCTTTTATTTTCCACCCGAGATTCTAAAGGATAAAGTCTTAGTTTTGATTCAAATAACCCAATAGAGAAGTTATTTGATCAAAACAAACTTTATCAAGATAATCTCTAAGAAAATAAATCAATTCACAATAATTCTACAAGTTTATCTTGTTCTAATTTTGTCCAAAATTAAAACAACCGATAAACAGACAAGAATTATCTGATCGCAATAATTCAACAAGTTTATCTTGAACTAATTTCTTGCAAAATTAATTCAACCGATAAACAGACATGAATTATTTGATTCTTACAAATTTTAAACCAATCTGATAAATCCGACATAAGTCACCAATTATTGGAAAAACACGCCGTGTCGTTACAAGATTTTGTGAGCTAGCAAAGGGGACCAAAATGGACCTATAAAGTTCAAGCTCATGATAATTATGAAACCCAATATCCCAGATATACATTTCACAATTATCAACTCCAACACTACTCCACTAAAAGCTTGGAGGTGCACTCTCGAACTTTATAGAATTACGAAGCTCGTGTAGCTAAGTCTCCATGACATATCATAGTGTATCGTATCCCCATATGATCATCCATAATCTGCTTAAGGACAAGTTCTGTCTTACCTTCCCAATTATTTTTATCTAACGTTCCATTGTCTCACCATTAGAAAACTTACCATCCAAAGATAGTATACCATTCGGTTACACCTATGTATCCAAATGGTTGAGCGCTCCAGTTTTTCAATTACAGGACAACGCATATAAGAGGATATCATTACTCCTAAAGAGGAGCTATGGATTCCATATCTATGAATAACAAGTCTATGCTATCAAGAGTCATGCCTCCAACGTATCGGCATGCATACCACTATAAAGATGTGGGAGTCACCCATTGGTACATCAAAAGACACAAGTCGAGATAACGGGCCCACTATTCATCTCAGGATTAAGATAAAATGCAAATGACTGTCTAAAGTGAATCAATTTGCCAAGACAGAATTATTAATCCAAAACAATTCACTTTATGTCCCGATCCAACACATCGTCACCTATGACAACGTGCCAATGTTTCTATTCACGGAGTCCAACTCCGATGGCCAAGACAAACCATCTCCCATAAGGGATATAGACAACATAACAATCTTTACATGAATAAAGTACCCAACTTTATTCCCTCGATTGCGGATCATATGTTTTGGACCATCACCTTAAGAATCGTGTCTACCGCATAATCATCCCATCATATGCCCAATTCTTAAGGTTTAGACTGACAGTCTCAGACTACTGTTTGTTTATCATACATTCAATAAATATGAACGTAAAGAGGACAAGATTTGGTATATATAAATGAATAAATTCTTTTTTGATAAAAATGTCTCCAAAAACGTATTACATTTTTACTCCTTAGGGCATACATGTCTAACAATCTCCCACTTGCACTAAGTGAGTAAATACAACAAATTTCGCATCCCCATAGCTTCCACCTGCCTCCCGAAGACTTTCCCAGTAAGTGTCTTCATAAATGGATAAGCTAAATTGTCCTCTGACGCGATCTTGCACACCGTGACATGCCCGCCCTCAACGAAGTCCTTTATCACATGATACTTCCGATCAATATGCTTACTCTTCTTGTGAAATCTTGGTTCCTTAGCATTAGCTACTGCCGCACTGTTATCACAGTACAGTGATACCGCTTTATCCATACCAGGAACTACCTCAAGATCCCCAAGGAACTTGCGGAGCCACACTGCTTCTTTCGAAGCATCACTAGCCGCCGCATATTCGGCCTCCATCGTTGAATCCGAAGTGCAATCTTGCTTCGTACTTCTCCAACTGATGGCACTGCCACCCAGAGTAAACACAAACCCCGAAGTCGATTTCCTAGAATCCAGACAGGATTGAAAATCTGAATCAGTGTATCCTAGAAGAGTCAAGTCCTCACCCGAATACACAAGCATATACCCTCGAGTCCTTCTTAGGTACTTGAAAATATGCTTTACTGCAACCCAATGGTTCGGTCCTGGATCCGCCTGAAATCGACTTACAATCCCGACCTTATAGCTAATATCCGGTGGAGTGCAAAGCATGGCATACATGAGACTACCCACTGCCGAAGCATAAGGCACCTTCTTCATGTGTTCTCTTTCTTCATAAGACTTTGGAGAGTCTTTCTAAGAAAGAGTAATTCCAGACCTAGATGGTTTCCCACCTTTCTTGGAATCCTGCATTGCAAACCTCCTGAGAATTTTATCTATGTAGCCGGCTTGAGACAAAGCTATCATTTTGTTCTTCTTATCCTGAATGATCTGGATACCGAGAACAAAATTAGCCTCACCTAAGTCCTTCATGTCAAACTGCTTGGTCAACCATAATTTGACCGATGACAATGCCCCAACGTTATTGCCAATTAGCAGAATGTCATCTACATAGAGCAGTAGGAAAACCACCTTCCCATCCTTTATGTGTTTGTAAACACATGGTTCATCCACATTTTGTGAGAACCCATAAGTCTTGATCACTTGATCAAATCTTATGTTCTAAGAATGGGATGCCTGCTTAAGTCCATAAATTGACTTTAGCAGCTTACAAACCTTCTCCTCTTGACCCACGACCTTGAACCCGTCTGGTTGTTCCATATAAATGGACTCATCAAGATAGCCATTCAGAAAAGCCGTCTTGACATCCATCTGCCAAATCTCATAATCGAGAGCGGCAGCTATGGACAAGAGAATCCGGATGGACTAAAGCATGGCTACAGGCGAAAAGGTTTCCTCATAATCGATTCCTTCCTTTTGCGTATAACCCTTAGCTACCAGTCTAGCCTTAAAGGTTTCTACCTTTCCATCCACTCCTCTTTTCCTCTTGTAGATCCACTTACACCCTATGGGTTTTACCCCTTCGGGAAGATCCACAAGCTCCCAGACTTGATTAGTCTCCATAGACTTCATCTCTATGTTCATGGCCTCTGTCCAGAGTTTTGAATCAACATCCTCCATAGCTTCTGCGTAAGTATAAGGATCCCTGTCATGTTCATCTGGTTCAGCCAAGAAGACCTCCCCATTGAACATATACCTCTCAGGTTGACGCCCGATCCTCCCACTACGCCGAAGCCCCTGAGGTTGTTGTTCAGGTTTGTTTGGTTTTTCTACACCGATCGGAATGGTTTCATTTGGAACCTCCGGAGTGAACTGATCACCCCTTAACTCCTCAAGCACCACTTTGCTTCGAGGTTTAAAGTCGTCCATGTAACTTTCCTCAAGGAAAGTTGCATTAGTTGAAACCACGACTTTATTTTCCTTAGGGTTATAAAAAAAACCCCCTTTAGTCCCTTTTGGATATCCTACAAACACGCAAACTTCCGAACGTGCTTCCAACTTATTCGGATCCTTAAATAGGACACGAGCTAGACATCCCCATATGCGAATATGGTTTAAGGATGTCTTCCATCTTGTCAACAACTCGTGAGGAGTTTTAGGGACCAATTTTGAAGGCACATTGTTCAAAAGATAACATGCGGTTTGTAGTGCATATCCCCAAAAGGATAAAGGCAATGATGAATAACTCATCATGGACCGAATCATGTCCAACAAAGTCCTATTTCTTCTCTCCACTGCGCCGTTCTGTTGCGGAGTGCCCGGCGCAGTCAAATGGGATAAAATCCCATTCTCTAGCAAGTGTCCCAAGAACTCATCGGAAAGGTATTCCCCACCTCGATCAGATCGAAGTGCCTTTATGGGTCTACCCAATTGCTTTTCCACTTCAGCTCGAAACTCCCTGAACTTATCATAAGTTTCACTTTTGTGGTGCATTAGGTACACATACCCATATCTTGAGTAATCGTCAATAAAAGTGACGAAGTACTCATACCCTCCTCGTGCCCGGATGTTCATTGGTCTGCAAACATCACTATGCACAAGTTCTAGAACCCCTTCGGCCCTATTGCCCTTAGACCCGTATGGTCTTTTGGTCATTTTACCCTCCAAACAAGATTCACATTGAGGTATAGATTCCACCTTTAATTGACTTAAAGGTCCATCCCTTACCAACCTTTGAATCCTATTCAGGTTAATATGGCCAAGGCGCAAATGCCAAAGATAAGTCTTATTAGAGTGAGAAGTTTTAGGTCTTTTTGAGTTATTATCATTTATCTCAGCATTAAGCAATAAGTCCATCTTAGGTTTGATAAAATATAGATTATTTTACATCCATCCAGAATAGATAAAAGATTTGTTTTTACGAATCACCACTTTTTCATTAAAAGAAACCACGTAGGAGTATTTAAATAAAGAAGATACATAAATTAAACTCCTTTTAAATTTAGGAACATAAAAACAATCTCGTAAAATTAAATTCCTATAATTATCAAAATAAAGATGGACATCTCCCATTGCTTCCGCTGAGACCAAGGATCCATCACCCATCCGAAGCGTTAAGTCTTCACGAAGTAGACTTCTTGTTTCTTTGAATCCCTGTAGAGAAACAAAAACATGATTAGTTGCACCAGAATCTATGACCCAGATGTCACTGGATTCCTCAACCAAACAAGTTTCTAAATATAGAAGATCACACCTACCTCCCTTGGAAAGGAAGTCCTTGCAATGCTTCTTTATATGCCCGACCTTACCACAGAAGAAGCACTTAAGCTTCTTTGGGTTCTTCTTCTTCTTCTTCTTGCTCTTAGTTGCAGGAGGAATAGAAGACTTCGCACTTCTTGGCCCGTTGCTTCTTTCCATTCCCAGAGTTAGGATTGGAACTAGAAGTAACTACCATATTGGCTTCACCACCAGCAGGAGACTCCCTGATCAGCAGTTAAAACTCCTGTAACTATTTCATCAATTCTGTTAAGGTCATATCCCATCTATTGCTTAAATTAAAAGTAGCTCTAAATGGAATAAATTCCTTAGATAGAGTCTCAAAGACCGTAGTCATCTGAGTTTCAGCATCGATGTCGGCTCCATTGGTTTGAGCCTCAGCGAGGTAACCCATGACCAACATCATGTGCTCCTTTATAGATGTCCCCGGTCTCTGTCTACAGTTTAAGAGTTTTCGAAGCGCCCTTGCCACTTCGTTGTGGCCTGGCCTCCGAACATATCCTCAAGATTATCCAAGATCTGCTTCGCAGTCTCATAATCCTGATGTTGAACCTGCAGCACGTTGTTCATGCTAGCCATAACATAACAGCGGGCCTAATCATTACTTGAGTCTCCCGTAGGCTCGGGAGGACAAGGAGTTGTCAGAACATATTTCAGTTTCTCAAAGGAAAGAACGATGTCTAGGTTCCGTTTCCAATCATTATAGTTCTCACCGGTTAATTGGTTTTTGTCAAGTATCGATGATAAAGCATTTTTAGACATTTTCAATCTGCAATAAAGAATCATATACCAAACATAAGCAAACATATATAATAATTTAGTAAGATAACACAATCATGTAAAATAATACAAATGCGTTTATGTGTCAAAACCTTGAAAATATCACAACCTTACAACGATAATTCCCAACTCAAAATTCAACAAGCTCCTAGAGGAGTCATGCCAAATTCAATCAGGAACACGGATCCCCTCCTGATTAATATATGCCATCCAGGACCCGTATGATCCATCATATACTAATAATCGTTTCTTTGGCCATTAATTTTATTACCAGAGCTCCTAAGGGAGGTTAATAATAAAATTAACGTGTGTGTATAACCACCATTTTAATATTTTATCCATGATTAATAATCACCACCTAGGGGTGTGCAACCATAAATCATACTAAAACACCTTATCCTTTCAGAGATCCAATCTGGTACATGATAGAAATCCCTTCCTAGGGGTCGGGACCACCATGTTCTTCCTATGGACCAACGATGGAGGCCTTAGGTCCTCTCTTCGAAAACCTTCTCCCACTCAATCTTTTGAAGTCAAGGTTTTATTTTAAAATTATGCATGAACAATTTTAATATGAGTGACACTCCCTATTCTATATGACATGTTATCAATATACATGGTAAATCATATTATAATGCAGACAAGCAAAGCAATCAAGCAAAGTTACAAGCAAAATAATAGTAACCGTAATATTATGGTTCCACCTTAGAGAATAGAAAAGTAAGATTACAAGAGAATAATCGAGACATTTATCGATTCTTCATCCTTGAATCCTCAAGCTGTATCCTTCTTCATGTAATATCCATCTTCGAGTCTTCAATCCCGTATGAATCAAATACTTCATATTTTCGGTCATATCCAAATTTAATGTTTTTCAAAATCGTCCCAAAAATAAAATTAAAACTGCATCGGAAAAATTGCACCTTTTCTGGACACTTGGCAGCTCTCAGTCGGTAGGCCGATCTGGGTGATCGGCCTGCCGATTATGAAGGTTCGGCCTGCCGAACATGAAGGTTCGGCCTGCCAGCAGAGCACCAAAATTTATGCCTCACTATTGGCCTGCCGGACGTATGGTCCGGCCTGCCGATACGTGACCTCTGGCCTACCGAACTGTGAGGTCCGGCATGTCGACCGAGCAGAAAACCCTCAATCCAGAAAATACAATTTTAATGCAATTCATCAATTTTATTTTCAACAATTCAAAAACATAAAATTAGAGACTCAGGAAATACTTGGAGGTGCCATAATCAATTTTCTAGATCCGTCTTCTAGATTCGTCTTCTCTGAATAATTATTTAATTACAAAATTCTTACAAATTAAAAATTAAATAACAATTCCTAGACGGAGATGATAGTCCGCCATCTAATTACATGAAAAACCTAGATACACATTCTAACCTCTAAGGAACCATAACCGGTATTAATTAATTAATAAATAATTAAACAACAATTTAATCAACCATAATTAATTAATAAACATTCACCACATAATCCATGACAACATATATATTATATAGAAACCTAGAGTGCCATCTCTCTATAAAATTCAATTCAAGCATAGGAGAGATTAAGATCACAAAATTTATGCATATAACATGATACAAACTTGCAAATTTATGTAAAAACCTCAGCTCTGATACCAATTGTTGGAAACAAAGTGCGCAACAGAATTTTTTAAAATTTTTCATCAGAGTAATTTCCAAAACACAAGTTTGACATGTTATATGTATAAATTAAACAGATCTTACTAACCTCAGTGTGCCGAAGAACCTCCGCAACCTGTGTAGAGAAGTAACGTTCCAGAAGAGCCTCAACCAACTGGTCTTCTTTGCTATTCTCTATCCACAACCGGAGTGAGTGTGGGCTCACACGTACAGCTCTTCTACTGGTGACTCTCCTTCCAACCAACAGAGAGAACCCAAAGCTAGTGCTCGTGATTTGTGAACAAAAGCTCTTAGGGAGTTTTCAAATGCTCACTAGAAGAGTATCACTCTTAATCTCTCAAATTGATCTGAGTAAATCATGAGACTCACTCCCTTTTTATACCTATTGGTCCTGGGGTCAGTCCATATCAGATTAGGTCTCAAAAACTCAAAACAGAATCAAGTTCGGATTAATATCTGATAAGATCCGCGTGAAAACACGTAATCTTATCTACCGCTGATCGACAGGCCAAACATTCAGTTCGGCAGGCCGAACACGTCATCCGGCAGGCCAAACTCCCGAGAAAAAATCTCCACGAATCTTTTATTTTCCACCCGAGATTCTAAAGGATAAAGTCTCAGTTTTGATTCAAATAACCCAATAGAGAAGTTATTTGATCAAAACAAACTTTATCAAGATAATCTCTAAGAAAATAAATCAATTCACAATAATTCTACAAGTTTATCTTGTTCTAATTTTGTCCAAAATTAAAACAATCGATAAACAGACAAGAATTATCTGATCGCAATAATTCAACAAGTTTATCTTGAACTAATTTCTTATAAAATTAATTCCACCGATAAACAGACATGATTGATTTGATTCTTACAAATTTTAAACCAATCTGATAAATCCGACATAAGTCACCAATTATTGAAAAGCACGCCGTGTCATTACAGGATTTTGTGAGCTAGCAAAGGGGACCAAAATGGACCTATAAAGTTCAAGCTCATGATAATTATGAAACCCAATATCCCAGATATACATTTCACAATTATCAACTCCAACGCTACTCCACTAAAAGCTTGGAGCTGCACTCTCGAACTTTATAGAATTACGAAGCTCGTGTAGCTAAGTCTCCATGACATATCATAGTGTATCGTATCCCCATATGATCATCCATAATCGGCTTAAGGACAAGTTCTGTCTTACCTTCCTGATTATTTTTATCTTACGTTTCATTGTCTCACCATTAGAAAACTTACCATCCAAAGATAGTATACCATTCGGTTACACCTATGTATCCAAATGGTTGAGCGCTCTAGTTTTTCAATTATAGGACAACACATATAAGAGGATATCATTACTCCTAAAGAGGAGCTATGGATTTCATATCTATGAGTAACAAGTCTACGCTATCAAGAGTCATGCCTCCAATGTACCGGCATGCATACCACTATAGAGATGTGGGAGTCACACATTGGTACATCAAAAGACACAAGTCGAGATAACGAGCCCACTATTCATCTCAGGATTAAGATAAAATACAAATGACTGTCTAAAGTGAATCGATTTGCTAAGACAGAATTATTAATCCAATCCAATTCACTTTATGTCCCGATCCAACATATCGTCACCTATGACAACGTGCCAATGTTTCTATTCACGGAGTCCAACTCCGATGGCCAAGACAAACCATCTCCCATAAGGGATATAGACAACATAACAATCTTTACATGAATAAAGCACCCAACTTTATTCCATTGATTGCGGATCATATGTTTTAGACCATCACCTTAAGAATCGTGTCTATCGCATAATCATCCCATCATATGCCCAATTCTTAAGGTTTAGATTAACAGTCTCAGACTACTGTTTGCTTATCATACATTCAACAAATATGAACGTAAAGAGGACAAGATTTGGTATATATAAATGAATAAATTCTTTATTGATAAAAATGTCTCCAAAAACGTATTACATTTTTCTCCTTAGGGCATACATGTCTAACACACACTTAGGATAGTTTGATGCAAGAGTATTTTTGAAAGCCATATTGATGTTTCTATCACCAATAAAATTCTCAAAATTCCCATCAGGATTCTCAAAGAAATTTGTAACGTCCAAGTGCGTAAACTTCGCAGGATCATGGCATTCATCAAAGTTTGCCTCAACAATGCTTGTTTCTGCATCTTTTCCTTTCTCTTTCAATGAAGCCTGACAAAGATAAACAAGGCATTTAGACATGTGACCTGTACATCTCCAATGTCCTTTCATGCTATGTCTATGGCAAGCGTCTACATTATTCTTGGGGGCTTTATTCTAAAAACCCTTTTCTTCTTGTTTCTCCTTGTTCTTCGCTCATTTCTAATGGTGAGATGAAACTTTCTTGAAATTTGTGGAGTTTTAGTTATAATAACCACAACTATGACCATGACTATGATCATAACCACAGTCATGACCATGACAACGACCACAGCCGCCATGCCAACTATGCCAAGAATCTTCAACATATGCCGCATTTACTTCAGGGAATGCATCAATCCAATTGGTGAGATTGATGTTTTTTTATTAGTAGTTCATTATTTTGTTCGGCAATAAGAAGACATTATATTAATTTAGAATATTAGAGGCAAGAAAAGTAGAGTATGCTTTTTTAACATGTCTTCGAGAATAACACTTTGCCGTATAATTTTAATTGAGAGGTAATTTTAAATATTACAGAATTATTCTTGCTCACGGTTTTTAAATCATGCAATCACAGGTGCATCTAATTATAGTGAGCTTTAGGAAGTATTACAATATTTTGGTGGTCATACCTTTCTTTTAAATTATTCCAAAGGACATATGAATCTTTTATTGTCAAACATTTAGCTTTCAATTCTTCATGGAGATAATGATGACGTAGTATCATTGTCTTTGCGTGATCCTATGAGGATGCATCATTTTATTTTATTTTATTTTTAAGATTTATAGCATCAAGGTGGATATCAACATAGAGTCTATGCCAAATAATTATTGTCAAAAATATTAAGAGCAAGGAACTCATGCTTTGTAAGATTCGACATTATGCAAATTAGTATATGATAAAATATAGTCAATAAGAATAACAATAATTAGTTTTTAATTGATTAATAACTAAATAAAAACTTACCATACAAGAATACAAAATATCATGACACTTGCGTAAAAAATAAAAAATATATATAAGCAATAAAGCCGTCATATTGAAAATAGTCATTAAAACTAATTGGGAAAAAAGAACTATAGCATATTTATGACGTTGTCATACGTTAATAAATTGTGACAGGAATATGTAACTAAGATCATGCTCAAAAATAATACATTTGTTATATTGATTAGCAATAATAAGGAAAACATGTGCAGTAAATTCATTACTCAAATAAATAGTTATTAACGATAAAAAATAACACTTAATGTAATAAAGAGGAATAAATAACATGGCAATAAATTAATTATAACAGAGAAAAATTATATAACTAATAACCTGAAAGCAAACATGACACATCAAATACTTAACACTATACACATATATAACATGTCAACCACGTGATAGACAGTGAAAATGCCGAAATTAATTTCAGACAAAGAAAAATGAATAAATGAATGAAATGATAAAAGCCAACAAAAATACTAATCTCAAAAAAAGATTATGCAATTGACATAAAGCTGTATGCAATACTTGTTGGAGTAGATATAGTAGATATGTTGTTAGAATTACAAGAGAGAATTAAATCATAGCTATACTACAAAAGCTTCAGTGAAGATATGCACAATATATTTTCCAAAGCAAGAAGTGATCAAACCAAAGAGCAGTTAATATTTATAAAAACTCATAAGATTGTACTGATAACATGTTATAAAATAAACAAAAACATAACTAAAGAGAGCCAGAAAGAAAACACAAGAGAAAATAAAAGACATAGTATCTTTTTATTCACAAATTTCATCCTGGGCAATAGCAGATCGCGGATGGATTCTTAAAAAGAAAAGTCTTTCAAGAATGCATGAAGTACTAATTATTTTACTAATCTTTAACATTAATTCAAATGAAAACTGAATTTTATTATTATTTATTTAGTAAGAATACTAAGTAAATATTTTCAAATGTAGTAAAAGAAATAAATGCCTTATCATTATATAGTATATATATATATAGCAGAAATTTTGAAATTTAAAAAACAAAGAGGCGTGGTACTTGATTTAGACACCATGTAGGCATATGATATAAAAGAAAGGGGGCACAAATTTGGTGTATGAATTAGGGAAAAAAATAGAGACAATGAGAAATTGGAGCAAAAAGAAAAAAAAAAGAGTGATTAAAATTAACAAGTCAAAATTTCAATGACCTTAATAAATAGGCTAAATTTTTATAGATTTGTGTTTAGTTTTAAGTAACATTTAGAAAATATTCTCATCCTCCCCATCTCACCCTATATCTCCCCTTCTTTCGTCCACTTCTTTCTTTGATGTTAGGGTTCTTTCCCGCGAGAATGAACCCTACCGCCGTTTGAGACTGAAAATGCTAGAGAGCAATGATCATCATGCAGTTGACAGTTAGATCTGCATTTTGCGTATTAAATTGTTGCGAAGCAGTCACATGTTGCAACGTCGTGAGGTTGGATGATGCTTGTCGTATCGAATTGGCATCAAAGAGCAACATGCAAGTCACAACGAAGCATAGGTGGCGCTAACTAGCACTCTTAATGCAACCCTTTGCGATGGAGAAACACAACAAATCCCTTTGTGATGGCACCAGTGTTTCAACGAGGATCTTGCTTGTCATTTCAATTTGATGGCAACGGTGACATCAAAATGGCCGATGGTGGTTGGCTATTGGGTATTGATGGGTTGTGGTGTTTGGTATTTTAATTTGGGAACTAGGATTAAGGTTAGGTTTAGGATATCAATCTAGGGTAATCTTGAGAATTTGTAGGGGCTTATTTAAGAGCTTTTTTAATTTGAAGAAACTTTTGTAAATAAAGAAAGCGTTAATTTAAATTCATATAACTTATATATTTATCAATTGATACCCATTAAATTTAGAATTTAGCCAAGTAAACCCTATTAGGGGTAAAAAAAAAAAAAGTGAAATCAATACTTTGAAATTAGAAATGTCCTACTAATTACTACATCTAGGCAAGTAGGTTATTTACTTTCAACACTTTGAAAAGTTGGCCTAGTTGCTACAATTCCTGAAAAGAAAAATATTAAATTGTAGCAACTAGGCCAACTCCTTAAACAAAGCATCAAATTTCATAAAAAGATCTTAAGGTTTATGGCTTTTTTGAAAGTTGGAATATTTTTTAAATTTTTTTCCAAGAAGAAAAGTATATTTTAGAAATAAATTTGGTCTAATGAAGTGTATCTTTATTTTATTTTCATATTTTTTTGTCCAAAAAAAGTCTACTAGGGATAAAATTGAAATAAGTTTTTTAAATTCAAAAGATACCTCCATAGTTTCTTTAAACAGAGGGATAAATTGAGAAATAACTAAAATTAGAATACATAGTTATGCAATTAAACCCTATTTGAGAAATATAAATTAATTTAATAGAAGAATATGAGAAAAATATTTTAATGAGAAAGATTGCATGATTAAAAGATTAAAAAAACCAAGCAAGAACGTGTTCATGAAGATATAAGTAAAAGAGGGATTATATTTTAATCAAAACATTTAAATAATAAAGTAAGAATTCAAAAAATTTGTGGACACATTTGAAAAAAAATATTTATTAGATCGATTTATAATGCAAAGAAAGTAGTAATATTTCTAAAGAAAATGTGTGTGAAAGTAAAATTTTACACAATTGCAAAACAATATAAAAAAGAAGACATATATGAAAAATTTTTCAAGGGTTGTTAATTCTTGTTATTGTACCAAGCCTCTTAAAAGGCCCAAGCCTAGGATCTCGTCATGAGATGTGAACAAGCTCAATATGTAGACCCAAGCCGTTATTAGGGAACTCATCTGGGTCATAATTTGGAGGGGCCATAAGGAATCATGTAGACTTGTTTGTCAAATTCTTGTTCGACTTGTAGATTTATATAAGATTAAGTGAATAAGTGATGGAGAAAGTAACCCAAACAGTTTTAGAGATCCAATTACATAAAGCCTAAGCTTTAAAAACCCTTATCTTGACAAAAATGCTTAGAAAATGCTAAAAAATAAGGAAATAAAGCAAAAAATCCATGTCAAATCCCTATTCCAAAGAGCCTTGTGTATGCCTCCTAATACCTACTGTAATGCCTTTATCGAGTGTTAGCCACTAGCTTTGTTTCTGCGAAACATGGCAAATCAAGACTCAAGGGCAAGACTATGGACCTTAGCCTTCCGAAGATGGCATATCAAATGTTAAGAAGTATGGTCAAATCTACCTTCATACCCTTCAAACTTGAGGGAAGAACTAGTCCAATTTTAGCAAGTTTAGGAATCATGCCTAGAAAGCTAGCAGATACATGCACTCTAGAAGGAAACGAGTGTAATAGATTTGACCATGGCATAGGTGCATATTCTTTGGAGCAATCACCAAAAAGCCACCATATTTTGCTATAAATATTTAGCTGCTTCACACTTGGAAGTATTATACACACTCATACGTTGTGATAGTTATCATTCTCTTAAGGCAACAGGGTCAAGAAAAGGTAAGTTGTGTAGTTTCACATTGCCCGAATGAGGTTATAAGTGAAGGTTTATAAGTAAAGACACCATCTTCTAATGGTATAAGCCTTTTTGGAGTAAAGTCCAAGAACAAAACTATATAGGCTTAAGCCCAAAACGGATAATATTATACCAAGTAAAGGTGTAGGTCATTACAGATAGTATCAGAGCTATGACCTAGCTAGCAGTGTGGTTAATAAAGAAGTTGAGCCTTAAATGGTAGGATGATTATGATATCATGAATCCTTTAAGGCAAAAAGGACAAGAAAGGATAAGTTGTACAATCCTACACTGCCTAGAGAAGGTTATAAGTGATCATTTATAAATTAAGACATCGTAAACTAATGGTAGGAGGCTTTTTAAAGTAAAGACCAAGAGTAAAACCTATGGGCTTAGGCCTAAAGTAGACAATCATATGAAGTGGATATACAAGTCATTACACAAACAATACATCCCCACAAAACCTAGAAAGGTTTAATAAATGTTAGGACTAGTGTCTTAAGGAATAAATATTTTATTTGTATTCATGTTATTTTTGGTTAAATAAATAAAAATGTGAATATATTACGTGACAATAATGGTTCTTATATTACTTTTATATTGTTCATTGCATATTAAGCAAACATGTGATCTACAACTATTAGAACCAAATCTTGAAATTGTGCATATTTAAGATTTATATATTGAAAGATACAACTCCAAGATTGATAGTCCAAATATACAGTCCATAACCTGTGGATAACACTGGGCATTTTACTCTTGATAAGGCTATATGCATCTATGTCTCGACCGTCAAAGTAGGTTGACTCCATAATAGAGACATTATTGTATTAGATCTAGTCATAGTCAAAGACTCAATTGGATCTAAAGTGTCATTAATTTAATAATAATAATTCCTTTTATTAAAATGATTAACTTTCAAAATCATTTATGTATCATCTTATTTCTAAAATGGAGTCAAGACCATATATATAGCTTGTGCTTTTGCTATGCCAAAAGCATAAATTTTGATGAATAAAGGTTCCATTATTGATATGTTAGAGACATAACCTATATTTATCGAGATTATAATCTACACATATGGAATATATAGCTCTTTAACAAATAGTCAATGTTATCCTTTTGAAAAGATTATTTAAGTCTTGGAAGAAGAATGAGGCCTCCGTCATCTTGGTACATATGGTAATTGGATGATATTCCATTCATATATATTAGAAAAGGAATAATTTTTCCAGTTATCAAATTATAAAACTTTGAGATACGGTAGTTATGAGGTAAAACAAAACTTGTTTTTAGTTTAAGCATAGATAACTATATAAATATACATAATATGAGAGGTCATGGACAAGACTAATTGGAATCTAGTAATACGGTATATTATCATGAAGACAACTTTAGGTTTTTAGTGGAGTCAAACTAAATGGTAAATAAATGAAAATTTAATCGAGAAATAATTTATCTATTATTATTAGAGTTTGATATTATTTCTCCATCGAGTCCTAATACTAACGTGATAATTCCTTTTTGATAGATTGGACAAATACATAATAACACTGGTAGTGTAAGAGTATATGCAAAATGGGACACTAGGCCTCTTGGAGTGCACACTATAGTCCATTGGACAATAGGCACTGCGTGCAATCCATCTAGACTGCATGCGCCAATCCATAGTATTTTTTAGGTGAAATAATTATTTAATTAACTCTAGAAATTTAATTATTCAATTTAGTAATTGGGATTTTAAAATAATTAATTATTAAAATTGATATTTTAAAAAGTTAATTTAAATCCTAATTGTATTTGAATAAAAGATAATTAATCACAATCATTAAATTAGATAGTCATTAAAATAATATCATTTTAATTTAATTGGATTGCATGAATTAGAGTTATCTTGGATGATCTAGAAGGTTACAAAATCTTACACTGTGATTGGTTAAAATTTTAATTCGACATTGCATGGGATTGGCACGGGCCATACGGAAATATTCCCTATGGTGGGGGCATGTTTTACAAATAAATGGAGGAGAAATCCTCTTGAATTTGTTATAGATTTATGATTCATCCAACGAGTTCTATAAACAAAGGTCTGGAGTCCTCAATTATATTAGATTATCTTAGTCCAAATTTTAGAGAGTTGAGCTTTGATAATGAATTTTTCTAGTGAAATAGAATGGTGGAAGGAGATTTGCTGTGATGGAAATTTGCTAACTTGTGCTTATATAAATGGCATGAAAGAAGAGACTGACATTGAAGACTTGCAGTTAGAGGGTCCTATGTGAAGTTATTGATCAGTTAGACTTGTTGGATCTAGTCTACAAGAAGTACAATAATTAGATTTCATTTATTTTTTTATAGCAACATGAATCGTATATTGGGTGATTAAACAAATTTTTTAAAATTTTCATTGTGTCATTGAACCAATACTAAGAAAGCTCTAATAAACTTAATCGCTTCACCATTTTCCCTCAATTTCTTCAAGCTTGTGCCCTTTGATCTTAGATTTTCTCTTCGAGTTTGTTCCCTTCAAACTCAGCTTCGAGTTTTTTTTTTCCCCTTTGGACTTAGAAATCCTCTAACCATCCACCATCAAACCTTATAGCAACCTTCATTGAGAAACCTTCGAACCATAACCTGTTGGGAAATGGTTGCATATCAAAATTTTAAAAATGTCTAAAGCAGTTTCGTAGAATACTTAGGCATACTATATATCATAAATTATTCTCAAATCTTCGTACCTCTAGAAGACCAGTGACAACAACTTTGACTAAATAAATTCTACACAATTGCTACGTGGGAATTGCATCTAGAAAAGCCTCGACCAACTAGCCTTGTTTGTTGTTCTCTTTTCCACAACTAGAGTGCGTGTGGGCGCACATCATTCAATCTTCCTCTTGACAATAAACCTCCTTTGAACCACAAGAGAAAATCAAGAATTATTGTTCATGATGTTGAACAATAATTTTATGAGTTTCTATTAAAAAAAACTCTTTCGAATTTTCGCTAGTGATCAATCAAACAATAGGAATAGGTTTTCTATTTATAGTGGTTGTAGGACATTAATTCTCCTCAAAGAGGGTTTTTAAATTTATTTCTAGGTCAAAACATCACGTCAAAATGTGTAAAGACATGTAAGCCTATGCCCCTAACCAATGGAGTAGTCCTGTATAACCAATCAACTAGTCAAGGTTAGAGAGCTAATTTTTCATGACTTAATCACATTGGTCGACTGGTCCAAACCATCGGTCGATCAACTCTTACTTGAATGAATACTTTCCCATTTTATTTGACCCAGGAATTTTTTAAAGTGTCTCACTCTAATTCTAATAACTTAATGAAGTAGTTACCTAATTAAAATAGTTATATACTGATAATCTCATATTAAATACATATAAATAATTCAACACGTTTATCTTGAATTAATTCATGGAACTAATTTAACCAAAAAAATAATGTAAATTATTACAATCCAATCAACCAAACTTAAACCAATCATAAAATTAACATAAGTTACAAATTTATAGAACAAACAAGTCATATCATTAAAGGAAGATATATGAGTTTGCAAAGGGAACCTGATGAACATATATAGATAAAGCTCCTACAATTATAAAATGACATGTCTTAGAGACATTTATTTTATAATTATCAACTCTAATGCTACTTCACTAAAAGTTTAGAGCTGCACTCTTGAACTATAAACTAAATTATGAAACTCCAATAAATTTTTTGTCCATGACATACCATCATGTGTAACATCCCTATAGTATATCTGTAATTGGCTTGAGGACAAGTTTTGTTCAATCTTCCTGACTATATTTATCTTAATGTTGGAATATCTATTTTTATAACCAATACAAATAGAAAATCATTTGGTCACACAATTGTATCCAAGTAGCTAAGTGCATAAATTTTCCAATTCCAAAATAATACCTAGAAGAGGATTAACTCTACTAAAGAGATACAAATTCTATATCTATAAATAATGAGTCTACATTATTCAAGAGTCTTGTCTTCAACATACTTTTATGTGTTCCTTCTATGATTCAAGATGCCGCCATTTGGTACATCAAAAGACATGAGTCAAGAGTACAGGACCATTAATCCATTTAAGGATTAAGATGAGACACATATGATTGTCTAAAGTGAATTGATTTATTCAAATAGAATTATTAACTAAATTAATTTATCTTTAGTCACGATCCAATATATAGTCACCAATGATATGTCAATGTCTGTACTCATAGAGTTCCAACTCTAATGAGCAAGACAACTCATTTTCCATCCAAGATGTAGACAACATAACAATCTTATTATGTATAAAGCGCCTCACTTTATTCCTTCGATTGTCGATCCTTACATTTAGCTATCACTTTATGACACATGTCTTCTTTATAATCTTCCCATCATATGCATGTCCTTAAAGGTTTAGAATGACAGTATTAGTCTTTAGTTTGCTTAGCATATATTCATCATAAACTAATATAAAGAGAAAAATATTGGTATATGACACAACTAGTGAATTCTTTATTAATCAAATACTTCAAAAACGATAACCTTAGGCACTAAGTCTAACAATCATCCACTTGTCCTAAGTGAGAAAATGTGACATGTTATACATGCCCATAGCCTTGACATGCTTCTTGAAAGTCTTAAATGGTAATGTTTTTGTGAAGAGATCAATTATATGGTCCTTTGACGTGATCTTGCATATTGCCACACATTCTTCTCTATGAAACTTCTCATCACATGATACTTTCATTCTATGTGTTTACTTGCTTTGTGATATCTTGACTTCCTGATATCAGCTATAGTTGCACTGTTATCACAGTACAATGTAGTTGGCTTATCCATATTGAGAACTATCTCAAGATCCCTAAGTAACTTATGGAGCCACATTGCATCTTTAAAGCATTACTAGTTGCCACACACTTGCCCTTCATCATTGAATCAGCAGTGCAAGCTTGCTTGACACTCCTTCAAATAATGGTGCCTCCTCCAAGAATAAATATAAATCTAGAAGTTGATTTCCTTGAATCCAAACAAGATTGAAAATCCAAAAATGTATCCAAGAGGTGTTGATTCTCACTAGAATATACTAGCATATAATTTCTAGTCCTTCTAAGGTACCGCCACCTAATGGCTTGGTCTAGGACTTGACTAGTATCAATTACTATCCCAATTGTGTAGCATATGTCAAGTTGTGTGCAAAGCATCGTATACATGAGACTATCTATAACCAAAGCATAAGACACCTTCTCCATTATTCTCTTTCTTCATTTGTTTGTGGACAGTCTTTCTTAGAAAGAGTTATTCCACACTAGATGGTTACCCATCTTTCTTAGAATTTTACACTGCAAACTTCTCAGGAATTTTATCTATATACGAAGCTTGAGATAGATGTATCATTTTGTTCTTCTTATCCTAAAAGATTTGGATACCTAGAATATAAGTAATCTCAGCCAAGTCCTTTATGTCAAATTGCTTAGTTAGCTAAACTTTAATTGACGACAATACCTCTACATTATTGCCAATAAGTAGAATGTCATTAATAAAGAGTATTAAAAAAAAACCACCTTTCCATCCTTAATATGTTTATAAACACAAAGTTCATCCACATTTTGTTCAAACTCATAAGTCATCTCTTATGTTTCGAGAACGAGAAGATTGCCGGAGTCCATAAATAGACTTTAACAACTTACAAACTTTATTTGCTTAACCCTTAGCTTTGAACCCGTCTGGTTGCACCATATATATGCTCTCATCAAGATGGTCATTCAAGGAAGCCATCTTGATAGCCATTTACCATATTTTATAGTCAAGAGCAGCATTAATAGAAAAGAGAATGAAAATAGATTTAAGCATGACTATAGGCAAAAAGGTTTCCTCATAATTGATTCCTTCTTTTTGCATGTATCCCTTAGCTACAAGTCTAGTCTTGTAGGTTTCAAACTTCTTAGATGTCCTTCTCTTTGTCTTATAGACCCACTTATACCCTATAGGTTTTATCCTTTCAAGAATGTCTATAAGCTCCTAAACTTAATTAGTATCTGTAAATTTTATCTTAGTGTCCATAGCTTAAGTCTAGAGTTTTGCATTAACATCCTCCATAGCCTCTTTGTAAGTTAAGGATCCTTATCATGTTCATCTAATTCAGCCAAGTAAGCTTCACCATTGAGCATATGCTTCTTGGGTTGATGCCCGATCCTTCGACTATGCTAAAGCTTGCTCAGTTATTATCCAGCTGATTCTCTAAATTGATCAGATTGGTTTCTATTGAACTATTAGAGCATTAGTATCGCTTGCCATTTCTTCGAGTACCATTTTACTATAAGGCTTGAAGTCAATCATGTAACTTTCCATAAGGAATATTGCATTTGTTGCAGCCATAACTTTATTTTCGTTTGGCTTATAGAAAGAACCACCTTTTGCCTTTTTAGGATATCCCACAAAGAAACAAATTTATGAATGTGCATCCAAATCATTTGCTTCTTCATCTAGAACATATGCAAAACATCCCCATACGAGTATGTTTTAAAGATGTCTTTCTACTTGTCCATAACCTAGAAGAGTTTTACGAATTGATTTTGAAAAAATGTTGCTCAAAATATAAACATAGTTTGTAGAACATATCTGTTGGAAAAATAGTACGTAGTGGAATTTTAAAATTTTTATATCAGAGTATTTTCCAAAACATAAGTTTGACTCGCTATATACATAAATTAATCAGATCTTACTAACCTTGTATATGCCAAAAAGCTATTGCAATCAGTGAAGAGAAGTAATGTTCTAGAAGGACCTCAACCAACTAGCCTTCTTTGCAATTCTTTATCCATGATCGGAGTATGTGTGAGCTCACGTTGTTTAGCTTTTCCCTAGGTGGCTCTCCTTCCAACCAATTGGGAAATACCCAAAGCTATAATTCATGATTTGTGAACAATAGCTTTCTACGGAGTTGTAGAGTCTCACCAACAGAGTCTAGCTCTAGATTTCTTAACTGATTTGAATAATAAAGAGACTCACTCCCCTTTTATAGAAGTCGGGCCCAGGAGTTAGTCCTTATCAGATAAGGCCTCAAAAATTTAATCAGAATCAAAATCTGATAAAATTTTGTGTGAAAAGGCATGATATTTTTATCCCCTGATTGGTAGGTCGAACTGGCAGATTGGCCTATTGATCCTCCTCAATCGATTGGCTGAACTTAAAGATTGGCCTACCGAACTTGTGATAAAAAGTTTCCTACAAATCTTTATTTCCCACCTGAGATTCTTGAGTTAAAGCCTAAGTTTTAATTAAAATAACCTAATAGAGAAGTTATCTGATTAAAATAGTCATATCTTGATAATCTCTAGGAAAATAAATATTCTTAATAATTCAACAAGTTTATCTTGAATTAATTCAAAATTAATCTAACCGATAAACAGATATGAATTTTCTAATCCTGATAATTCAACAAGTTTATCTTGAATTAATTTTATCACAAATTAATTCAACTGATAAACAAACATGAATTACTTGATTTTACCAAATTTTAGCCAATCTGACAAATTTGACATAAGTCACTAATTATTAAAAGCATGCCGTATCGTTACAGGATTTTTGTGAGCTAGCAAAGGAGACCAAATGAACCTATATAGTTCAAGCTCCTGATAATTATGAAACTCAATATCCCAAATATACATTTTATAATTATTAACTCCAATGTTACTCCATAAAAAGCTTGGAGCTGTACTCTTGAACTATACAGAATTACAATGCCCGTATAGTTAAGTCTCTATAACATATCACAATGTATTGTATCCCTACAGGATTATCCATAATTGGCTTAAGGACAAGTTCTGCCTTACCTTCCCGATTATTTTTATCTTACGTTCCATTATCTCACCATTGAAAAATTTACCATCCAAAGACAATATAACATTTGGTTACACCTATGTATCCAAACGGTTGAGTGCTTCAGTTTTCTAATTTTTGGATAACACATAGAAGAGGATATCAACTACTCCTAAAAGGAGTTATGGATTCCATATGAATAACAGGTCTACGCTATCAAAAGTCATGCCTCCAACGTATTAGCTTGCGTACCACTATTAAAACGTAAATGTCACCCTTTGATACATCAAAAGACACAAGTCAAGACAATGGGCCCACTATTCATCTCAGGATTAAGATAGAATACAAATGATTGTCTAAAATGAATCAATTTGCTGAGACAGAATTATTAATCTAAATCAATTCACTTTATATCCCGATCGAACACATCATCACCTATAACAATATGCCAATGTTTCTATTCATGAAGTCTACCTCCGATGGTCAAGACAAACTATCTTCCGTTAGGGATATAGATAACATAACAATCTTTGCATGAATAAGGTGCCCAACTTTATTCCTCGATTGCGGATCTCATAATTTAGACCGTCACCTTAAGAATCGTGTCTTTCGCGTAAGCTATCCATCATATGCCTAATTCTTAAGGTTTAGATTGACAGTCTCAGACTATTGTTTGCTTAACATACATTTAACAAATATGAACATAAAGAGGACAAGATTTAGTATATAAATAATAAATAATTTTTTTATTGATAAAAATGTCTCCAAAAACGTAGTACATTTTTACTCCTTAGGGAATACATGTCCAACAATCTCCTACTTGCACTAAGTGAGTAAATTTGACAAATCTCGCATCCCCATAGCTTCCACATGCCTCTTGCAGACTCTCCCAATAAGTGTCTTTATTGAATGGATATGCTAAATTGTTTTCTCATGCGATTTTGCACACCATAACGTGCCCGCCCTAAACGAAGTTCTTTATCAGATGATACTTTTGATCAATATGCTTACTCTTCTTATGAAATCTTGGTTCTTTAGCATTAGCTATCGCTGCACTGTTATCACAGTATAATGATACCGTCTTATCCATGCCAGGAACAACCTCAAGATCTCCAAGGAACTTGTGTAGCCACATTGTTTCTTTCGAAGCATCACTAGCTGCTACATACTCGGCCTCTATCGTTGAATTTGAAGTGCAATTTTGCTTCACACTTCTCCAACTAATGGCACCGCTGCCCAAAGTAAACAGAAAATCTGAAGTTGATCTCTTCGAATCTAGATAGGATTGTAAATCTGGGTCAGTGTACCCTAGAGGAGTCAAATCCTCACCTGAATACACAAGCACATACCCTCGAGTCCTTCTTAGGTACTTGAAAATATGCTTGACCACAACCTAGTAGTTCGGTCCTAGATCTGCCTAAAATCAACTTACAATCTTGACCCCATAACATATATCTAGTCGTGTACAAAGCATGGCATAAATGAGACTACCTACTACCGAAGCGTAAAGCACATTCTTCATGTATTCTTTTTCTTCCTCAGACTTTGAAGAATCATTCTTAGAAAGAGTAATTTTAGACCTAGATGGTTGCCCACCTTTCTTGGAATCTTGCATTGCAAACCTCCTAAGAATCTTATCTATATAGCTAGCTTAGGATACTAAGAACAAAATTAGCCTCACCTAAGTCCTTCATGTCAAACTGCTTGGTGAGCCATAAGTCCTTATTAGATAAGGCCTCAACAATTTGAATCAAATTCAAATTAGAATCAATATTTGATAAAATTATACGTGAAGAGATGTGATCCTTTTATCGCCTGGTCAGCTAGCTGAACTGGCAGATTGGCCTGTCAATCCTCCTTAATTGGTAGGTCGAACTTAAAGATCGGCCTACCGAACTTGTGATAAAAAGTTTCCTGTAAATCTTTATTTTCCACCTGAGATTCTTGGGATAGAGCCTTAATTTTAATTCAAATAACCCAACAGAGAAGTTATCTAATTAAAACAGTCATATCTAAATAATCTCTGGGAAAATAAATATTCCTAATAATTCAACAAGTTTATCTTGAATTAATTCAAAATTAATCTAACCGATAAACAGATATGAATTATCTAATCTCGATAATTTAACAAGTTTATCTTGAATTAATTTTGTCACAAAATTAATTCAATGGATAAACAAACATGAATTACCTGATTTTACCGAATTTTAGCCAATTTGATAAATCTGATAAGTCACCAATTATTGGAAAAGCACGCCGTATCATTACAAGATTTTTGTAAGTTAGCAAATGGGACCAAATAGACCCATATAGTTCAAGCTCCCGATAATTATGAAACCCAATATCCCAGATATACATTTCATAATTATCAAGTACAATGTTACTCCGTAAAAAGCTTGGAGCTACACTCTCGAACTATATAGAATTACAAAGCCTGCATAGTTAAGTCTCCATAACATATCACAATGTATTGTATCCCCATAGAATTATCCATAATCGGCTTAAGGACAAGTTCTGCCTTACCTTGCCGATTTTTTTTATCTTACGTTCCATTATCTCGCCATCAAAAACTTACCATCCAAAGACAGCATAACATTTGGTTACACTTATGTATCGAAATGGTTGAGCGCTCTAGTTTTTCAATTATTGGATAACGCATATAAGAGGATATCAACTACTCCTAAAAGGAGTTATGGATTCCATATCTATGAATAACAGGTCTACTCTATCAAGATTCATGCCTCCAACGTACTGGTATGCATACCACTATTAAAATGTAGATGTCACCCTTTGATACATCAAACGACACAAGCCAAGACAACGGGCCCACTATTTATCTCAGGATTAAGATACAATACAAACGATTGTCTAAAGTAAATCGATTTGTTAAGACAGAATTATTAATCCAAATCAATTCACTTTATGTCCCAATTCAACACATCGTCACCTATGACAATGTGCCAATATTTCTATTCATAGGGTCCACCTCCAATGGTCAAGACAAACAATCTCCCGTTAGGGATATAGACAACATAATAATCTTTGCATGAATAAAGTGCCCAACTTTATTCTCTCGATTGCGGATATCATAATTTAGACTGTCACCTTAAGAATCATGTTTTTCGCATAATCTATCCATCATATGCCCAATTCTTAAGGTTTAGACCGATAGTCTCAGAGTATTGTTTGCTTAACATATATTTAACAATATGAACATAAAAAGGACAAGATTTGATATATAAATAATAAATAAATTCTTTATTGATAAAAATGTCTCCAAAAATATATTACATTTTTACTCCTTAGGGCATACACGTCCAACAATATCTTCAAAAAGATGACGGCAATGTTGAGAAACAAAGTTTTATTCCTTTTCTCAGCTACACTGTTTGGTTGCAGAGTGTCAGGTACAATCAAATGGGATAGAATTTCATTCTCTTTTAAGTCTCCTAAGAACTCATCAAAGAAGTATTCTTTACCTCCATTGGATCAAAGTGCCTTTGTGGGTTTGCTCTTATGATACATAAGTAAAACGTACCCATATGTTAAGTAGTCGTCAATAAAGGTGATATGAAAATTATGTCCTCCTTATGTCTTGATGTTCATGGGACTACAAATATCACTATGTACTTGTTCTAAAACCCATTTGTCTCGATTGTCCTTAGCCTCGAATGGTCTCTTGGTCATTTTGGCCTCCAAACAAGATTCACATTGTGTTATAGGTTCCACCTTTAAGTTATTTAAAGGTCCATTAGTTGCCAATATTACAATAACATTCATGCTAATATTGTAACGCGCCCCCTTAAGGACGTCACAGATGTCTTTACATTCATACATTTATACTTATTTAAACTTTAAACATAAACATAATTACAAAACTTATATGATACTTTTAATTGTAAACATAATTAAAACATACATAACCAGGATCCATTCATTGTTTTTTTTTTAAATAACATTGCTTAACTTATTCCATACCATAATTTACTCAATTACACTTTAAATTAATCATAAACTTGCTTTAATAAAATGGATATACCAAGTTGTAAAATCAAAACTTATAAAAAAACATCACATCATTTATAACTTATTTGCTCCCACAGTTCAGCAGGCCAAACTTGGGACTTCGGCAGGCCGGACTTAATCGGTAGGCCGGAATTCCTCAATCGACAGGCTAGTAGAGGCTTTGCAAATCTAGGCTTAAAAACCTATCAACGTTCAGCAAGCCAAAAACGTGATCGGCAGGCCGAACCTTCAAACATCGGCGAGCCGACCAATGATGTTCGGCAGGCCGACCGAGCCAAAAGTTTTTTAGAAAACTTAATTTTAAGACAAATTCAACTTTTCATAAAAATGTGAAGATCAAAATTCTTAAAATTATGAAATAAAATATAAAATCATAGTTCATGTATTCTTAAAACTTATCACAAAAATATGTTCAAATAATAAACTTGATTAAAAACACATAAACTTTCTTCTTGGCATTCTTCCGGTTACAATTTATCGTGTTTAATGCTCACACGCCTTCCCATGTCCTCCGCCTAATCCATGATCTTCTTACCCTTATCTACAACATGACATAATCTTGAATAAGCTAATGCTTAGTAAGTACATATAATTCTCACAATTTAAAAACATTTCATATACATCATCATCATCATCATAATAGTGCATTAAGTACATTTTCATAGAAACATATCTTTCATTAAATTGACCATATTAAAACTTATTCCATTTTATCTTAAGGGCCCAAGTGTTGCACCATAAACATCATTGTAGGTGTGCCGTCGTGAGAGGAGAATGGTAGCTAATCCCAAATCAAACATGACATCATAACTTATCATATCATAGCATTGGTGTGCAACACTTATTATGTGATACATATATACATTACTTTCATACTTTGAAACATGTCATCATCATACATACATAACTTTAAATCATAGAAACTTTTCATAAGAAAACTTTACATAAAATCATCATAAAATCATCATAGAATAAACATCATTAGGAACATAATTCCAAACCTTATAAAATCATATCATGTTGCAGGTGAGAATGTACTTACTGTAAAAGCTAGCTGACTTAACCTTAATATGCTTTGGTGATGGTGCCGCGGTCTCGATGTGCTCGTTCCTTTGCGTGTTCATGCCATTTATTCATTTAAAGTATACAAATAAAATTAATACTTATTATCATAGCGTAAATCATCTATTCATATATCATTCATTCATATCACATCACATATACATTCATCTCATATAAACATAATTCATAACATGCATCCTTAAGTATAATCATCAAAAACATCTCATACATTACAAACATGAAAATCTTTTGAAAATGTTTTCTAATAATTTAACTTACATATATTTTAATTTTAAAATTCATACAAACATCTTATTATCATGCATTTCAATATCATAAAATTATTTCCTTATTATTAAAATCATTTAAACATATAAATCATTTCATAAAAAAAAAATCCAAAAATAACATTGTTAAAAATAGTTTTCTTGACCTAATCTCATAGAAATTTCATAACATAGAATACATTCATCAAAACATTATCAAACTTTGCAGTCTATAGCATAACATATACATGAACATTCCTGTCAACTTTCATGAAAAACAAAACACATTTACCCCTTTAAAATAAAAATTACTTTTTCATACATCATAGTTAAATAGTAATATTTTACTGTGAAGGGTAGAGGATAGAAAATTTCATATTTTATCATAGAAAATTCATAATGACTTGAAACTTGGAGGAACATCACATAACACATGCATGAATAACATATAAAAAATTCAGGACAAAATACAATACCTAGAGGAAGATATTGCAGATGAATTGAGGAGGAGAAATGCTTTTAGAAACACCAAAAGAAAAGAATTCTTACTTTAACAATTTTCTTCTCAAAATTCTTGAATTCAACCAACGAAATATAACTTTTTCTTTCAATATTTGTAGAGATTTTTTGAGAGAAAGAAGGATGGAATTTGTGGAGAAGAGAAGAAGAAGGGAAAAAGACAAAAGAAGCATCTCCGAAATTTGAGAGAGAGAAGACGTGAAAGGATGAGAGAAAAATAGAAAAAGAACATTAAAAATTTTTAACGTAATGAGCATAACCGACAAAAAATTCAATACTCTTCATTAAGTCAGAATTTTCTGACTAATTGATGGCTAATTGGCGTGGAGGAAGGAGAGCAAAGAGGGAAAGTCAAACAAATCATTCATCACTTACCATGTTTTGCCCTCTTAAAATAGGAAACCATTTAAAATAATACAAATCAAAGCGAAGTCAAACCTTTTATTTCCTTAACTAATAAAATTATTCCATTATTATGCCAATTAATCACCCAATTAACGTAATTATCTCAGCCATAAATTTTGAGAGATTTCTGCTGACTGCTCGTCAGCTATCTTCGGCCTGCCAATTTTCCTCTTTGGCCTGCCAGTTCCACCAAGCTCGGCTTGCCGATGGTTTCCATCAGCCTGCCGAACTTGAAAGTTTGGCCTGCCGAACTGTCTTTGAATACCATACATTAATACATTAAAAATCATCATTGCATCATAATTAAGCATACATTAAAATTAACATGAACACTTGAGCACAACGATTCCATGTGGTCGTCACCTATCATAGAACTTGACATAAAAAGTTAGTAGCATTAAGATCATATATCATAACATATAACATAAATTATTGTTAAAATTTCCGTAACAATGTTACTAACTTAACGTGATCTGTTACATAAAAATAGGTGGGTGTTACAATTCTCCCCATCTTATAAAAGTTTCGTCCTCGAAACTTAGAATAATCTTCTTCAACTTGATAATTTCGCCATAACATGTTGACCAATGGAATTTCTTTATTCCTCAAGGTCTTGGTTTTTCGATCGAGTATCTTCATTGGCTTTTCTTCATAACTTAAGTCTTCTCGTATCTCAATCACTTGTGGCTCAATCACATGCGTAGGGCCTGGGATATACTTCTTGAGCATGGAGACATGAAACACATTGTGCATTGCAGACATTTCTAAAGGAAACTTCAGTTGATAAGCTACTTTGCCTATACGCTTCAGGATTTCATAAGGACCGATAAATCTTGGACTTAGCTTGTCTTTCTTCCCAAACCTCATAACTCCTTTCATTGGTGCAACTTTCAAAAACACATAGTCGCCTACGGCGAATTCTAAGGTTCTACTTCTCTAGTCAGCATAACTCTTCTGACGGCTTTGAGCGGTCTCTATTCTTCTTCTTATCAACCTTATCATCTCAGAAGTTTTATTTACAAAATCAGTTCTTTTAGCATCGTCGCTTTCCATCAGCTTCTTCTCACCAGCTTCATGCCAACATATAGGCGACCTGCATTTTCGCCGATACAGCGCTTCATAAGGTGCCATCCCAATTATCGCCTGAAAGCTGTTGTTGTAAGCAAACTATGCTAATGGCAACATTTTACACCAGCTGGTCTTAAAATCGAGAGAACAAGCCCGTAGCATATCTTCTAAAATCAAGTTCATGCCAACATATAGGCGACCTGCATTTTCGTCGATACAGCGCTTCATAAGGTGCCATCCCAATTGTCGCCTGAAAGCTATTGTTGTAAGCAAACTCTGCTAATGGCAACATTTTACACCAGCTGGTCTTAAAATCGAGAGAACAAGCCTGTAGCATATCTTTAAAAATCAAGTTCGTCCTCTTAGTTTGGCCATCTGTCTGAGGATGAAAAGCGGTACTGAAATGTAGCCTGGTTCCCATTGTAGCCTATACACTCTTCCAAAACTTAGATGTGAACCTGCCATCACGATTTGAGATGATTGACTTAGGAATCCCATGAAGTCGTACAATCTCCTTAACATAGAGTTTCGCTAACTGTTCCATGGATTAAGTGATCTTGATAGGAATGAAATGCGTCGTCTTAGTCAGTCGATCCATAACTACCCAAATTGCATCATAACCATTCATAGTTCTGGGCAAACCAGTAATGAAATCCATTGCTATATCCTCCCACTTCCATTCCGATACTTGGATAGACTGCAGTTCACCACCAGGTCTCTGGTGTTCAGCCTTTACTTGTTGACATGTCATACATTTCTTCACATACATTGCAACATCACGTTTCATTCCAAACCACCAGAAGTTACCCTTTAGATCATTATACATCTTTGTTGCACCTGGATGAATAGAGTCAGGAGTGTCATAAATTTCTACCAAGATCTTTCGACTTAAGTCATCAACATTGGGAACACATAAGCGGTCCTTGAGGTACAGAGTTTCGTCATCCGTAATACGAAACTCTTGACATTTTTCTTCTTTCATTTCTTGCTTAATCCTTACAAGGCTTACATCTTCATCTTGTTTTCTTCAAATTTCATTGTACATCGTCGGAGCAAGAGAGAGTGCTGATAGCTGTCCTGCTATAAGTTCCAAACCGAAGTCTAGAATTTCCTTTCTTAAAGGTTAAGACATTGCTTGCATTGACATCAACGTGGCAACTGACTTCCTACTTAGAGCATTAGCCACTCGGTTAGCTTTTCCAGGATGATAAAGGATTTCACAATCGTAATCCTTCACCAACTCTAGCCATTTTCGTTGTCTCATGTTCAAGTCTCTTTGCGTGAAGAAATACTTCAGACTTTGATGATCAGTGAAGATCTTGTGTTGGACCCCATATAAATAGTGTCTCCATATCTTCAACGCAAAAATGACTGCTGCTAACTTGAGGTCATGAGTAGGATAGTTCTTTTCGTAATCCTTCAGTTGTCTTGACGCATAAGCAATCACCATTTCATTTTGCATTAGTACAGCTCCGAGGCCCATCTTAGATGCATCACTATAAATTACAAATCCATCATTTCCTTCAGGAATAGCCAATACTGGAGCCGTCGTTAGCCTCTTCTTCAATTCTTGAAAACTCTTCTCACATGCATCTGTCCATTCATACTTCTTTCCTTTGCAAGTCAGATTTGTAAGTGGAGCTGCTATCTTAGAGAAGTCTTCTACGAATCTTTGATAATATCCTGCTAAACCCAAGAAGCTCCTTATTTCACGTGCATTCATTGGTTGCTTCCAGTTGAGAACAGCTTCTACTTTAGCAGGGTCAACCATAATCCCTTCCTTTGAGATAACATGCCCCAAGAAAGAACTTTATCAAGCCAGAACCCGCACTTAGAGAACTTTGCATAAAGCTGGTGTCTTCTTAAAGTCTCCAACATAATCCTTAAATGCTCCTTATGTTCTTCTTGATTCTTAAAATAAACAAGAATATCATCAATAAATACAATAACAAATTTATCGAGGAAATCCTTGAATATTCAGTTCATCAAATCCATAAAAGCAGCCGGTGCATTCGTCAAACCGAAAGACATAACCACAAATCATGGTGACCATACCTCGACCTGAAGGCAGTCTTGGGGATATCTCCTTCTTTAATCTTCAACTGATGATATCCCGATCGTAGATCAATCTTTGAGAACACAGATGCACCCTTGAGCTAGTCAAATAAATCATCGATTCAAGGCAACAGGTACTTGTTCTTGATTGTCACCTTGTTCAGCTCTCTATAGTCAATGCAGAGTCTCATAGTGCCATCCTTCTTCTTTACAAACAAGACTGGAGCTCCCCATGGTAAGTGACTTGGCCTGATGAATCCTTTGTCAAGTAGCTCCTTTAATTGCGTGTGAAGCTCTTTTAACTCTTCTGGGGCCATTCTGTAAGGCACTTTTGAGATCGGATCGGTGCCAGGAGCGAGCTCAATCTCAAATTGGACTTCTTTTTCTGGCGGTAGACTTGTCAGATAATCAGGAAACACATCTCTATATTCATGAATTACAGGTACATCTTTAATTCTTATCTTTTCTTCTTGGCTTTTGTCTACTATGTTTGCCAGATAGCACATGCAGCCACTTGCTAATAACTTCCTTGCTTTCATTGCAGATAGAAACATGTGAGGTTTCTTCCTAGACTTGCCAACATAAATGAACTTTTGATCACCTTCTGGATGGAAGATCACCTTTCGTTTCTGACATTCTATAGAAGCATTGTACTTGCTCAGGAAATCCATCCCAAGAATCATATCATAATCATGCATGTCGATCACAATTAGGTCGACGAAAAGCTCCCTATCAAAAATCCATAGGGGCATTGTACACAAACAATGCGTAGATAATATCACTTCCCCAGAGGGTGGTGTCGTAGTGAATCCCTGTCTCATAGGCTCTAAACGAACCTCTATCTTTTTAGCATATGACATAGATATAAAAGAATGTGTGGCACCCGTATCAAAAAGGACATAAACATCATTAGATAAACTTGTTATCTGACCTGTGACCACATTGGAGGCTTCAACAGCCACTTGTTCTTTCGTCATGGCATAGATTCAGGCATTCGTTGGTGGGGCTTCAATTCTCCCTTGACTAATAAGTGGCCCTTCAAGGGAGGCTTGCATCTGATGTAGTTGGGCTTGAGGAGGAGCTCTCTGCGGGGCATTGGCATTCATCAACTTGGGACAGTTCTTGACAAAGTGGTCTTCACGCCCACAAATGAAACATTGATTAGTTCCCAAGCGACATTCCCTTGGATGTTTCTTTTCACATTTGGCACATGGTTGAAACCGCCTGTTATTGTTGTTGTGCTGACCGTCATTGTCCCTTTTGTTGTCTTGGCCCTGCTGGTTTTGAGGATTGCCCTTTCTCTTGTTATTCTTCCAGTTTTGGTTGCTGTTGTTGTTACTGCTGTTGTTGTTATTGTTCCTGTGTGGAGGGCGGTTTTGGTTGCATCATAGTTAAACAGTAATATTTTACTGTGAAGGGTAGAGGATAGAAAATTTCATATTTTATCATAGAAAATTCATAATGACTTGAAACTTGGAGGAACATCACATAACACATGCATAAATAACATATAAAAAATTCAGGACAAAATACAATACCTAGAGGAAGATATTGCAGACAAATTAAGGAGGTGAAATGCTTTCAGAAACAACAAAAGAAAAAAATTCTTACCTTAATAATTTTCTTCTCAAAATTCTTGAATTCAACCAACAAAATATAACTTTTTCTTTCAATATTTGCAGAGAATTTTTGAGAGAAAGAAGGATGGAATTCATGGAGAAGAGAAGAAGAAGGGAAAAGGACAAAAGAAGCGTCTTAGAAATTTGAGAGAGAGAAGACGTGAAAGGATGAGAGAAAAATGGAAAAAGAACGTTAAAAATTTTTAACGTAATGAGCATAACTGACAAAAAATTCAATACTCTCCATTAAGTTAGAATTTTCTGACTAATTGATGGCTAATTGGCGTGGAGGAAGGAGAGCAAAGAGGGAAAGTCAAACAAATCATTCATCACTTACTATGTTTGGCCCTCTCAAATTAGGAAACCATTTAAAATAATACAAATCAAAGCGAAGTCAAACCTTTTATTTCCTTAACTGATAAAATTATTCCATTATTATGCAAATTAATCACTCAATTAACGTAATTATCTTAGCCATAAATTTGGAGAGACTTCTGCTGACTGCTAGTCAGTTGTCTTCGGCTTGCCGATTTTTCTCTTCGGCCTACTGGTTCCACCAAGTTCGGCCTTCTAATGGTTTCCATCGGCCTGCCGAACTGTCTTTGAATACCATACATTAATACATTAAAAATCATCATAGTTAAGCAAACATTAAAATTAATATGAACACTTGAGCACAACGATTCCATGCGGTCGTCACTTATCATAGAACTTGACATAAAAAGTTAGTAACATTAAGATCATATATCATAACATATAACATAAATTATTGTTAAAATTTCCGTAACATCGTTACTAACTTAACGTGATCTGTTACATAAAAATAGGTGGGTGTTACAAATATGGCCTAATCGCAAGTATCAAAGGTATTCCTATTAGAGTGGGAAGGTTTATGCCTTTTGGAGTTCTATTTAACTTTAGTATTGAATAGTGAGTATATCTTATGTTTGATAAAACTTCCATCCACTACAGATAAAAGACTTGTTTTTACGAATCACTTTATTATTAAACAGAAACTATATAATAATCCTTAAATATACAAGCAACATAAATTAAATTCCTTTTTAAGTTTAGGAATATAAAAACAGTCTTGCAAAACTAAATGCTTAAAATTATCGAAATAAAGATGGATGTCTCCCACTGCTTTAGTCAATAACAAGGTTCCATCACCCATCCCCAATGTGAAGTGCACATTCAACGCACTTCTCATTTGCTTTAACCACTATAGAGAAACAAAAACATGATTAATAGCTCCAGAATCTATAAAAGTGCCCCTTGATTCCTCCACTAAATATGTTTTAATAACAAGAAGTTCATAGTTACCTCGTTTATTAATTAGGAAATCCTTGCAAGTCTTCTTTATGTAACTAACCTTCTCACAATAGAAATATTTATGTTTCTTTGGGTTCTTCTCTTTATTCTTCTTATCATTGCCCTTCATTGGCAGAATAAAAGATTTCCTATTCTTGGCATTTTGCTTCTTTCAATTCCCTTGTTGGGATCAAAACTAGATGCAACTGTCAAGTTTTCCTCTCTACTAATTGGAACATGTGGTGCCCGTAAACTCTCACATACAAATTTAGCCAACAGTAACATGTCTTCATTGCATAATAATTATTATAGATATGCCTAAATTTTTTTAATTTGGATTTGAGTTTTTTGATGTAGTGTGAAAGCTTGTTTCCTTATAGAAGAAGATGTACTTAAATAAACAAGCGTTATAATTTTATTTCACTAACTGGTTTATTTCACTAATTGGCATATATTTTTCATGTGGTTAAAACTTTTTTTAATTACGTTATAGTTATATATGTGTGTATTTACGGTGTTGGTCTACAAATTTTTGTTGGTATTAATAATATATATATATATATGTAATTACTCGTGCTTGTTTGAAATATAAGAATGAAATTACATATGTAATATTTATAATACATATTCATATATATATATATATATATAATTACTCGTGCTTGTTTGAAATGTAAGAATTAAATTACATATTTAAGATTTATAATATATATACATACATAAAAGATTCTCTATATGGATTAACGTCACCAAATACTACGGAGTTGGTAACTTTTTTTTATTTGCCTTCTATTAATTTATTTATATGAATATATAATATTATTATTTAGGGGAAGCTCAGTCTTCCTAAACAAAAATCTTTGTCGTCAGGGTTTTCTCCACCTCTTTCGATGCAACAAATGTACTTTTTGATAGTTAGCCAAAAACGCTGTTAAAGTCTATCAACAGCGTTTCAACAAACACTGATATAGCTTACGCTATAAAAGTCAATACTATTATAGCGTTTCTTGACAGTTATAGTAAACGCTATAGAAAGTGTTCTCACAGCTTTTTTGACCACTTATTTTTACAATTTTGTAGCTTTTCTAAATAGTTGTCAGAAGGTCTACACCCTGCATTATTTCTTGGGTGCTGTATTGATCTTTAAATATCTTTTTTTTAACTACACTTCCTTTAGGTTCGATATATCCAAGAAACCACAGATAAAGCCTCCTTACGTAATTTTCGATATATTCATTCTCCAAAATATAAATAGTACGTCATAATTCATTCAACAAAAATGGAGTACACCCACTTGTGTCTTAGACTCTTAGCATATATTTCAAAACATATATACAAACTGAACCTAGATAAGCTGCTAACTTAAGACTCAAGTGTGTATAAAATTTTTTATATGATTCATTTCTTTGCAAAAAGCTTCACATCTATTGTAGTCCAACCTTGACAAATCTCCGTTAGATACTAAGGTGAACAAAAATGGGACTTGGATATGACCTTCAAAGGCCTACCAAGAACAGAGTAAAAAGAGTTCAATAGGAACGTAAAACAATCAAAATATTCAAGCATATGCTCTTTGCAAAGTTTATGAAACCCCTAATTTCTAACTGAACTCTAGCTAGTTATACCAACTTACTTCAATACAAATAACACCATTTGTCCTATGATTTTTCAATTCAGAATAAGTATTCGGAAGTTATAGATATAAGATGGCAATGGCACAAAACATGACATACAAAAATTGGCCATGTGTTTTCTAGGGACATCAACTAAAATAAAAAAAATCCATAAAATAATTAGGGGGAAAATTTTCTTTGATATAGTTTTCTTGAAGAGAGATCAATCGTAATACAACCAATTAGCCAATGGGATAACTTACAATTACAAATTTAATTACTCTTTAATTTGTAGACCAAGAGTACGTCATAATTTATTCACCAAAAATAGAGTACATGATAATATATCTATGCGCATGCGTGTATATATGTATTTCTATTTGACCAGATAATTAGAACAGAAATGACAACCAGATTGACTTATCTATCTCATTTATTGGAAAGTTTCTCGTTATTGTTTCTCTACATGTAAAGAGGTACAATTAATATCAGAGAGTGAGAAGGGACATATTCCCTCACTGGTTCTAAAGCCTATTACTTGGTGAAGTAATATAGACTATGCACCCTACCTTCAGTTCACACTTTTCTTCAACTACTACTTTCTTAGTTTCTTCCTGGATTACTATTTACTTTTAGAAAATAGCTGTATTATATAATACATGTGACTTTGTCAGTCAGACTGAACAATAAAAAAAACACAGGTAGATTATCAATCCAACCTACATTTTCCTGTATAATCACCAACATGTTCAAAGATGCTCTTGTCACTATTGCTACAAAATCCACTACAATTCCTTTGTACACATTTACAAATCCTAGAGACAAATTTTCTGCCCATTTTGGCAACAATAACAGTCATGGCATGGACCTCTGTCAAATAGAGAGTAGGAAAATGATATCTTTGCATCAAGAATCCTTTTGTTGTCAATTTTCAAATTATTAAGCCTTAAAATCAAACTGCAACAAGTATTGAAAGGCATAGGAAAGTAAGATGCCAATCAAATAGGAGCAAATAGACCTATAGTTTGCCCTAAATAGTGCATGTTTTCAGGAAGAAGCAGAATAACCCATCACAAACTTGCTACAACATGAAGTTGACACAACTAATCAATAGCAAAGATAGTCAAGAATATGTTTTCATTTGTTTTATCTTCATTAAGGCAACAATTTTCCCCATCTATAAACTTTAGAAACCAAAATATACGAAGAAATTCATTTAAGATTATCTTATAGAACTCCAAAAAGTTTTAGAGATATGGATGATGTATTGATTGTAAGATTTTTAAATTCAAACCATTTTTGAAAACCAAAGGATAAAAATTAATTGTATGTATAAAAGACAAGTATGTATTGTAACGACTCGCACCTACACTTGGTATGATATTGTCTGCTTTGGGCCTAAGCTCTCATAGTTTTGCTCTTGGGTTTTACCCCAAAAGGCCTCATACATTTTGGGAGGTGGTGTCTTACTTTATGAACCACTACCAAGACTTATTCCCAAGCGATATAAGATTGTACAACCCACAACATCATGGCTCTTTTCGCCTTATGAGAATTATGGTTGTCACATGTATTGACCGTTCAACAACCTGAAGTAAGAATAATAATAAAGATGATGACGACGATGACGACGATGATGATGAAGACAAACTTTAACTATGGTCTCAAGACGTCAACCATTGAGAATGCTTAATAAATCTTAGATAAATATCTTACAACTTCTATATTTCTATATCATCTAAGCTATTTATTTTGATCATTTCTGCTCACATCTGAAGAAACAAGTTATGGTGAGAAATCCAATTCTTCTTTCTCACAAACCAACAAAACTAAACACTTTTTTTTTTTTTTTTATGTTATAAGTGATCAACACTTTCTTACTATGTTTGAAACTCTAGCTTTTTCCATTGTAGGCCAAATGGAAGAATCAACCTACTTTTTATACATTCAAAACTAGTTCATTTTAGTTGCGCTGAGATATTAAATAGATATTTAAGATTGGCGTTTTATCTATGACATAAAATATAAAGCATGTGAGTAAAGATACAAAGTAAAAAGTATTGTTCAAGAAAAATAGTTTACTTACGGAGTAGCATGAAGAGACAAACCTTGCTTAGCTCATTCGATTTAATTCTCCCTGTAGACCTCTGAATCTGTTTACAAAAGTTAAAAAGTTGTCACAACCATGAACAAAAATTTCTCCAATATTTCCAAAATTTCCACCAAAATTTCCACAATTAGAAGGTCTCGAAATATCTTTTTGTTGTAAACAATTTTTTTTTATATTTATCAAAATTTTAAAAAAAATTTGAGAGGTATTTTAATTTAATCCTAGAAGATGTTTAAGACTTTAGAAATTCTAAAATTTCAAAGGAAATTTTAAAGATATTTAGAAATTTTTGTCTAAATGCTAAAATTTAAGGAAAATTTTGGTTAATACTATAATAAATCAGTAAAATATTAATTTATTAGGGGTTGTAGGTTTTTTTTTTTTTGACACAATCTTAGTTTTTATCGAAATTTCAATATAAAACAAATATTCATAGTTTTTATAATTTTTTCAATAATTTTCTTTGAAATTTTTGTCAATATAGAGTATCAATATTTCTACTGATGTTGATATTTTCATCCTTGATCAGAACATAGCACTGCCTTCTCATGCAAACAATGGGGAGAATTCATAGTTTCAAATTTATGGAAATATAGTGAGAAGTGATCAACAAACCTATATGTGGCATGTTCGTAACTATGTTCAACATTATTCAAATAATATGTCCTGGTATCAATATTGTTTGAATCAAGATGGGTCTCAACCACACTTAAGCCTCATAGAGCTTCTTTTTGGTATTAGGAAATGTACTATATATGATTTTTTATATGAAACTTGTTTATTTATATATCTTTTTAATGTTCATGTCTCATAGAACTTCCTTTTGGCATTAAAAAATGTAATATGTATGATGTTTTTCAAGTGAAACTTGTTTCTTTATCTATCTTTTTAATGTTCATGCTATCAGAAAGTATTCAAATAATGTTCTAATGTAAATTTCAATAATTTTTGTAAATTTTTTTGATATTTTTAATGATATAGATATTTTCTCCGATATTTTTGTAGAATTGGAGCATCGGTATATCCAACGATACTAATATTTTCTTCCATGGTCACAACCTGAAAATGGGGCAACGTGGAGGATTAGTTTAAGAAAAAAATTTAAGTTAGTTAAATTTTAAAACTCAAAATCAAATTAGAAATGAAATTAATTAAATGTAACTTAATTATTTTCTTAAACCAATCGCCAAACAATAAAAGAATAGATGAGGACGTTTTATTTGAACTCCCACTTATTCATGCGAACAACCATTGTTTATACAAATTGCACATGTTAGTTAGAAATTTGAAATTTTATTTATTTATTTTTTATAGGTAATTAGGTATGGTTCATTCAAAAATAGATTACAAAACTCAAATTTTAAAACAAAGAATATGAGTTGAAACAAATTAACTATCTCAAATAAAACTTTAAAATCTCTAAAATTTAATTCTCATAGTGGCCCACAATTTCAAAAATTTTATCAAAGTATATTATTGAGACTGTGTTCAGCCATACAATCATTTCACATATACAATTAAATTAAGATAGGGAAAGACAATATAGTTGCATTTGCACAAACCGTCTTAAAAACCTAACACATGGCATGAGCCCAATTGAAAACATCACCGTTTTCATATTGACGACTTGTCAATACCATCTTGGTACTCACTTAGCACCACTCTTTGCATCACTTGGAAGGAAGTTAATTTAAAACACAAAAATGAGCAAAAGACCCAATAGGATAACATTTGAACAAACTTTAGCACATCAAAACAATTAAGGTATTTAAATAAGTAATAAGGTGAGCAAAAAAAAAAAAAAGAATAACAAAGATTTTGCAAATATAGTAAAATGATTGAGAAAGAGATGAGACAATTATAATTAAATTTCGCATTCCTAACCCTATATATATATCATATATTTTAACATGCTTACAATGCCTCAGCCAATGCCCACGCTACAGACCCCCCGATCGAGGTTTAGGGGCTTGCCTTTAAGGTTACACTCTACATAACCCGATCTCTCTGGCTACTCAAAATAAACCACTAGGAGCGACTTGTCCTCGGCAACGTTTGGATTCCCTGTTATGCTTAGAATTTTTTATTCTGATTCTAAATCATAGTTTTTCAAAATCATTTGTCAAAACATGAAGTTGCTTATATTTACATGTTATTTACATTTCGCAAACTTATTACAATATGTAAAAACACATTTATAAACAATCTTGTTGGAAACATGCTCATCTCAAGGTAACAATATTTACCAAAACAAAACAATTTAATTTCAAATCATGTCTACCAAGAAAGGGATTAGAATCCTACCTCTTTCACAAAATGTTGTTCTCACAAACTTAGTTCACACAACGTAAGCTGCAACACTGACCAACGTTGACCATTTCTAACAAGGTTATCGAGGAACCAAAACAAGAACAAATCAGGCCATAAATTTGCATTATTTATAAATCAATCTCTTGTGTGCCTTTTATGTTTTAAAATGATTATGAGCATGGATTGGTTTTTCACAAATTTAAAACACAAAATAGAGATTTTAGGAGTGTTTAAACATGACAAAACATAGATTTTAGCAGTTTTTCACAAGTTTTTCACATGTGTTGGATTGGTTTCTCTTGTTGGGCTCGAATGGAGGTGACAGTATCTAAATCTATAGTGCGCGGTCAACACGCCTCCACTATTTTGGGCAAAACCCAATTTTTCTTCTCTCTGGTAGATTTGCAAAATTTTAAGTTTTTGGCTCAAACTGCTTCTAAATGACCCAAAACTATTCCAAAATATGTAGTAAACATTCTATAATAATAATAAATAAATTTCCATGACTTTTCATACCAAAATCATCATCAAAACCATATTTCTAACATTTGTTTGAAATAAAAATGAAAACATGCTCAAATTTGCTCTTCAAGCTCAAAAGCTTTAAACATTAATCATAATGCTATAAAGCTAGTTTTAAACAATCCTAACATGTTTCTAACATTGATATTGAACTAAAATGAAAGTTTATTTTGATTTGTAGCTCGAAGCTCATGTTTTTGTTCATCAACACTTAAATATACACATTAACATAAACTAGAAATTTATGTGGACTTTGAACATGAATATCATGCATTAAACTTGAAGAAAACACAAACTAAAAACCAAGTATGGATTAGAGAAAACCTACCTCAAAAATCCTTTGAAAAACACCAAATTTTTGTATTAAAAACCAAGCTTGAACTCTTGAAGTTGTCTGGCCATAGAGGTGATGTTTTTGCTGGCTTCGGTTAAGAGATTGAGCTATGTTTCTTCATGATTGTGGCTGGGTTTGAGCTATGTTTTTGGTTGCATTTTGGTGGTTTTTAGGCAAGAGAAAAGGCTGCTTCTCTTGTTGTTTTTGGGTGCCTTTTGTGGGCGTTTTCCTGCTTTTGGTTGGCTGCACTATTGGTAGTTCTTGGCTAGAATTTTTGCTTCAAGTATGTATTGTTTGATGAGTTCTTTTGGCTGCCCTGGTGTGTCTCTTTGGTTTGGTTTGCTGCAGCTAAATGGGAGAGAGAGGGAGAGGTAGGCATGGGAAAGAGGAGAGAAGAGTGATGAGAAGTGTGTAGGTGGTGTGCTCAAAGTGGTGGGATGGGGTTGTCTCCAATGCATGGGGGTTTAAAAAAATTTGGTTAGTGGGCTTGAGAGAGGGGCTGCACAGGTAGGAGTGGAGAGAAGGGTTGGGGTGTTTTTAAAATAAAGAGAAAATGTCGGGTTAAATTTAAAATAAAGGCTAAATATGGGTTATGAGTGTAAATAATGAAAATAGTGAGTATAATTTCAAAAATTAAAATTGAGATAAAAATGCATTCTAAATATGTAAATTGATATTTTTTATTGAAATTAAATTTTCACCATTAATTAGGCACACTAATTGATCAAATTTACACATAATAAATTATTAATTAAATTTTTGGACGTTAAGCTCCGTCCTCCTAAAAGAAAGTTTGTACTTGAAATTGGAGGTTACCTCAAAACCAAAAAAGGTGCGGGTATACTTCTTGCATTGTTGACTCTAGCTCCCAAGTTGCTTCATCCTCATGCTGTTGCTGCAATAGTACTTTGATTAATGGAATTTTTTTTGTCATCGTAAACTTGCTACCTTGTGATTAATGACTTGAGTCAGCGCCTCTTCGTAAGTCTTGTCTTCTTGGAGCGTTACATCATGCCATGAGATGACTATGTTGGGGTTAGGTTGGCACTTGCGGAGCATGGGCACATGAAAGACATTGTGAACATAGGACAATTCCTGAGGCAAGCCGAGGTGATTCACAACAACATCAATTCACTACAAGATGTGGGGATGGCCCAATGTGTCTTGATGCATGTTTCCTATGAACACCAAAACAAGTAATTCATGGAGACTTTGAATAAAACATAGTCGTCGTCTTGAAATTCCAAAGGTCTACATCTTGTGTCAACATAACTCTTCTAATGACTTAGACGATTCACAAGCGCTCACAAATAAAGGCAATTGTTTCATCGTTGTGTGGTGTATTATCTGGTTTAGTGGTGAGTCATCCCTAGGCTCTAGCCAACAAAGTTGAACCTAGTCTGGTCTACCTTCAAGTGCCTCAATAGAGACTTATAGATGATTGCTTAGTACCCTTTGTTATAAGAGAATTTAGCTAGGTTCAGGTGCTTATCCCAATATTTACTAAAGTCCAAGATGCAAACATGAAGCATATCCTTGAGAATCTAAAGAAATCTTTCAATGTATCCCTTGATCTAAGGATGAAAAATTGCGCTAAACTCAACTTCGCTCCGAAGGTTTCTTGAAAAATCTTCCAATACTTGACATTAAAATGAGGATCTCTATCTGAAGTGGTTGATGACGAAACCACATGTAATCAGACAAAGTGCTCAAAAACTCTTCCAAATCCTTCCTTGGACAATTAGCCTAAAATAAAATGAATAGGATGGTCCCAATTGGTAAATCTATCAACTGCAACCTAAGTAGCATCATACTTATGGTTAAACCATGTATCAACAAAATTTCCAGACCTAACACTATGTCGTCCTCAATGGAACCAAACTTAATATATGATCTAAAATGATCCCTACAATTTCATACAACTCTTAATGCTAATAAGTCAATGATTAGCTAATACATGTGAGATGATTCTTAAAAGAAGAAAAAAAAAAGACCTTAGTAGATAATTATTTTATCATTGGCCAATTCCTAGAAATATGTAATTTGAGCAAATATATATCCAAATGATGAATCACATAAACATCTTATGCATCCCCAAAAATATGACTTATGTCAAGGATAATGGATATACAATCCTAATTTGAGCCCTCTAATTCTCTCATGATAGTTCTTGAGGAATAAATATCTTGTAATTCAATGACTCGACAACATCCCTAATAGTTATGTTAAAGTTCAAATATGCATACTCAAATTACTAACATCAATTAATATGGTTCTTAAAGCAACACATGTCTCATCATGGACGCTAGAGTGTGATTTGTCTCCTAAGATACTGTAATCATGTCTAAAGGTCAAGGTCTTAGACTATATCTACCTGATCCTTGGTGTCACCCTAAAATTCAATCCCTATTTCCCATAAAGTCTTGTGTACCATCTTTGATGATTCAAACCAAACTGAATGACGTGATTACATTTCAAAATTCACTAATAAGAGAGCACAAGCTTAGTGTATTAGAAAGGAATTTCTCAAATCTTAAACAGGAGAAAATTTTAGACCTCATCAAATCTTTTAAAACTTAAGATCTCAAGATGTGCTTTCTACCAAAGAAAAAAGTTATAAATGATCACCAATCTCCTAAGGACCCCAAATGTTTAAATACCTAAGGTATAAATTTGAATAGGAAATGACCTCAAGGATCCCTCACATCATAACGTTATCTCATATTATAGTCTCCTTAATTGCTCACTCTTATCTATTCTCTCACTTATCTTACAACTTAGAATCCTCAAGATAGCCAATCCTTATAATTTCATTTCCATATTGAACCTTCAAACTTTATAGGTAGCTTACTTAACTAAGCCTCTATTCATTTTATAGTCAGCTAAACACTAGATAGAATATTTAAGCATTCTGCTATACTTGTAGTTGAGGAATCTAACCTTAGTCACATCAATATGTAAGCTTTAAATAATGGTTAACTCTACTCTAAACTTGGAACATAGCAAGATCGATTCTCTCTTGGAGTCTGTATTTGCAACAAAATAGCAATGACAATAACAATAATAATAGTCGTAATAGCAACAACAACAACAACAACAGCAACATTGATGATGATGATAATGATAATAAGAATGACAAGTATGTCAAATGATATTAAGTTTTCATCATTACTCAGCTTTCTAAGCTCAAGGTAAATTACACATCAAATCTACGGGTTGACTTTCGCCAATAAGAAAAGAAGGCCAGTAAGTACAAGCTATCATAATAATCTCAATCAGGAAAATGACATAGTCTTGATGATGACTTGGAGAAAATTAAAATACTAAAGTTAAATAATCAATATCATAGTTAAAATGACATTAAATCTCACGGTTTAGATATAGAAAACCTATGGGTTTTGCCCTACTAACCTCCCAAGTGTTTATAGCAGCTTTTGAGCATTCTTTTTGCAACATGGTCTGTGGCAATCACCACTATTCGAGGTAAGAAGAAGAGATTCGGAAATCTTATGAAGTTAATATATATGTATAAACTATCATCTAGGATAATGGATGTTTTGGCTTACCGAAATAAGTGGCAAAGTCTTAAGGGTAGACATCACTTAAATTCACACCTAGTGTAAACATCTAACTTGGTCCCCAATCGAAACTTGTGCCTTGGAACAAGATGGTATGACAAAGAAATGGGGTTAGAATCCCCAAACCTTAATATTAACTAGAGGCAACAGGATGAATGAAACAAAATCAATGACAAAGCCTTATAGCTTATTACCATCCTTCAAAATTTCATCATGATAATAAACTTTACTCCAATTCATTCATCTCCTAAAATGTAGTCTGTTATCTCTTCTCCGCATAATTATTTCTCCTAGGATAATTTGTCTTGCAAAAATATAGATGAATAATATTCACTTAATTTGGCCCTTTAAAATTATTCTCTTCTTAGATACCTCCCAAAAATAAAAATAAAAAAATTGACAATCATGTCATATTTCCTAAGCACATGAAGATTACCATCCTAAGGCTATTACGTACATAGGATATTAGGAAAATCCCTCTATATTTTTTTTCTTTTTTTATATCCACCATTATACTAATCTTCTTGTATGTTAAGGGACCAATGCTTCTTTCTTAAATTTTACGTGCAATATATCATTTTCTTCTATCCGTTAATCCTCATACACTTGCAGCAGTCACATACACTATATAGATTTATGAAAAACTAAACTTGAATATTCCACCGGTTCACGTGGCACCAAGATTCAAGATTGTGACTTCAAACTCAAAACTTATTAATTATAATCTCAAATCTCCCGTGAGCAACTTATAATCAAGGTATATCCATAGGAATGCATCAAGAATGTGTAACCTTGATGTTCTTATTAATAATTCCCTAAGGGAATGCACAAAATTACTTATTAATACATATAATGACTAATTGGGTTTCTAGAAATTAAATGTTGCGGCATACAAATGGAATTCCTAAATTGGATCTTCGTCTGCTAGGGCAAGTTGTAATTTTCTCAAAATTTCAACTTAAAAGATACAAGGTCTGTCAGCTATAATAGAAATATAAATCGTGGCGGAACTATGAATTATCTATTTAATACCCGTTTAATTCTTCTACTTAAAGGGAACTTCATCCTTAAGGCCTTATATCAAGTCGACATCTAGATCTCATGAATTTGTCGCACAACAAACTCTTAAACTTTCTTGTACAGTGTACCCAACTGGTATTGGCATGACAAATGCCCCTTCAATGAAAACCATTTAAACAAAACAATAATTTCAAAACTTTTAGGCAAAAAAACATTGGAAGAAACAAAACTCTTTTTTTAACACCAAAAGTGAAAGAAAACTTGCACGGTTCAATTCCAATGACTCTGAAGCCTTGCCCGGATACCAGATATGTCACGATCCAAAAATAAGGCATGACATGTAGGATTAGTTTAAGAAAATAGTTTAAGTAAAGTAAAATTTTAAAACTCAAAATCAAATTAGAAATAAAATTAATTAAATGTAACTTAATTATTTTCCTAAACCAATCCCTGAATAATAAAAGAATAGATAATGACGTTTTATTTTAACTCCCACTTATTCATGTTAACAACCATTGTCTATACAAATTACACATGTTATTTAGAAAGTCAAAATTTTATTTATTTGATAGGTATAGATCTATCAAAAATAGACAACAAATCACAAATTTTAAAACAAAGAATATGAGTTGAAACGAAATAACTATCTAAAATAAAACTTTAGAATTTCTAAAATTTAATTTATAGTGACCCACAATTTTACAAATTTTATCAAAGTACATCATAGGGACAGTGGTCGGCCATACAGTCATTTCATATATACAATTAAATTAAGATAGGGAAAGACAATATAGTTGCACTAGCACAAACACTCTTTGAAACCTAACACATGTCATGAGCCCAATTGAAAACATCACGGTATACATATTGAAGACTTGTCAACACTATCTTGATACTCGCTTAGCACCACTCTCTGCATCACCTAGAAGGAGGTTGATTTAAAACACAAAAATGAGTGAAAGTCCTAGTAGGAAAACATTTGAACAAACCCTAGCACATCAAAACAATTAAGGTATATTTAAATATGCAATAACGTGAGCAAGAAAATAATTGGATATCAAAATTTTGCAAATATAGTAAAATGATTGAGAAAGAGATGAGACAATTATAATTAAATTTCCCATTCCTAACCCAGTATATATATCATATACTTTAATATAATTATAATGCCTCAGCCAATGCCTACACTATGGAGCACCCCGATCGAAGTTTAGGGGCCTACCCCAAGGTTACACTCTATTCAACCCGATCTCTCTGGCTACTCAAAACCAACCACCAAAAGCCACTTGTTAGCGATAGCATTTAGATTCCCCATTATGCTCAGAATTTCTTATTCCAAGTCTAAATCACAATTTCTCAAAATCAATCTTCAATGCTTTGCTTCTTGCTTCTCCATGTTATAGATTACCTCCTAAAAAGATACAATAGCCTGAGGTTCATCTTCTATCAACAAGTGATCTAGCATACTCTGCATCTGTGTAAGCCTCCAGAGTAATACTTCCTCCTTTCTTGAACAAAATTTCTCTTTTGGAGTTGCCTTTTAGAAACTGGAGAATTCTATATACGGCCTTGAGATGCATCTCTTTGGGATTGTGCATAAACTGGCTAACAACACTTGCTACAAAGGCAATGTCTAGTCTCATACGGGCCAAGTAGATCAATTTCACTACCAATCTCTGGTAAGAACTCTTGTCTACCATAGTGTCTTCTAGAGCTTCATAAAGGCCATGATTAAACTCAATAGGTGTTTCAACTAGTTCACATCCAGATTTCCAGTTTCCTTCACCAAATTAATCACATATTTTTATTGTGATATGAAAATGCCTTGTTTAGAATGAGCCACTTCAATAACTAAGAAATACTTTAACTTCCCAAGCTCCTTAATGTCAAATTCTTTCTATAGACATTTTTTCAAATCTACATATCTTCTGTATCATTGCCAATCACTATGATATCATCAACACACACCAATAGCATCATTACTCCCCTTGCCATTGAATGTCTCACAAACAAAGTGTGATCTCCTTGGCTTTGTTTATAACCTAAGGTAATCATCACCCTAGGAAATCTGCCGAACTAGGCTCTTGGAGATTGTTTTAAACCATATAAAGCTTTCTTTAACTTGCACACCATTCCTTCTTTAGATTCAAATCCAAGAGGAACTTCCATATAAATCTCCTCTCAAGATCCCCATGTAGGAAGGCATTCTTCACGTCAAACTGCTGTAAATTCCATCCAAAATTGGCAGCTAATGATAAAAGGACTGGACTATATTCATTTTTGCAACAGGAGTGAATGTCTCAATGTAGGCTATGCCATAGGTCTATGCATTTTCTTTAGCCACTAGTCTCACCTTATATCTCTACAATGAACCATCAGACCTATATTTCATATTGAAGACCCATTTGTATCCCACCAATTTCTTCCCTTTCAATAACTTTACTAACTCCCATGTCATGTTCTTCTTAAACTCCTCCATCTCTAGCTTCATGGCATCCTCACGCTCTTTGTTTCCCAATGCCTTGGATAGATTTCTTAGAATAAGAATTGTATGGAGATTGCTAAATAAGGCTTTATGGTTTTGGGATAGAATTTTATAAGACATGAATAGGTATAAGGGATGTTTTGTATAAATTCAAGTTCCTTTTTCTAAGGGCAATGGGTAGGTCATGATCATTTTGAACTAGAGCACAAGATGGGGATTGAATTTGCACAGCTCGAGGGATTCACACTTTCCTCCTTGAATAGGTATGCAGTGGTTAAGTAGAGTCTAGATTTCCTTTCACCTGTACCATTTCATGTCACTTGGGTGACTCAACAGACATAGATTTAGTTGGGACCACAACAAGAACAGAGTGAGACTTAATACGCATAGACTAGATAGGCACGACAGATTTGATAGGCACATACATGGATTGATTGGGAAAGTCAAGGAGATCATGCCTTTTTCTCCATCTTCACTTTATTTCTCCCCCTAAAGATAGGACTCTTGGAAGTGCAACTTTGATTTGACAAAGGTAACATTAGTAAAAACAAATACTTTTCTTGTAGGTGGGTGAAAACAATTGTACCCTTTTTGCATAGAGGAATACCTAATGAAGACACACTTGAGAGCACGTGGATCAAGTTTCTGAGATGTTGAGAATGAATATGAACAAAGGTGACACTTCCAAATATTCTAGGAGTGAGATTGTTGGAGGTATAAAAGTTGGAAAAGAATTTTGTAAGAATTGCCATTGGACTTTTGAAATCAAGAACCTTTGTAGGAAGTCCATTTATAAGATGAGCAGCAATTAGGATTGCTTCTCCCCAATATTGCTTAAGGACCCTTTTAGGAACAATAGTGCTCTTGTGGCAGCAAGGAGGTGAACATTCTCTCGTTCGGCCAACCGTTCTGGTTGAGGTGTAGTGAGATAAGAAGACTCATGAATAATTCCTTATTTTTCAAAAAAGGAGAGAGAAATTGATTGAAGTAGTCCTTTGCATAATCTGAATGAAATCTTTTAATACTTACATCAAATTGTGTTTTGACCATGTTGTAGAAGTTGGGAAAAATTTTGCTAACATCAGACTTAGTTTTCATAAGATATATCCTTGTTACATGAGCACAATAATCAATAAACGACACAAACCACCTTACTCTTGAAATATTTGGAACGGTAGATGGGCCCCAAATGTCACTATGATAACAGTGAAAGGAACCAAAGTTTTTGTATCACTTATTTGAAAGACGTGCATTTGTGTTTTACAAGTTCACAATCATTACAATGAAAATGCTCAAGAACCGACCCTTTGAATAAAGACGAAAACATAACTTTAAGAACTCTAAATTATTGATGACGTAAACAATGAATAAAGACGAAAACATAACTTTAAGAACTCTAAATTATTGATGACGTAAACAATGATCTTATCTTTATTGGAAATAACAGACTTAGAAAGGAGTGATGTAGGAAAAGAATTCTCAACTCTAGTTCTTCCACCTTGTTCATCTAGGTAGTAAAGACTATCTCTTTCACTAACACATTCAATCGTCCTCCTCGTGCCCTATTCCTAAAAAAAATACAATGAGAAGGGAAAAAACACATTTGAAATTTGAATCTTTAGTGAATTTTTGGATTGAGATTAGGTATGCATAAAGTTTGGGAACATGCAAGACATTTTTAAGAGTGAGCGAATCGTTTATAAAAATGTTTCCTTGACCTGCAACCATAATAATGGATCCATTTGCTAAGGTTATTTTTTTATGACCACGGCAAGGTATGTGTGAGGTAAACAGTTTAGAGGAACATGTCATATGGTTTGTAGCTCCTGACTCACCCACATGTTTTGAGAAATATTATCTAAGAAATTATCAACACAAAAAAAGGATGATTACCTAAAAAAGCCAATGAGCATGTACTTGCAGCCCGTTTTTCAAGTGTTCCCAAATAAATTCTTCAACTTCTCAAGTTCCTCCCTATTGAACTCCATTATTGGGTTTGATGGGCTGCATCCTTCATTGCTGGCCATCTGGGCTTGTCCTTATTCTCCCAAATTCCAGTCACTTTGATTCCTTGGAGGCCTACCATAAAGCTTCTAGAATTTATACATTGTATGGTGATGTTTCTTGCAATAGGTACAAAACAAAGAGTCCCAGTTAGAGAGCCCAAGGGTGTCTGGTGTTTGCCCTTTGTTTTTAGCTATCTTCAATAAATTTGCCTTGTCAGCATGTGTTTTAGTAGGGCTAAAATTTTTTGCACCAATAGGTTTTGCTATAAGGGCCGAACTGTCACCAACATAAGTCTCAAGCATCACTCTTCTTCTCCCTTCTTCTGCCCGAATTATAGGGATGGTTTCATTCAAAAAGGGTAGATCTTCTTTTCCTAAGATCTGCACTCTCATAGCATCAAACTCAACATTAAGACTCACAAGAAAGACATAAAGCATTCTTTTTTGACACACCATTTGAGAATGGCTGCATCTTTACTGCAACTCATTTGAATGCATTGATAATGATCCATCTCTTGCCAAAAACCTTGCAAAAAATTAACGTACTCCATAACTAATCGTGATCCTTGTTTCGTTGTCTTAATCTCATAGATTTGTGCAGCATCATGAACCTTAGAGTAGCTTTGTATTATGGCATCCCATATCTTCTTGACTATATCGAGAAATATATAAGTATCAGTGATTACCAGATACAACGAATTCCATAGCCACGACATCACCATCGAATCTTGCTCATCTGAGACGTTGAATTTAAGATCCCCCTTCTTTGGTCCCGTGCCCAACAATGATTGAGTTTGCCTTTACCCTTCAAAAAAGTATGGACCAAATGTGACCGTGTCAAGTAGTTTTTTCCATTAAGCCTGTAAACAGCCTATATGTTCTGTAAATCTCCTGTTGAAACTGCAGTAGGGTTCTCAGTTGAAGACACATCTGTGGTAGGGCTGGTTTCAATGGATTCAGCCATGGTTGTTGACATATTTTTAAGGCAAATATGGACGATAAGGTAAGGAATAAATTTGGATAAAAAAACTAGGAAATTTGGATTCAAAGAAAGGCCAAGGAAGATCAGTTTTAAGGGAGGGCGGTGAGAGAATTTTTTAGGAAAGAGCTTAAAGAAAGGAACAAAAAAAAAGGAAAGTGGCAATGAATACGGCAATAAGTTTGATTGTGGCAATGAAGGCCACATGTATATAGGAACCTGGAAAAATGGCAAAGAAATTTCACCAATGAAGGCTAAATAATCATTGAGAAATGTACTCTGTTTTAGGACTAAAAACAAAGTGAAAACAAAAACTGTAGTATTATTTCCCAAGAAAAAGGCGTAGGGCTTTGGTACTATGTCACAAATGGTTAGGAGAAAAACTTCCTTTAACTTGCTGAATAGAATACATATGTTTTTATAGTAAAAAGAAAGAAAGAAAAATAAGAAAAAACTACACAATTAGGAGACTAATTCCTGAAATTAAGTAACTTTTGTTTAGTGACATAATTCCTCAAATTAGGGAAACTAATTTCCCAATAACCATATCCTAAAATAAGGGATACTAGTTTCCCAATTACCATATTTCATCACAATTAGACTCCTACATCTTTTGCAAAATGTCTAAGAAGAGTTCTCACAAATCTAGGTCGCACAACGCTACCCAATCTTGTCCATTTCCAACAAGGTTAGCGAGGAACCAAAACAAGAACAAATAAGACCATAAATATGCATTATATATAAATGAATCTCTTATGTGCCTTTTATGTTTTAAAATGATCATGAGCATGAATTGGTTTTTTAAAACTTTAATACACAAAAATAGAGGTATTAGGAGTGTTTAAACATGACAAAACACAGAGGAACAAAATCAGGACAAAACCCAGTTTTTCCTCCCTTAAGCAGATTTGTAAAATTTTATGTTTTTGGCTCAAACTACTTCTAAATAGCCTAAAACCGCTCCAAAATGTGTACTAAACATTCTATAATCTTAGTAAATATATTTACGTGAATTTTTATACCAAAATCATCATCAAAATCATATTTCAAGCATTTTTTTGAAACAAAAATGAAAACATGCTCAAATTTGCTCTTCAAGCTCAAAACCTTTAGATATCAATGATAAGCTATGGAAGCTAGTTTCAAACATTCCTCACATGATTCTAACATTGATGTTTAACCAAAATGAAAGTTTATTTTGGGTTTTAGCTCAACGCTCAAGTTTTTGTTCATCAACATTTAAATGTACACATTAACATAAACCAAAAATTTATGTGAACTTAGAAGACGAAAATCATGCATTATACTTAAAGAAAATACAAACTAAAAACCAAGTTTAGATGAGAGAAAACATACCTCAACATTCCTTTGAAAAACACCAAATTTTTGGATTAAAAATCAAGCTTGGACTCTTGAAGTTGTCTGGCCATAGAGGTGATGTTTTTGCTGGTTTTCTATTGAGAAATTGAGTTGTGCTTCTTGGTGATTTTGGCTGGATTTGAGCTATGTTTTTGGCAACATTTTTTGTGGTTTTTGGGCAAGAATAAAGGCTGTTTTTCTTGGTTTTTTGGGTGCTTTTGTGGTCGTTTTCATGCTTTTGGTTAGCTATACTATTGGTTGTTCTTGGTTGGAATTTTTTCTTCAAGTGTGTTTTGTTTGTTGAGTTCTTTTGGCTACTTGGTGTGTGTCTTTGGTTTGGTTTCCTATAGCAAAATGAGATAAAGAAGGAGAGGTAAGCGTGGGAGAGAGGGGAGAAGAGTGAGGAGGAGTGTGTGGGTGGTGTGCTCAAAGTGGGATGGGGTCTCAAGGTGGGGTTGTCTCCAATGCATGGGGGCTTAAAAAAAAATTGGTCAGTGGGCTTTGGGAGAAGGGCTGCATGGGTAGGAGTGGAGAGAAGGGTTGGCGTGTTTTTGTAATAAAAGAAAAATGTGGGAGTAAATTTGAAATAAAGGTTAAATGTGGGGTATGAGTTTAAATAATGAAAATAGTATAAATTCAAAAATTAAAATTGAGATAACATGCATTTAGTGTAAATAATAAAAATAATGGATATAATTTGAAAAATTAAAATTGAGATAAAAATGCATTCTAAATATGTAAAAGGATATTATTTGTGAAAAAATAATTTTTTACATCTCAAAATTAATTAGGCACACTAATTGTTTGAATTTACACATAATAAATTGTAAATTAAATTTTTGGATGTTACAAGAATTTTAAGCAAAATTATAAATTAGAAATAGTTGTCTCCTAAACAACATATTGACTAATTCATGGAGATATAATTTGAAACATATGTTAAGCCTGCAAAATAATCAAATTGGTTAACTTAAAAGTGTCGATAGATAAATGACAAGGAATACTTAAATGCATTATAGTTTCTTTGTGGCCATTAAAAAAAAAATATCAAAAGTTATCGACAAATTCTATAAAGAGACTAAAAAATAAGTTAAGATTCTCCAACTGACTAAGTGAAAAAAGACTCACCTCTAAGGAACCACTTGAAAGGGCAAAATCTCAAGTAGTCATCATCTTGTTTCACTCAAGACCACCACTTCCTACATCTCCACATGGTAGCATTAACTTTTCAGTGGTGTTTGCTACACTGTGATTGAGAAAACATAAAAGTATATAGCAAAACTAGAGATCAGGGTTGATACAAAAATATTTCCTTTGACTATGAAATAGGCAAAGAAAACAAAAATAGAAATAAATAGATTTTCAACACAAGAAAAATGTTAGTGATGCGTCCTACGCCAATTATGTAATGACCACATTTTGGCTTCGTTTTATTTGCATTTTATTGATAAAGAGGCATTTTCATTATTGTTTTTTATTCTAATTCCATGAATAGTTGATTCTGCCTAAGGTCATCAAGTATGTGACTTGATAGTAAAACTCTTAGGTGAAAATTAAATTCTATTCTGAATTATCCTTAGTCGGTCATTATTATTGGGATAATAATGAATAAAAACTAGGATGGAGTTTAACTGATGATTATGCTTTACTAATCATGTGTATGAGATACTAAGTCAACTCATAGGTACATATTTGAGAAATGATGTATTGGATCGACCCGCTATGAGAATACTACATGGATAATTGTCATAAGTGATTCTCATCACAATAGTATTATCCTAGTCCTATGACTTGAACTCACCATTGTTTCATACATGATAAGTTCTATATTTTGACACATTCTAATTTATCTTTAACAGGATGATGAAATGGATTGTTGTTGGATATAGAGTGGATCATGTGAGGAATGTCAGTGATTAAGAAGGAATTTGTCCCTCATTTATTATTAGAAAGATATCTATAGGCCCCTCGATAAGTTAGACTAAAGAAAAATATATGGCCATACTGGAATGAATTGATAAGGGTTATCAGTATTAGTCTACTAAAGATCGAGAAATAATAACATTGAATAGTATAAGGATGACACATGCCATGCCTTATGTTCAATCAAGGTATCTAGTGACAAAAAGACTTTAATACTAATTGTGGATTAGGTTATGTTGGATTATTGACATTCGCATAACTTGGGTAATCATAATGTCTTGCTAGAGGACGCTTATGATTTGTAGGCCAAAAACAGAATTTCAAGCCCACTACCAACGTTATGTAAACCTATAAGGTCACACACTTAGAATAGACCAAAAACGAATTTTGGGTTTACTGTGTCTAAATTTAATATACTTGATAATGTCTAGATTTTATGTACTAGATATGTCTAGGTTCATAAAATTTGACATTATCTAGATTCTCTGAATCATATTCAAATTACAGATATGGTTTAGATTCTATAATTCATATTTGAATTACAGACATTGTCTAAATTCTCTGAATCATATTCGAATTACAGTTTCCTTAGTTAAAATATGACTCTATCTCGAAGTCAAAAGATATATATATATATCTGTTTTAGGGCTTCTGGCTAAATTAGATGAGAAAAGGCATTCTCTTATTCTAAAGGTAGAAAATATTAAAACCCTAAAATTAGACAGAGTCATTCAACGCAAGGAGAGGGTGCTAACTCACCAATTCGGTTTTTGAGAGAGTCTGTTCATATGGATACCTGTAACGCCCCCTTACGGACGTCACAATAATTGTTACTTTTATCCTTGTTATCATTATTTTTAAAATAAACCATTTAAATTTAAACATAATTTGATAAACATATCCCAGGATCCATGCATACGAATTTTTTTTTTTAAACAACTTACCGGATTTACTTCTCTTGCCTCGATTAGCCTAACGAAACACTACCTATAGTGTTCAGCTATTCGATCACCTATAGAAATGGTTAGTTTATAATTCAATCATTTACTAAATTATAGACACACAAACCCTCAAATAATGTTCAAGTCTCTAGAGAAAAATACTTGTATATCCAAATATTTTAAACAGATCAAAATAAAGAAACATGGCGCAGTCCTCAAGACACCACAATTAAAGAAATATTAAACAATCTCAAAAGTCTATAAGAAAATAAATCAAGTCTTGAATCAACATCAGTGCGGAAAATAAAATAAAATCAATAACAAAATCATTGGTCAAGTAATTAATTTTTTTTTTGGCGTGATTCCGTTTCCAATCCAACACTCCTAGCGCACACGCCCACCTCCGTCCTCCACCTATTCCATATGCTTTTTACCTTTGCCTGCAACATGATACAAAAACTAAGTAAGCATAAGCTTAGTAAGTATACTTTTCTATCTCACAACATAAAACATTTTATGAACATCTTTATGAAACATCATATTCATCATCATCATTAACATAAGAGTGCATTTGGCACAGTTTTATATATAACATATCTTTCATTATCATTATCCATATTAAAAACTTAATTCATTTTATCTTTGGGGCCCAAGTGTTGTACCATAAACATCATCATCGTAGGCACGCCATCATGAGAGGAAAGAGGTAGCTAATCCCAAACCAAACATGACAATTCCAACCTTTGGGACATCACAAACATAAACATAAACATAGGGTGTGCAACACTTAATTAAGTGATATATAATATATATATTTTTAACATACCTCATCATTGAAACATTCGTTAAACATTCTTGTTGCAATAAGAGTTTTCATGAGAAAACAACATGTAAAAACAAACTTAAAAATTATCATAAAACATGTTCTCAAAACTTTTTCATAAACTTTTATTATGTTGTAGGTGGGAATGTACTTACTTGACTTGCTTACTTAAACCTCATCTTAGATGACATCGTTGCGATCTTGATGTGCTCACTTCTTGGTGTGTTCATGTCATACATCCATATACAAATAAAAATAAATTTCATTCCTATGAAATCATCCAAAACCATATGACATTATTCATACTCCCGTCTTAAGAATTACAAAAACACACATATACTTTACTAACTTATAAATACTCATGCAAAAACTGCAATAATAATACCTGCCTAACCCTTATGTATTCATAATTTAATAACGCATAATTCACACACAATTAAAGCATGAGACTCTAGAGGGATAAAGCTAACATATATACATAATATCATGATTTCTCGTTGGTCATAAAAATTCCATTTGATAACCAAAACAAGTCACATACTTCATAGCATAAAATTTGCCAATAATAGTTAGGTAGTGAATAATCATATCTAACATTCATATAATAAAATATCTACTTCACAAAATAATTCCACAAAAATCTTGCATCTAATGGACACCTAAAACTATAACATATCCTAGAATTAGCTTCAAATAAATTTTCAACAATTCAAAACATTTATTAGAATTCAAAGACAAAATAAACCTTAAACACATAGGGCAGTGAGCAACACAAGTTCATCATACTCAAATAATTAAAATAAAATTTATTTAACCCTAAAATTTTATGACAACCTATAAACATCCCATACTATCATTGAACATCACCTTATCATGTAATAACATCAAGTAGCACAAAATCACAATTTATGAATTTAGAGCATGTTTCCCAATAGTAGGCAAAATGACCTTTATTCACTTAAAAATTTATAATAATTTCATCTTAACTCCAAATCAGCTAGACTCAAAAACAATAACTTTTATTCACCTAAAAATTTACAATAATTACAAACTAGACTCAAAAACAAAGAATTTGATATATTACAAGCATATTTTCACAATAATTTATGTTGGAAACAAAGTGCGCAGCTAAATTTTAAAAATTTTTCATCAGAGTAATTTTCAAAACACAAGTTTGACATGTTATATGTATAAATTAGATAAATCTTACTAACCACAGTGTGCCGAAGAACCTCCGCAGCCTGTGAAGAGAAGTAATGTTCCAGAAGAGCCTCAACCAACTGGTCTTTTTTGCTATTCTCTATCCACAACCGGAGTGAGTGTGGGCTCACACGTACAACTCTTCCACCGGTGACTCTCCTTCAAACCAACAGAGAGAACCCAAAGCTAGTGCTTGTGATTTGTGAACAAAAGCTCTCAGGGAGTTTTCAGATGCTCACTAGAAGAGTATCACTCTTAATCTCTCAAATTGATCTCTATTGATTTGAGTAAATCATGAGACTCACTCCCTTTTTTATACCTATTGGTCCTGGGGTCAGTCCATATCAGATTAGGTCTCAAAAACTCGAAACAGAATCAAGTTCGGATCAATATCTGATAAGATCCACGTCAAAACACGTAATCTTATCTCTCGCTGATCGGCAGGACAAACATTCTGATCGACAAGTGATGAGATTGTAAAGTGTATATTTTCTAAGGCTTAAATTATTTGTTTACACTTTTATTTCTCATTAAATCCTCTAATTAATAGCATTTTGTGTTAATAAGTATTTTTGTGTCATGGTGTGAAAATATGTTTAAAAATACGTTTTTAGTGTGGTTTTAAGTTTTTAGTAATTATTGGAGTCATTTTAGTGCGTTAAATAAGTGTCTAGTCTATAAATAGTCAAAACCGTAAAAGTAATGCAGTTATTTTATTTTAAGTTTTAGTGTGTTTGGGAGTGTGTTTTAAGTTTATAAATATGTCTTATTATATTTTTAGTAATTTTTAAAAATAGTTCCAAGTCATAAAAATTATATCTGGGCTCAACCGCTAGAGACTGAAAATTTTAGGAGTTTTTATCTATTTTTGTGTGTTTTATTTTAAAATAAATATTTTTAATAAATATTATGTTTGTAAAATAATTAATATTAGTGTGTTTGTGATTTTAGATTTGAAATCTGGAGGAAAAATGGAGCAAAACGACACCAAAACGGATAAAATCGGACATCAAATGCATCAAAAAGATAAAATAAAATTCAAATTTAAATTAAATGGGACACGTGGCATCATGAGAGCCGTTAGATCACCTGCCAAATCAATCTCAGCCATCCGAGGAAGAGACGTGTGTCAACACGTCATTCGGTGCGTCAGCGGAACCTCAAAGTGCGACCACGTGTCGGGATATGATTGGCGCATGCTTTACACACGCCGACAAAGCTGAGCGTGTCCTAGAGGGTGCAGCAGGCTTGTCTGATCGAGTGCGGTCATGTTCACATGCATTCGTTCTCTAAACCGTCAGATCTGAATTCTTTGACTCATCCATCAGCCTTAAATCTTCGTTCCACCTGGCCCAATTTGCGAGCGTCTGACAGCCATTGGATCGAGTGATTAACGGCCACGATCATCCCGTTTAAGTGTTGCAGTGTACCGCGAGGCAGAGAATCTCAAAGACAGATTTGCACTCTCATGAACGCAGATCAACGTGAAAGAAGAAGGAAAATAATTCAAAATCGTCAACTTTCAACAGGAAATGACATTAATTATAAGTGGACGTTTGCAAAGCTGATTCACTATAAATGCCAAGGCTTTTGCCTCAGTTGAGGGGGCCTCCTCGCAGCATAAAAATGCTGTTGTAATAATTATAGTCTAGTTTTTATTTTAGTTTTTAGTCTAGTTTCTTGTAAAATATTTTCTAGTTTATGTTGTAAAAATTATGTTTAATAATATCAATAGTACTTTATTAATTATGTCTTTCTAAATTTCTTTTTAGCTAAAGGGAGAGGGGGAAATTCTGGCAAAATTATCTTAAATATTTTTGGTTTTTCTTAGTTTTCTAAGCTGTTGTAATGCCAAAATATTATCTTAGAAAACCTAGAATTTCAATATTTCTTAGCTAGAACTCTGCCAAAATCACGGTTCTGATTTATCGATAACATAGACTGGCACGGATAATGCTTGGGAGGACCTTGATTACTCATAGACAGAGAATAGCTTGGTAAATGCTTAACTTACTATCTTGGTTGTTATTTTAGTTAGGTTATGTTGAAATGCTGCTTATTTATTAAGTTGAGTTTTTGCTGCATTATAGACATGGAATGGCACATTAAATGCTTTGTAAATCTTGATTTATCGTCGACATAGGATGGTATAGTGTATACTTAAACCAACTAATAAATAAAAAGATAAACTAAAATACATTGAAAATAATTGTCAGAACAGAACCTTTGAACCTCAGCCCTATTATTATTGTTGTCTTACTTCCTTAAATTGTCGTTATTATTGTTGTTACTCTGCTTAAATTATTATTTGTATTTCTTATTATTAAAGTTCCAAATTATCAAAACTTAAAGATGAAAAATGTTGTAAAAAAAATGTGTAAATATTGTAAATACATTCTGTGAATAATAAATATTAATCCTCAAATTTTTTAGTTTAAATAAAAAGAAAAAGTTAATATAATACATGTACTAGAACTAAATAAATCCTTCCTTGTGGGTTCGACCTTGGATTCATCGAGAAAATATTACTTGAGACAACCTTATACTTGAGGTTAGTTTAAAATGCGTAAATAGACGCGAGACCAAGATTTTGGCGCCGTTGCTGGGGAAGGTATTGTTTTTAGTATAGTATAATATTGTGTAATATATTTTCTCTTTCTTTTTATTTTTCTTTTATATATTACTAACTTTTCTTTTCTTTTGTTTTATTTCTTTTCTTTTGTTAATATCTTCTGTTTTGCAAGTATTAAGTACTGTTCACTTAGAAATCTGCATGCATTTTCTATAAGTTACTATTTGTGGTAGATACTATTCATGTCACTATTTTAATATTCAAAAAATAAAAAAAAAATAAAAATATATATAAAAAAATATTAAAATCAAAAAAATCAAAAATCATAAAAAATCATAAAAATTTTATTTTCTCTCATTTCTTTTGTAAAATATTTATTTTGCTAGTTTTAGGTTTTTGCCTTAGAAATAAAACTTCATAAAATTTTAGATTAGGTTTTCCATAATACTTAATAAACAAATTGTGTTTTTGTGAAAAATATTTTTTTTGAGAAAGTTTTGTTTGGGGACTGGTACTGGTTCAAAATTTTTTTCCCATAACCGGTTCACTTTTGGAGATTCTCCCAACACCAGTCATTCCTGAAACGTTGTTCTATCAAAGAGATTGGTTCTTAAGGAGCCTTGGCACCACCAATCTTTCTTGGGGGCATTCTTGAAAAAGTATAATTCGTAACTTCACAAAATCAATAAGGCAGATACTTTTCATTTACTACTCTACTCTCCCTGAGTGGAGAAAAGCTTAGTATTTGTCTATAAAATTTTGTAAATATTTAAATAATTTGTATACAAGTTTGGTATCATGAGTCTAATAGTCGTAGGTTAGTTAGGAAAAGTTTAGAATCACATTTCGTCTCTGTTTTGTCTTCAAATTCACCAAAAATGGTTGATGATGAAATTGTTCATAATGAAAATATTGATAATCAACAAATCATCAATCCTGTTGTTCGCTCAATGAGAGATTATTTGCAACCACTCCGTGAATCCACTCCATCATGTTTGGTTTTTCCTCTCAATGCTCATCACTTTAGGTTTAAACCTGGAATGATCAACTTGCTTCCCAATTTTCATGGCTTAGAATCTGAAAATCCATATCTGCACCTTAGAGAGTTTGAAGATGTTTGTGCTACCTTCACTGACCAGGAAGTTTCAAATGAAATTGTTAAGCTTAAGCTTTTTCCTTTTTCTTTAAAAGACAAAGCTAAAACTTGGCTTACTTCTTTAAAACCTAGGTCAATAGGTACATGGAAAGAAATGCAAACTGAGTTTCTGAAAAAATTCTTTCCAACACATAAGACCAATGCTTTGAGAAAACAAATTCAAAATTTTTCCCAAAATGCAAAAGAAGTTTATTTCCAAAGTTGGGAACGATTTAAAGATTTGTTGAATTCTTGCCCACATCATGGTTTTAAAGAATGGCGTTACATTAGTTTTTTTTATGAAGGCTTAACTCCTGAAACCCGTCAATTTGTTGAAACAATGTGTAATGGAGAATTCCTTGATAAAGAACCTGATGAAGCATTAGATTTCCTTGATAATTTGGCTGATAACTCTCAATACTGGCAACATAGTAATTCTGAAGGCTCAATTAGATCTAATCTTGCTAATGCTCAAAGAGTTGTCCATCAACTTAGTCAAGAAAATGATCTAAGTGTTAGAATTGCATGTTTGACTAAAAAGATTGAAGCCATGGAACGAAGAAATGTCCAAGAACCAAAAATTGAAATTTTGTGTAGTGTTTGCCAAACTCTAGGACACTCAACCTATGAATGCTCAATTTTTAAGGAAGAGTCCCATGAACAGGTGAATTACACAAATCAATTGGACCCACCTAGAAAGCCATTTCCATCCCCACATTCTGACACATACAATTCACAATGGAAAAACCATCCCAATTTCAGTTGGAGAAATGATCAACCACAACAGCAATATCAACCACCACCACCATTTCCACCACAAAACTCTCAAGGCCGACCACCATTTCCATCAAATTCTCAAAATTTTCAAAGGCCTCCACAAAATTTTTCTGAAAATCTCCATTCTCGAGTCAAAACTCTTGAAGACACTTTGCAAACTTTTATTCAAGCTCAAAAATCATTCATTCAAAAACAGGAAGTTCATAACACTCGCACTTCTCAAGCCATTCATGAAATTAAAGAATCCATTTCTAAACTCACTTCTTCTCTTCACATTCAAGAAAAAGGCAAATTTCTTGCTCAACCTATACATTATCCATCTGCAAATGAAATTGCCTCTTCTAGTTCACAGGCACAACAAGAAACTGTTAATTTTGTTACAACTCTTCGAAGTGGAAAAACTGTTGATAAAACAAATCTTTTAAAAGATCAGAACGTTAATTCAACTTTGAAAAGTGGTGATAAAATTAATAGTGATGAGGAAAATTCTAAAAAAGAAAAGAGTGTTTCAAAAGAGAAATTTGTTCCAAAGATTCCATTCCCTCAAGCTTTGCTTTCAAAAGAGAAGTTTGACAAAAATGCTAAAATTTTTGAACTGTTTAAACAAGTCAAAATTAACACTCCACTTTTAGATGCAATCAAACAACTCCCATTTTATGCAAATTTTTGAAAGATTGTTGTACAATTAAAAGAAAGCATAATGTGACTAAAATTGCATTTTTAGCTGAGAATGTTAGCTCCATCATTCAACATGATTCATCATTGAAATACAAAGATCCTGGTTGTCCCACAATTTCTTGCATCATCGGAAATACTCAAATTCAACATGCTTTGTTAGACCTTGGTGCTAGTGTCAACCTCTTACCTTATTCTGTTTATTAGCAATTAGGTCTAGGTGAACTAAAGCCAACTTCTGTCACACTTCAACTAGTTGATCGATCTATAAAAATTCCAAGAGGTGTTGTCAAGGATGTGTTAGTCCAAATTGATAAATTTTACTACCCAGTGGATTTCATTGTTTTGGATACACAACCTATCACAAATTCAAATGTTTAAATTCCTGTCATTTTGGGTCGTCCATTTCTTGCAACTTCTAATGCTTTGATTAATTGTAGAAATGGAATACTAAAATTGTCTTTCGGGAATATGACTTCAGAATTCAACGTTTTTAACATGGCACAATCACCCTCTGGAAAGTGTGAAGTGAATTTTGTTGAGAGCAATACTTCAGGAATGTTTGTTGATCCCTTGGCTGATTTGGCTAATTCTTTTGATTTGAATGTTCCACCCAAGGTTGATAACCATCCTGTGAATGTTTCTGACCAATCTCTTAAAGTAAACATTTCAAATTTTGAGACTGAATGTGAAAATGAAGTTTTTGAAGAAGAACCTGAGGATGTGGTGATGGGTGACACTATAGGTGACACTATGGATGACCTCATGTATGATCTCATGGATGAAGAAGAATTTTAGCAAAGATTCTTTGTAGTTGCTGGCAACTTAACTTTTTGGGAGTGCTATCTTTTGGGAAGGTTTAGAGCAACTCTTCCAACAGTCATCAACATTGACGATTCTGACTTCGAACTAGAAACTAAAATCATAGTTATAGATTAATGTTTGTATTGCCTTTATGTTTTTTTTTTGTATTTGTTTGTTGTATATTTATTTTCTTTATTTTTCCTAAAAATCAAAAAAATTATTTCAAAAATTCATTAAAATGGTAGAAATTATGGAGGTTATAATCAGCACGATTAGTTGGTATTTTTGTATCAACGGCCTCTAGAAACGCATTTTAATGAAATAATTTTCAATGAATTTTTCTGAATTTTAGATTTTTTTAACCAAAAAAAAAAACTCAAAAACACAAAAATATTTTCATGTCTGAGTAATCTGTTAGGTTACTTTTCTTTGGCCCATTTTAGTTCAGCCCATTACTCTAGCATGCGTCTGAACAGTCTCCCCCGTGTCTGAACAGAAGTCTACCCCTTGTCTATAAAATATGTTACTGTGCATCCAAGCTCAGAAATCTTTGTTCTTTCTCTCTCTAAATTTCTTGTTCTCTCTCTCGAATTCTCTCTGTCTTCTCACTAAAATTCTGAGAAATTCTTCAATACTCTTTCAAAGTTCTTTAATCTTTCAAATAGAAGTCTGAACAGTCTCCCCCGTGTCTGAATAGAAGTCTACCCCTTGTCTATAAAATCTGTTACTGTGCATCCAAGCTCAGAAATCTTTGTTCTTTCTCTCTCTAAATTTTTTGTTCTCTCTCTCGAATTCTCTCTGTCTTCTCACTAAAATTCTGAGAAATTCTTCAATACTCTTTCAAAGTTCTTTAATCTTTCAAACACTTTTCAATCTCCTTTTCTTCTGCTTCCACAAAAATCTTCACAAATCTCTCTCGAACTTTCTCTTAAAGCTTTCAATTCACTCTCAAGAATCTCAATTTCTCAATCATGGATTCGAAATATGAGCACTTAAAGAAATATTTCCCTTCACTTTCTCAAAGAGAAATCAGAAAGAAGTACAAAACTAGAGTCACTCGTCTTTGGGTACTTTCATGTTTTAAGCTTCCTACTGATATTAAGATGTACATAGAAGGTCTTGCTCATTCAAGTGATGTGAACAATGTAGGTTTGCCTAGTATGGGTACAAGTCTGTGTGCTAGAAAAAGAAGAGCTCGTCGTATGGAGTCAAAATGTCATAAATGTTCTCGTCAAACTTGTTCTGGAAAATGTCCCTCACCTGGTTTCGTATCTAGAAATAGGGAAGATAAAATTCAGTTCTGTAAAAATGGTCTTAAAAATGAAAACTTAGAAGATCTCTGAGTTTCTCTTGAGTCCCATCCAAGTGGATACGTCTGGGGGGCAAATGAAACAACTCTGGCCTCAATTTCATGAAGAAAAAGAACGTCTTGGGAATCTGACGCTAAAAGACCCAATTGTTCAGTTTGCAAGAATGTTAGATGAAAAACAGACTCAAGATCCTTTTACTTCAGAACAAGGTCTGTAAGGTATTTTTCTTTGTTTCTCTATGTGTTTATAAAAAATAATAATAAAATATATATAAAAAAAATTTTTTGATTGAAAATTTATTCGAGGTATGATCATGGTTTTAATGAAAAATCATCAAAACGGCTGAGTAATGGAATTTCTGGAAACACGTTTTGATGAAAAAAAGTTTTCTTCAACTCATTCTCGAATAAAATTTCATCAACAAAAAGATTTTTATTTTTGTGATTTGTACAGATGTTGTTTAATAATTGTGATAGTATTGTTTATCTTATAATAATAATATCTTGATTTTTCTTCTTTTATCAGATGCATAATTTTCTTCGGTAGGTATCTTGTGTGTCAGATAAGCTTTGCTTCAAATTTTAAAATTTAGTCCCATTTGTCAAAAGTTGCATAGTAAAGTCTAGTTTGTCAAAAAGTTAATAGTGTTGTCAGGTACAAGTTGTCTGCAGGTGTGTCGCATTTATCTATCCTTGTCTGTCATTACAGCTGTCTTTATTTAATTTTACCCAACGTTCTCTTTAGGTGTCTATAAAATCCTTTCAGTTCTTAAGTTTTTCTCAGAGCAAATTTATAAGATAGAGTCAGTAAAAAAAAAAGTAACTTTTGTCTGTTTTAAGTTTTATCGCTTTAGTTGCTAGAGACTAGCAATAAGCTGGTTGGGGGGTGTGATGAGACTGTAAAAGTGTACATTTTCTAAGGCTTAAATAATTTGTTTAAGCTTTTATTTCTCATTAAATCCTCTAATTAATAGCATTTTGTATTAATAAGTATTTTTGTGTCATGGTGTGAAAATATGTTTAAAAATACGTTTTTAGTGTGTTTTTAAGTTTTTAGTAATTATTGGAGTCATTTTAGTGTGTTAAATAAGTGTCTAGTCTGTAAATAGTCAAAACCGTAAAAGTAATGCAGTTATTTTATTTTGAGTTTTAGTGTGTTTGGTAGTGTGTTTTAAGTTTATAAATATGTCTTATTATATTTTTAGTAATTTTTAAAAATATTTCCAAGTCATAAAAATTATATTTGTGCTCAACCGCTAGAAACTGGAAATTTTAGGAGTTTTTATCTATTTTTGTGTGTTTTATTTTAAAATAAATATTTTTAATAAATATTATGTTTGTAAAATAATTAATATTAGTGTGTTTGTGATTTTAGATTTGAAATCTGGAGAAAAAATGGAGCAAAACGACACCAAAACAGATAAAATCGGACATCAAATGCATCAAAAAGATAAAATAAAATTCGAATTTAAATTAAATGGGACACGTGGCATCATGAGAGCCGTTAGATCACCTGCCAAATCAATCTCAGCCATCCGAGGAAGAGACGTGTGTCAACACGTCATTCGGTGCGTCAGCAGAACCTCAAAGTGCGATCCACGTGTCGGGATATGATTGGCGCGTGCTTTACACGCATCGACAAAGTTGAGCATGTCCCAGAGGGTGCAATAGGCTTGTCCGATCGAGTGCGGTCGTGTTCACATGCATCCATTCTCTGAACCGTCAGATCTGAATTCTTTGACTCATCCATCGGCCTTAAATCGTCGTTCCACCTGGCCCAATTTGCGAGCGTCTGGCAGCCGTTGGATCGAGCAATTAACGGCCACGATCAGCCCGTGTAAGTGTTGCAGTGTACCGCGAGGCAAAGAATCTCAAAGATAGATTTGCACTCTCACGAACGCGGATCAGCGTGAAAGAAGAAGGAAAATAATTCAACATCGTCAACTTTCAACAAGAAATGACATTAATTATAAGTGGACGTATGCAAAGCTAATTCGCTATAAATACCGAGGCTTTTGCCTCAGTTGAGGGGGCCTCCTCACGGCATAAAAATGTTGTTTTAATAATTATAGTCTAGTTTTTATTTTAGTTTTCAGTCTCGTTTCTTGTAAAATATTTTCTAGTTTATGTTGTAAAAATTATGTTTAATAATATTAGTAGTACTTTATTAATTATGTCTTTCTAAATTTCTTTTTAGCTGAGGGGAGAGGGGGAAATTCTGGTAAAATTATCTTAAATATTTTTGGTTTTTCTTAGTTTTCTAAGCTGTTGTAATGCCAAAATATTATCTTAGAAAACCTAGAATTTCAATATTTTCTTAGCTAGAACTCTGCCAAAATCACGGTTCTGATTTATCGATGACATAGACTGGCACGGATAATGCTTGGGAGGACCTTGATTACTCGTAGACAGAGAATGGCTCGGTAAATGCTTAACTTACTATCTTGGTTGTTATTTTAGTTAGGTTATGTTGAAATGCTGCTTATTTATTAAGTTGAGTTTTTGCTGCATTATAGACATGGAATGGCACAGTAAATGCTTGGTAAATCTTGATTTATTGTCGACATAGGATGACATAGTGTATACTTAAACCAACTAATAAATAAAAAGATAAACTAAAATACATTGAAAATAATTGTCAAACTAGAACCTTTGAACCTCAGCCCTGTTATTATTGTTTTCTTACTTCCTTAAATTGTCGTTATTATTGTTGTTACTCTGCTTAAATTATTATTTGTATTTCTTGTTATTAAAGTTCCAAATTATCAAAATTTAAAGATGAAAAATGTTGTAAAAAAATGTGTAAATATTGTAAATACATTCTGTGAATAATAAATATTAATCCTCAAATTTTTTAGTTTAAATAAAAAGAAAAAGTTAATATAATACATGTACTGAAACTAAATAAATCCTTCCTTGTGGGTTCGACCTCGGATTCACCGAGAAAATATTACTTGAGACAACCTTATACTTGAGGTTAGTTTAAAATGCAAAAATAGACGCGAGACCAGCAGGCCGAACAGGCCAGTTCGGCAGGCCGACCACATCATCCGGCAGGCCGAACTCACGAGAAAAAATCTCCACGAATCTTTTATTTTCCACCCGAGATTCTAAGTGATGAAGTCTCAGTTTTGATTCAAATAACCCAATAGAGAAGTTATCTGATCAAAACAAACTTTATCAAGATAATCTCTAAGAAAATAAATCAATTCACAATAATTCTACAAGTTTATCTTGTTCTAATTTGTCCAAAATTAAAACAACCGATAAACAGACAAGAATTATCTGATCACAATAATTCAACAAGTTTATCTTGAACTAATTTCTTACAAAATTAATTCAACCAATAAACAGACATGAATTATTTGATTCTTACAAATTTTAAACCAATCTAATAAATTCGACATAAGTCACTAATTATTAAAAAAGCACGCCGTGTCGTTACAGGATTTTGTGAGCGAGCAAAGCGGACCAAAATGGACCTATAAAGTTCAAGCTCGTGATAATTATGAAACCCAATATCCCAGATATACATTTCACAATTATCAACTCCAACGCTACTCCACTAAAAGCTTGGAGCTGTACTCTCAAACTTTATAGAATTACGAAGCTCATGTAGCTAAGTCTCCATGACATATCATAGTGTATCGTATCCCCAAATGATCATCCATAATCGGCTTAAGGACAAGTTCTGTCTTACCTTCCCGATTATTTTTATCTTACGTTCCATTGTCTCACCATTAGAAAGCTTACCATCCAAAGATAGTATATCATTCGGTTACACCTATGTATCCAAATGGTTGAGCGCTCCAGTTTTCCAATTACAGGACAACGAATATAACAGGATATAATTACTCCTAAAGATGAGCTATGCATTCCATATCTATGAATAACAAGTATACGCTATCAAGAGTCATACCTCCAAGGTACCGGCATACATACCACTATAGAGATGTGGGAGTCACCCATTGGTACATCAAAAGACACAAGTCGAGACAACGGGCCTACTATTCATCTCAGGATTAAGATGCAATACAAATGACTGTCTAAAGTGAATCGATTTGCCAAGACAGAATTATTAATCCAAATCAATTCACTTTATGTCCCGATCCAACACATCGTCACCTATGACAACGTGCCAATGTTTCTATTCGCGGAGTCCAACTCCGATGGTCAAGACAAACCATCTCCCAAAAGGGATACAAACAACATAACAATCTTTACATGAATAAAGCGCCCAACTTTATTCCCTCAATTGCGGATCATATGTTTTAGACCGTCACCTTAAGAATCGTGTCTTCCACATAATCAGTCCATCATATGCCCAATTCTTAAGGATTAGACTGACAGTCTCAGACTACAGTTTGCTTATCATACATTCAACAAATATGAACGTAAAGAGGACAAGATTTGGTATATATAAATGAATAAATTCTTTATTCATAAAAATGTCTCCAAAAACGTATTACATTTTTACTCCTTAGGGCATACATGTCTAACAATCTCCCACTTGCACTAAGTGAGTAAATACAGCAAATTTCACATCCTCATAGCTTCCACATGCCTCTCGAAGACTCTCCTAGTAAGTGTCTTCGTAAATGGATCAGCTAAATTGTCCTCTGATGCGATCTTGTACACCGTGACATGCCCGCCCTCAACGAAGTCCTTTATCATATGATACTTCCGATCAATATGCTTACTCTTCTTGTGAAATCTTGGTTCCTTAGCATTAGGTACCGCCGCACTGTTGTCACAGTACAGTGATACTGCTTTATCCATACCAGGAACTACCTCAAGATCCTCAAGGAACTTGCGGAGCCACACTGCTTCTTTTGAAGCATCACTAGCTGTCACATACTCGGCCTCCATCGTTGAATCTGAAAGGCAATCTTGCTTCGCACTTCTCCAACTGATGGCACCGCCACCCAGAGTAAACACAAACCCCAAAGTCAATTTCCTGGAATCTATACAGGATTGAAAATCTGAATCAGTGTATCCTAGAGGAGTTAAATCCTCACCCGTATACACAAGCATATACCCTCGAGTCCTTCTCAGGTACTTGAAAATATGCTTTACCGTAACCCAATGGTTCGGTCCTGGATCCGCCTGAAATCGACTTACAATCCTGACCGCATAGCTAATATCTAGTCGTGTGCAAAGCATGGCATACATGAGACTACCCACTGCCGAAGCATAAGGCACCTTCTTCATGTATTCTCTTTCTTCATAAGACTTTGGAGAGTCTTTCTTAGAAAGAGTAATTTCAGACCTAGATGGTTGCCCACCTTTCTTAGAATCCTGCATTGCAAACCTCCTGAGAATTTTATCTATGTAGCCAGCCTGAGACAAAGCTATCATTTTGTTCTTCCTATCCTGAAAGATCTGGATACCGAGAACAAAATTAGCCTCACCTAAGTCCTTAATGTCAAACTACTTGGTCAACCATAATTTGACCGATGACAATGCCCCAACGTCATTGCAAAATAGCAAATGTCATCTACATAAACACATGGTTCATCCACATTTTGTGAGAACCCATAAGTCTTGATCACTTGATCAAATCTCATGTTCCAAGAACAAGAAGCCTGCTTAAGTCCATAAATAGACTTTAGCAGCTTACAAACCTTACCCTCTTGACCCGCGACCTTGAACCCGTCTGGTTGTTCCATATAGATGGACTCATCAAGATAGCCATTCAGAAAAGCCATCTTGACATCCATCTGCCAAATCTCGTAGTCGAAAGCGGTAGCTATGGACAAGAGAATCCGGATAGACTTAAGCATGGCTACAGGCGAAAAGGTTTCCTCATAATCGATTCCTTCCTTTTGCGTATAACCCTTAGCTTCCAGTCTAACCTTAAAGGTTTCGACCTTTCCATCCACTCCTCTTTTCCTCTTGTAGATCCACTTACACCCTATGGGTTTTACCCCTTCAGGAAGATCCACAAGCTCCCAGACCCGATTAGTCTCCATAGACTTCATCTCTATGTTCATGGCCTCTGTCCAGAGTCTTGAATCAACATCCTCCATGGCTTCTGCGTAAGTATAAGGATCCATGTCATGTTCATCCGGTTCAGCCAAAAAGACTTCACCATTGAACATATACCTTTCAGGTTGACGCTCGATCCTCCCACTACGCCGAAGCCCCTGAGGTTGTTGTTCAGGTTTGTTTGGTTTTTCTACACCGATCGGAATGGTTTCGTTCAGAACCTCTGGAGTGAACGAATCACCCCTTAACTCCTCAAGCACCACTTTGCTTCGAGGTTTAAAGTTGTCCATGTAACTCTCCTCAAGGAAAGTTGCATTAGTTGAAACCACGACTTTATTTTCCTTTGGGTTATAAAAATAACCCCCTTTAGTCCCTTTTGGATATCCTACAAACACGCAAACTTCTGAACGTGCTTTCAACTTATTCGGATCCTTAAACAGGACATGAGCTGGACATCCCCATATGCGAATATGGTTTAAGGATGTCTTCCATCTTGTCCACAACTCATGAGGAGTTTTAGGGACTGATTTTGAAGGCACATTGTTCAAAAGATAACATGCGGTTTGTAGTGCATATCCCCAAAAGGATAAAGGCAATGATGAATAACTCATCATGGACCAAATCATGTCCAACAAGTCCTATTCCTTCTCTCCGCTACGCCATTCTACTGCAGAGTGCCCGGCGTAGTCAAATGGGATAAAATCCCATTCTCTAACAAGTGTCCCAAGAACTCATCAGAAAGGTATTCCCCACCTCGATCAGATCAAAGTGCCTTTATGGGTCTACCCAATTGCTTTTCCATTTCAACCCGAAACTCCCTGAACTTATCATAAGTTTCGCTTTTGTGGTGCATTAGGTACACATACCCATATCTTGAGTAATCGTCAATAAAAGTGACAAAGTACTCATACCCTCCTCGTGCCTGGATGTTCATTGGTCCGCAAACATCACTATGCACAAGTTCTAGAACCCCTTCGGCCCTATTGCCCTTAGACCCGTATGATCTTTTGGTCATTTTACCCTCCAAACAAGATTCACATTGAGGTACAGATTCCACCTTTAAGTGACTTAAAGGTCCATCCCTTACCAACCTTTGAATCCTATTCAGGTTAATATGGCCAAGGCACAAATGCCAAAGATAAGTCTTATTAGAGTGAGAAGTTTTAAGTCTTTTTGAGTCATTATCATTTATCTCAGCATTAAGCAATAAGTCCATCTTAGGTTTGATAAAATATAGATTACTTTGCATCCATCCAGAACAGATAAAAGATTTGTTTTTACGAATCACCACTTTTTCATTAAAAGATACCACGTAGGTGTCTTTAAATAAAGAAGATACAGAAATTAAATTCCTTTTAAATTTGGGAACATAAAAACAATCTCGCAAAATTAAATTCCTATAATTATCAAAATAAAGATGGACATCTCCCACTGCTTCCGCTGAGACCAAGGATCCATCACCCATCCGTAGCGTTAAGTCTTCACACAGTAGACTTCTCGTTTCTATGAATCCCTCCCTTGGAAAGGAAGTCATTGCAATGCTTCTTTATATGCCCGACCTTACCACAAAAGAAGCATTTAAGCTTCTTTGGGTTCTTCTTCTTCTTCTTCTTCTTGCTCTTAGTAGCAGCAGGAATAGAAGACTTTCCACTCTTGGCCCGTTGCTTCTTTCCATTCCCAGAGTTAGGATTAGAACCAGAAGCAGCTACCATATTGGCCTCACCACCAACAGGAGACTCCCAGATCAGCAGTTCAAACTCCTGTAACTATTTCATTAGTTATGTCAAGGTCATATCTCGTCTATTACTTAAGTTAAAAGTAGCTCTAAATGGAATAAATTCCTTAGACAGAGTCTCAAAGACCATAGTCATCTGAGTTTCAGCATCGATGTCGGCTCCATTGGTTTGAGCCTTAGCGAGGTAACCCATGACCAACATCATGTGCTCCTTTATAGATGTCCCCGGTCTCTGTCTACAGTTTAAGAGTTTCTGAAGCGCCCCTTGCCGCTTTGTTATGGTCTGGCCTCCAAACATGTCCTCAAGATTATCCAAGATCTGCTTCGCAGTCTCATAATCCTGATGTTGAGCCTGCAGCACGTTGTTCATGCTAGCCATAACATAGCAGCGGCCCTGATCATTAGCATCTTTTCAGCGGTCGTACGCTTGGAATTGCTCATTACTTGAGTCTCCCGTAGGATCGGGAGGACAAGGAGTTGTCAGTACATATTTCAGTTTCTCAAAGGAAAGGACGATGTCTAGGTTCCATTTCCAATCGTTATAATTCTCACCGGTTAATTGGTTTTTGTCAAGTATCGATGATAAAGCGTTTTTAGACATTTTCAATCTACAATAAAGAATCATATATCAAACATAAGCAAACATATATAATAATTTAGTAAGATAACACAATCATGTAAAATCATACAAATGTGTTTATGTGTCAAAACCTTGAAAATATCACAACCTTACAACGATAATTCCCAACTCAGAATTCATCAAGCTCCTAGGGGAGTCATGCTAAATTCAATCAGGAACACGGATCCCCTCCTAATTAATATATACCATCCAGGACCCGTATTATCCAGCATATACTAATAATCGTTTCTTTGGCCATTAATTTTATTAACAGAGCTCCTAGGGGAGGTTAATAATAAAATTAATGTGAGTGTATAACCATCGTTTCAATATTTTATCCATGATTTATAATCACAACCTAAGGGTGTGCAACCATAAATCATACAAAAATACCTTATCCTTTCAGAGATCCAATCTGGTACATGATAGAAATCCCTTCCTAGGGGTCGGGACCACCATGTTCTTCCTATGCACCAACGATGGAGGCCTTAGGTCCTCTCTTTGAAAACCTTCTCCCACTCAATCTTTTGAAGTCAAGGTTTTATTTTAAAATTATGCATGAACAATTTTAATATGAGTGGCACTCCCTATTCTATATGACATGTTATCAATATACATGGTAAATCATATTATAATGTAGACAAGCAAAGCAATCAAGCAAAGCTACAAGCAAAATAATAATAGCCGTAATATTATGGTTCCACCCTAGAGAATAGAAAACTAAGATTCCAAGAGAATAATCGAGACATTTATCAATTCTTCATCCTTGAATGCTCAAGCTGTATCCTTCTTCATATAATATCTATCTTCAACTCTTCAATCCCGTATGAATCGAATACTTCATATTTCCGGTCATATCCAAATTTAATGTTTCTCAGAATCGTCTCAAAAATAAAATTAAAACTGCATCGAAAAAATTGCACCTTTTCTAGACACACAGCAGCTCTCGGTCGGCAGGCCGATCTGGGTGATCGGCCTACCGGTCTTGCTTCATCGGCCTGCCGATCTGATACATCGGCCCCCCGATCCATGCAGGTTTGGTCTGCTGGCAGAGCACCAAATTTTCTGCCCCACTGTCGGCCTGCCGGACCACACGTCCGGCCCGCCGATCTGTGACCTTTGGCCTGCAGAACTATGAGGTCCGGCATGCCGACCGAGCAGAAAACCCTCAATCCAGAAAATACAATTTTAATGCAATTCATGAATTTTATTTTCAACAATTCAAAAATATAAAATTAGAGACTCAGGAAATACCTAGAGGCGCCATCATCAATCTTCAAGATCCGACTTCTCGTTCCATCTTCTCCGAACAATTATTTAATTACAAAATTCTTACAAATTAAAAATTAAATACCAATTCCTAGACGGAGATGATAGTCCGCTATCTAATTACATGAAAAACCTAGATACACATTCTAACCTCTAAGGAACCATAACCGGTATTAATTAATTAATAAATAATTAAACAACGATTTAATCAACCATAATTAATTAATAAACATTCACCACATAATCCATGACAACATATATATTTTATAGAAACCTAGAGTGCCATCTTTCTATAAAATTCAATTCAAGCGTAGGAGAGATTAAGATCACAAAATTTATGCATATAACTGTTAGACATGTATGCTCTAAGGAGTAAAAATGTAATACGTTTTTGGAGACATTTTTATCAATAAAGAATTTATTCATTTATATATACCAAATATTGTCCTCTTTACGTTCATATTTGTTGAATGTATGATAAGCAAACAGTAGTCTGAGACTGTCAGTCTAAACCTTAAGAGTTGGGCATATGATGGGATGATTATGCGGTAGACACGACTCTTAAGGTGATGGTCTAAAATATATGATCCGCAATCGAGGGAATAAAGTTGGGCGCTTTATTCATGTAAAGATTGTTATGTTGTCTATATCCCTTTTGGGAGATGGTTTGTCTTGGCCATCGGAGTTGGACTCCGTGAATAGAAACATTGGCGCGTTGTCATAGGTGACGATTTGTTGGATCGGGACATAAAGTGAATTGATTTGGATTAATAATTCTGTCTTGGCAAATCGATTCACTTTAGACAATCATTTGTATTGTATCTTAATCCTGAGATGAATAATGGGCCCGTTGTCTCGACTTGTGTCTTTTGATGTACCAATGGGTGACTCCCACATCTCTATAGTGGCATGCATGCCGGTACGTTGGAGGCATGACTCTTGGTAGCGTAGACTTGTTATTCATAGATATGGAATCCATAGCTCCTCTTTAGGAGTAATGATATCCTCTTATATGCGTTGTCCTGTAATTGGAAAACTGGAGCGCTCAACCATTTGGATACATAGGTGTAATCGAATGGTATACTATCTTTGGATGGTAAGTTTTCTAATGGTGAGACAATGGAACGTAAGATAAAAATAATCGGGAAGGTAAGACAGAACTTGTCCTTAAGCCGATTATGGATGATCATATGGGGATGCGATACACTATGATATGTCATGGAGACTTAGCTACACGAGCTTCGTAATTCTATAAAGTTCGAGAGTGCAGCTCCAAGCTTTTAGTGGAGTAGCGTTGGAGTTGATAATTGTGAAATGTATATCTGGGATATTGGGTTTCATAATTATCATGAGCTTGAACTTTATAGGTCCATTTTGGTCCCCTTTGCTAGCTCACAAAATCCTGTAACGACACGGCGTGCTTTTCCAATAATTGGTGACTTATGTCGGATTTATCAGATTGGTTTAAAATTTATAAGAATCAAATAATTCATGTCTGTTTATCGGTTGAATTAATTATGTAAGAAATTAGTTCTATGGCGTTCGGATAATTCTTGTCTGTTTATCGGTTGTTTTAATTTTGGACAATTAGAACAAGATAAACTTGTAGAATTATTGTGAATTGATTTATTTTCTTAGAGATTATCTTGATAAAGTTTCTTTTGATCAGATATCTTTTCTATTGGGCTATTTGAATCAAAACTGAGACTTTATCCTTTAGAATCTCGGGTGGAAAATAAAAGATTCGCGGAGATTTTTTCTCGGCAGTTCGGCCTGCCTATCAGAAAGTTCGGCCTGCCGAACTGGCCAGTTCGGCCTGCCTATCACACAGTTCGGCATGCCGACCGCGACAGTTAAGATTACGCGTTTTTCACGCGTATCTTATCAGATATTGATCCGAACTTGATTCTGTTTTGATTTTTGAGACCTAATCTGATATGGACTGACCCCAAGGACCAATAGGTATAAAAAGGGAGTGAGTCTAATGATTTACTCAGATCAATTTGAGAGATTAAGATTGATACTCTTCTAGTGAGCATCTGAAAACTCCCTGAGAGCTTTTGTTCACAAATCACGAACACTAGCTTTGGGTTCTCTCTATTGGTTGGAAGGAGAGTCACCGGTGGAAGAGCTGTACGTGTGAGCCCACACTCACTCCGGTTGTGGATAGAGAATAGCAAAGAAGACCAGTTGGTTGAGGCTCTTCTGGAACGTTACTTCTCTACACAGGTCGCGGAGGTTCTTCGGCATACTGAGGTTAGTAAGATCTGTTTAATTTATACATATAACATGTCAAACTTGTGTTTTAGAAATTACTCTGATGAAAAATTTTAAAAATTCCGCTGCGCACTTTGTTTCCAACAATTGGTATCAGAGCCGAGGTTTTTACATAAATTTGCAAGTTTGTGATCATGTTATATGCATAAATTTTGTGATCTTAATCTCTCCAATGCTTGAATTAAATTTTATAGAGAGATGGCACTCTAGGTTTCTATATAATATATATGTTGTCATGGATTATATGGTGAATGTTTATTAATTAATTATGGTTGATTAAATTGTTGTTTAATTATTTATTAATTAATTAATACTGGTTATGGTTCCTTAGAGGTTAGAATGTGTATCTAGGTTTTTCATGTAATTAGATGGCGGACTATCATCTCCGTCTTGGAATTATCATTTAATTTTTAATTTGTAAGAATTTTGTAATTAAATAATTATTCGGAGAAGACGGAACGAGAAGTCGGAACTTAAAGATTGATGATGGCGCCTCCAGGTATTTCCTGAGTCTCTAATTTTATGTTTTTGAATTGTTGAAAATAAAATTGATAAATTGCGTTAAAATTATATTTTCTGGATTGAGGGTTTTCTGCTCGGTCGGCATGCCGGACCTCACAGTTCGGCAGGCCGAAGGTCACAGATCGGCAGGCCGGACGTACGGTCCGGCAGGCCGACAGTGGGGCAGAAATTTTGGTGCTCTGCCGGCAGGCCGAACCTTCATGTTCGGCAGGCCGAACCTCCATGATCGGTAGGCCGATCACCTAGATCGGCCTGCCGACCGAGAGTAGCCAGGTGTCCAGAAAAGGTGCAATTTTTGGTGCAGTTTTAATTTTATTTTTGGGACGATTCTGAGAAACATTAAATTTGGATATGACCGGAAATATGAAGTGTTCGATTCATACGGGATTGAGGACTTGAAGATGGATATTACATGAAGAAGGATACAGCTTGAGGATTCAAGGATGAAGAATCGATAAATGTCTCGATTATTCTCTTGTAATCTTAGTTTTTCTATTCTCTAGGGTGGAACCATAATATTACGGTTATTATTATTATTATGCTTGTAGCTTTGCTTGATTGCTTTGCTTGTCTGCATTATAATATGATTTACCATGTATAATTGATAACATGTCATATAGAATAGGGAGTGCTGCTCATATTAAAATTGTTCATGCATAATTTTAAAATAAAACCTTGACTTCAAAAGATTGAGTGGGAGAAGGTTTTCGAAGAGAGAACCTAAGGCCTCCATCGTTGGTCCATAGGAAGAACATGATGGTCCCAACCCCTAGGAAGGGATTTCTATCATGTACCAGATTGGATCTCTGAAAGGATAAGGTATTTTAGTATGATTTATGGTTGCACACCCCTAGGTGGTGATTATAAATCATGGATAAAATATTAAAACGGTGGTTATACACTCACGTTAATTTTATTATTAACCTCCCCTAGGAGCTCTGTTAATAAAATTAATGGCCAAAGAAACGATTATTAGTATATGCTGGATCATACGGGTCCTGGATGGCATATATTAATCAGGAGGGGATCCGTGTTCCTGATTGAATTTGGCATGACTCCCCTAGGAGCTTGTTGAATTCTGAGTTGGGAATTATCGTTGTAAGGTTGTGATATTTTCAAGGTTTTAACACATAAACACATTTATATGATTTTACATGATTGTGTTATCTTACTAAATTATTATATATGTTTGCTTATGTTTGGTATATGATTCTTTATTGTAGATTGAAAATGTCTAAAAATGCTTTATCATCGATACTTGACAAAAACCAATTAACCGGTGAGAACTATAATGATTGGAAACGGAACCTAGACATCGTCCTTTCCTTTGAGAAACTGAAATATGTTCTGACAACTCCTTGTCCTCCCGAGCCTACGGGAGACTAAGTAATGAGCAATTCCAAGCGTACGAACGCTGGAAAGATGCTAATGATCAGGCCCGCTGCTATGTTATGGCAAGCATGAATAACGTGCTGCAGGCTCAACATCAGGATTATGAGACTGCGAAGCAGATCTTGGATAATCTTGAGGACATGTTTGGAGGCTAGGCCATAACAAAGCGGCAAGGGGCGCTTCAGAAACTCTTAAACTGTAGACAGAGACCGGGGACATCTGTAAAGGAGCACATGATGTTGGTCATGGGTTACCTCGCTGAGGCTCAAACCAATGGAGCCGACATCGATGCTGAAACTCAGATGACTATGGTCTTTGAGACTCTGTCTAAGGAATTTATTCCGTTTAGAGCTACTTTTAATCTAAGCAATAGACGGGATATGAACTTGACAGAACTGATGAAACAGTTACAAGAGTTTGAACTGCTGATCAGGGAGTCTCCTGCTGGTGGAGAGGCCAATATGGTAGCTGCTTCTGGTTCCAATCCTAACTCTGGGAATGGAAAGAAGCAACGGGCCAAAAGTGGGAAGTCTTCTATTCCTATTGCTACCAAGAGCAAGAAGAAGAAAAAGAAGAACCCAAAGAAGCTTAAGTGCTTCTTTTGTGGTAAGGTCGAGCATATAAAGAAGAATTGCAAGGACTTCCTTTCCAAGGGAGGTAGGTGTGATCTTCTATATTTAGAAACTTGTTTGGTTGAGGAATCCAGTGACATTTGGGTCATAGATTCTGGTGCAACTAATCATGTTTGTGTTTCTCTGCAGGGATTCAAAGAAACGAGAAGTCTACTTCGTGAAGACTTAACGCTTCGGATGGGCGATGGATCCTTGGTCTCAGCGGAAGCAGTGGGAGATGTCCATCTTTATTTTGATAATTATAGGAGTTTAATTTTGCGAGATTATTTTTATGTTCCTAAATTTAAAAGGAATTTAATTTCTGTATCTTCTTTATTTAAAGACTCCTACGTGGTATCTTTTAATGAAAAAGTGGTGATTCGTAAAAACAAATCTTTTATCTGTTCTGGATGGATGCAAAATAATCTATATTTTATCAAACCTAAGATGGACCTATTGCTTAATGCTGAGATAAATGATAATGACTCAAAAAGACTTAAAACTTCTCACTCTAATAAGACTTATCTTTGGCATTTGCGCCTTGGCCATATTAACCTAAATAGGATTCAAAGGTTGGTAAGGGATGGACCTTTAAGTCACTTAAAGGTGGAATCTATACCTCAATGTGAGTCTTGTTTGGAGGGTAAAATGACCAAAAGACCATACGGGTCTAAGGGCAATAGGGCCGAAGGGGTTCTAGAACTTGTGCATAGTGATGTTTGCGGACCGATGAACATCCGGGCACGAGGAGGGTATGAGTACTTCGTCACTTTTATTGACGATTACTCAAGATATGGGTATGTGTACCTAAAGCACCACAAAAGGGAAACTTATGATAAGTTCAGGGAGTTTCGAGTTGAAGTGGAAAAGCAATTGGGTAGGCCCATAAAGGCACTTCGATCTGATCAAGGTGGGGAATACCTTTCTGATGAGTTCTTGGGACACTTGTTAGAGAATGGGATTTTATCCCATTTGACTGCGCCGGACACTCCGCAGTAGAATGACGTAGCAGAGAGAAGGAATAGGACTTTGTTGGACATGATTAGGTCCATGATGAGTTATTCATCATTGCCTTTATCCTTTTGAGGATATGCACTACAAACCGCATGTTATCTTTTGAACAATGTGCCTTTAAAATCGGTCCCTAAAACTCCTCACGAGTTGTGGACAAGACTGAAGACATCCTTAAACCATATTCGCATATGGGGATGTTCAGCTCATGTCCTGTTTAAGGATCCGAATAAGTTGGAAGCACGTTCAGAAGTTTGCGTGTTTGTAGGATATCCAAAAGGGACTAAAGGGGGTTATTTTTATAACCCAAAGGAAAATAAAGTCGTGGTTTCAACTAATGCAACTTTCCTTGAGGAGAGTTACATGAACGACTTTAAACCTCAAAGCAAAGTGGTGCTTGAGGAGTTGAGGGGTAATCCGTTTACTCCGGAGGTTCCGAACGAAACCATTCCGATCGGTGTAGAAAAACCAAACAAACCTGAACAACAACCTCAGGGGCTTCGGCGTAGTGGGAGGATCGGGCGTCAACCTGAGAGGTATATGTTCAATGGGGAGGTCTTTTTGGCTGAACCGGATGAACATGACAGGGATCCTTATACTTACGCAGAAGCTATGGAGGATGTTGATTCAAGACTCTGGACAGAGGCCATGAACATTGAGATGAAGTCTATGGAGACTAATCGGGTCTGGGAGCTTGTGGATCTTCCCGAAGGGGTAAAACCCATAGGGAGTAAGTGGATCTACAAGAGGAAAAGAGGAGTGGATGGAAAGGTCGAAACCTTTAAGGCTAGACTGGTAGCTAAGGGTTATACGTAAAAGGAAGGAATCGATTATGAGGAAACCTTTTCGCCTGTAGCCATGCTTAAGTCCATCCAGATTCTCTTGTCCATAGCTGCCGCTCTCGACTACGAGATTTGGCAGATGGATGTCAAGACGGCTTTTCTGAATGGCTATCTTGATGAGTCCATTTATATGGAACAACCAGACGGGTTCAAGGTCACGGGTCAAGAGGGTAAGGTTTGTAAGTTGCTAAAGTCTATTTATGGACTTAAGCAGGCTTCTCGTTCTTGGAACATAAGATTTGATCAAGTGATCAAGACTTATGGGTTCTCACAAAATGTGGATGAACCATGTGTTTACAAACACATTAAGAATGGGAAGGTGGTTTTTCTACTACTCTATGTAGATGACATTCTGCTAATTGGCAATGACGTTGGGGCGTTGTCATCGGTCAAATTATGGTTGACCAAGCAGTTTGACATGAAGGACTTGGGTGAGGCTAATTTTGTTCTCGGTATCCAGATCTTTCGGGATAGGAAGAACAAAATGATAGCTTTGTCACAGGCCGGCTACATAGATAAAATTCTCAGGAGGTTTGCAATGCAGGATTCCAAGAAAGGTGGGCAACCATCTAGGTCTGGAATTACTCTTTCTAAGAAAGACTCTCCAAAGTCTTATGAAGAAAGAGAATACATGAAGAAGGTACCTTACGCTTCGGCAGTGGGTAGTCTCATGTATGCCATGCTTTGCACTCGACTGGATATTAGCTATGCGGTCGGGATTGTGAGTCGATTTCAGGCGGATCCAGGACCGAACCATTGGGTTGCGGTAAAGCATATTTTCAAGTACCTGAGAAGGACTCGAGGGTATATGCTTGTGTATTCGGGTGAGGATTTAACTCCTCTAGGATACACTGATTCGGATTTTCAATCCTGTCTGGATTCTAGGAAATCGACATCGGGGTTTGTGTTTACTCTGGGTGGCGGTGCCATCAGTTGGAGAAGTGCGAAGCAAGATTGCACTTCAGATTCAACGATGGAGGCCGAGTATGTGGCAGCTAGTGATGCTTCGAAAGAAGCAGTGTGGCTTCGTAAGTTTCTTGGGGATCTTGAGGTAGTTCTTGGTGTGGAAAAAGTGGCATCGCTGTACTGTGATAACAGTACGGCAGTAGCTAATGCTAAGGAACCAAGATTTCACAAGAAGAGTAAGCATATTGATCGGAAGTATCATGTGATAAAGGACTTCGTTGAGAGCGGGCATGTCACAGTGTGCAAGATCGCGTCAGAGGACAATTTAGCTGATCCATTTACGAAGACACTTTCTGGGAGAGTCTTCGAAAGGCATGTGGAAGCTATGGGGATGCGAAATTTGCAGTATTTACTCACTTAGTGCAAGTGGGAGATTGTTAGACATGTATGCTCTAAGGAGTAAAAATGTAATACGTTTTTGGAGACATTTTTATCAATAAAGAATTTATTCATTTATATATACCAAATATTGTCCTCTTTACGCTCATATTTGTTGAATGTATGATAAGCAAACAGTAGTCTGAGACTGTCAGTCTAAACCTTAAGAGTTGGGCATATGATGGGATGATTATGCGGTAGACACGACTCTTAAGGTGATGGTCTAAAATATATGATCCGCAATCGAGGGAATAAAGTTGGGTGCTTTATTCATGTAAAGATTGTTATGTTGTCTATATCCCTTTTGGGAGATGGTTTGTCTTGGCCATCGGAGTTGGACTCCGTGAATAGAAACATTGGCGCGTTGTCATAGGTGACGATGTGTTGGATCGGGACATAAAGTGAATTGATTTGGATTAATAATTCTGTCTTGGCAAATCGATTCACTTTAGACAATCATTTGTATTGTATCTTAATCCTGAGATGAATAATGGGCCCGTTGTCTCGACTTGTGTCTTTTGATGTACCAATGGGTGACTCCCACATCTCTATAGTGGCATGCATGCCGGTACGTTGGAGGCATGACTCTTGGTAGCGTAGACTTGTTATTCATAGATATGGAATCCATAGCTCCTCTTTAGGAGTAATGATATCCTCTTATATGCGTTGTCCTGTAATTGGAAAACTGGAGCGCTCAACCATTTGGATACATAGGTGTAAGCGAATGGTATACTATCTTTGGATGGTAAGTTTTCTAATGGTGAGACAATGGAACGTAAGATAAAAATAATCGGGAAGGTAAGACAGAACTTGTCCTTAAGCCTATTATGGATGATCATATGGGGATGCGATACACTATGATATGTCATGGAGACTTAGCTACACGAGCTTCGTAATTCTATAAAGTTCGAGAGTGCAGCTCCAAGCTTTTAGTGGAGTAGCGTTGGAGTTGATAATTGTGAAATGTATATCTGGGATATTGGGTTTCATAATTATCATGAGCTTGAACTTTATAGGTCCATTTTGGTCCCCTTTGCTAGCTCACAAAATCCTGTAACGACACGGCGTGCTTTTCCAATAATTGGTGACTTATGTCGGATTTATCAGATTGGTTTAAAATTTATAAGAATCAAATAATTCATGTCTGTTTATCGGTTGAATTAATTATGTAAGAAATTAGTTCAAGATGAACTTGTTGAATTATGGCGTTCGGATAATTCTTGTCTGTTTATCGGTTGTTTTAATTTTGGACAATTAGAACAAGATAAACTTGTAGAATTATTGTGAATTGATTTATTTTCTTAGAGATTATCTTGATAAAGTTTCTCTTGATCAGATATCTTTTCTATTGGGCTATTTGAATCAAAACTGAGACTTTATCCTTTAGAATCTCGGGTTGAAAATAAAAGATTCGCGGAGATTTTTTCTCGGCAGTTCGGCCTGCCTATCAGAAAGTTCGGCCTGCCGAACTGGCCAGTTCGGCCTGCCTATCACACATTTCGGCATGCCGACCGCGACAGTTAAGATTACGCGTTTTTCACGCGTATCTTATCAGATATTGATCCGAACTTGATTCTGTTTCGATTTTTGAGACCTAATCTGATATGGACTGACCCCAAGGACCAATAGGTATAAAAAGGGAGTGAGTCTAATGATTTACTCAGATCAATTTGAGAGATTAAGAGTGATACTCTTCTAGTGAGCATCTGAAAACTCCCTGAGAGCTTTTGTTCACAAATCACGAACACTAGCTTTGGGTTCTCTCTATTGGTTGGAAGGAGAGTCACCGGTGGAAGAGCTGTACGTGTGAGCCCACACTCACTCCGGTTGTGGATAGAGAATAGCAAAGAAGACCAGTTGGTTGAGGCTCTTCTGGAACGTTACTTCTCTACACAGGTCGCGGAGGTTCTTCGGCATACTGAGGTTAGTAAGATCTATTTAATTTATACATATAACATGTCAAACTTGTGTTTTGGAAAATACTCTGATGAAAAATTTTAAAAATTCCGCTGCGCACTTTGTTTCCAACAATAACATGATCACAAACTTGCAAATTTATATAAAAACCTTGGCTCTGATACCAATTGTTGGAAACAAGTGTGCAGCAGAATTTTAAAAATTTTTCATCAGAGTAATTTTCAAAACACAAGTTTGACATGTTATATGTATAAATTAGACGGATCTTACTAACCTCAGTGTGCCGAAGAACCTCCGCAGCCTGTGAAGAGAAGTAAAGTTCTAGAAGAGCCTCAACCAACTGGTCTTCTTTGCTATTCTCTATCACAACCGGAGTGAGTGTGGGCTCACACGTACAGCTCTTCCACCGGTGACTCTCCTTCCAACCAACAGAGAGAACCCAAAGCTAGTGCTCGTGATTTGTGAACAAAAGCTCTCAAGGAGTTTTCAGATGCTCACTAGAAGAGTATCACTCTTAATCTCTCAAATTGATCTCTATTGATCTAAGTAAATCATGAGACTCACTCCCCTTTTTATACTTATTGGTTCTAGGGTCAGTCCATATCAGATTAGGTCTCAAAAACTCGAAACAGAATCAAGTTCAGATCAATATCTAATAAGATCCGCATCAAAACGCGTAATCTTATCTCCCGCTGATCGGCAGGCTAAACATTCTGATCGGCAAGCCAAACAGGCCAGTTCGGCAGGCCGACCACATCATCCGGTAGGCCAAACTCTCAAGAAAAAATCTCCACGAATCTTTTATTTTCCACCCAAGATTCTAAGGGATAAAGTCTCAGTTTTGATTCAAATAACCCAACAGAGAAGTTATCTGATCAAAACAAACTTTATCAAGATAATCTCTAAGAAAATAAATCAATTCACAATAATTCTACAAGTTTATCTTGTTCTAATTTGTCCAAAATTAAAACAACCGATAAACAGACAAGAATTATCTGATCGCAATAATTCAACAAGTTTATCTTGAACTAGTTTCTTACAAAATTTATTCAACCGATAAACAGACATGAATTATTTGATTCTTACAAATTTTAAACCAAACTGATAAATCCGACATAAGTCACCAATTATTGGAAAAGCACGCCGTGTCGTTATAGGATTTTGTGAGCTAGCAAAGGGGACCAAAATGGACCTATAAAGTTCAAACTCATGATAATTATGAAACCCAATATCCCAGATATACATTTCACAATTTTCAACCCCAACGCTACTCCACTAAAAGCTTGGAGCTGCACTCTCGAACTTTATAGAATTATGAAGCTCGTGTAGCTAAGTCTCCATGACATATCATAGTGTATCACATCCCCATATGATCATCCATAATCGGCTTAAGGACAAGTTCTGTCTTACCTTCCCGATTATTTTTATCTTACGTTCCATTGTCTCACCATTAGAAAACTTACCATCCAAAGATAGTATATCATTTGGTTACACCTATGTATCCAAATGGTTGAGCGCTCCAGTTTTCCAATTACAGGACAACGCATATAAGAGGATATCATTACTCCTAAAGAGGAGCTATGGATTCCATATCTATGAATAACAAGTCTACGCTATCAAGAGTCATGCCTCCAACGTACCGGCATGCATACCACTATAGAGATGTGGGATTCACCCATTGGTACATCAAAAGACACAAGTCGAGACAACGGGCCCACTATTCATCTCAAGATTAAGATACAATACAAAATGACTGTCTAAAGTGAATCGATTTGCCAAGACAGAATTATTAATCCAAATCAATGAACTTTATGTCCCGATCCAACACATCGTCACCTATGACAACGTGCCAATGTTTCTATTCACGGAGTCCAACTCCAATGGTCAAGACAAACCAACTCCCAAAAGGGATATAGACAACATAACAATCTTTACATGAATAAAGCGCCCAACTCTATTCCCTCGATTGCGGATCATATGTTTTAGACCGTCACCTTAAGAATCATGTCTTCTGCATAATCAGTCCATCATATGCCCAATTCTTAAGGTTTAGACTGACAGTCTCAAACTACTGTTTGCTTATCATACATTCAACAAATATAAACGTAAAGAGGACAAGATTTGGTATATATAAATAAATAAATTCTTTATCGATAAAAATGTCTCCCAAAACGTATTACATTTTTACTCCTTAGGGCATACATGTCTAACAATTTACATAAAGAAAAAGTCCTTGAAATTCAGTCTAAATTTTGAGTCCATGTAAAACTGTACAACTTTTAAGGTCAACTTTGAAAAATCATAACTATTTAAAGAAAACTTTGATTCAGGCGATTCAAAAGCCAAAAGAAAGCTTAAAATGTCTAGTATTTGAGAAAAATATAAACAGAGCAAGACAAAATCTAAAATTGCTGAAACATGACGACTATCAGTGTTCGTATGAAAAGTAGGCATTAGGCATCAAAAAATTTCAATACCAATTCCTAACCCAATAAAACCTCAATTAAAATTGTAAACACATAACTAACATGATGCCAATTGATAATAAAATATACCCATAAAGATCTACATAACAAAATTTAAAAATATGTGATATCCAGGGCACTTATCATTAAACAACTAAATCTTATACTTATCATCAAACTTACATTCATGCAATTAACTTAAAATACACTTACTTGGAGGACTTGAACTGACTTGTGGCGGTGTGTATTGGAAACAAAAACTTGCTCTAATACCATAGCTATAACGCCCCCATACAGACGTCCCAATAATCATTACTTTCATCCTTGTTATCATTATTTTTAAGATAAACCATTTAAATTTAAACACAATTTGATAAACATATCCCAGGATCCATGCATACGAATTTTTTTTTGAAACAACTTACCAGATTTGCTTTTCTTGCCTCGATTAGCCTAACGAAACACCTATATTGTTCAGCTAATTGATCACCTGTAGAAACGGTTAGTTTATAATACAATCATTTACTAAGTTATAGACACACAAAACTTCAAACAATGTTCAAGTCACTAGAGAAAAGTACTTTTATATCCAAATATTTAAACATATCAAAATAAAGAAATATGGCACAGTCCTTAAGAAACCACAATTAAGGAAATATTAAACAATCTCAAAAGTCCATAAGAAAATAAATCAAGTCTTGAATCAACATCAGTGTGGAAAATAAAATAAAATCAATAACAAAATCATTGTGCAAGTAATCAAATTTTTTTTTGGCATGATTCCATTTCCAATCCAACACTCCTAGCGCACACGCCTGCCTCCGTCCTCCACCTATTCCACATGCCTTTTACCTTTGTCTGCAACATGATACAAAAACTAAGCAAGTATAAGCTTAGTAAGTATACTTTTCTATCTCACAACAAAAAACATTTTATGAACATCTTTATGAAACATCATATTCATCATCATCATTAACATAAGAGTACACTCGGCACAATTTTATATAGAACATATCTTTTATTATCATTATCTATATTAAAAACTTCATTCATTTTATCTTTAGGGCCTAAGTATTGCACTATAAACATCATCATCGTAGGCGCGCCATCATGAGAGGAGAGGGGTAGCTAATCCCAAACCAAATATGACAAGTCCAACGTTTGGGACATCATAAACATAAACATAAACATAAACATAGGATGTGCAACACTTAATTAAGTGATACATAATATATATACTTTTAACATACCTCATCATTGAAACATTCGTTAAACTTTTTTGTTGCAAAAAAGAGTTTTCATGAGATAACAACATGTAAAAACAAACTTAAAAATTATCATAAAACATGTTCTCAAAACTTTTTCATAAACTTTTATCATGTTGCAGGTGAGAATGTACTTACTTGACTTGCACACTTAAATCTCATCTTAGATGACGTCGGTGCGGTCTCGATATGCTCACTTCTTGGTGTGTTCATGTCATACATCTATATACAAATAAAAATAAATTTCATTCTTATGAAATCATGGAAAACCATATGAAATTATTCATACTTCCGTCTTAAGAATTACAAAAACACACATATACTTTACTAACTTATAAATACTCATGGAAAAACAGCAATACTAATACTTGTCTAACCCTTATGTATTCATAATTTAAGAACTCATAATTCACACACAATTAAAGCATGAGGCTCTAGAGGGATAAAGCTAACATATATACATAATATCATGATTTTTCATTGGTCATAAAAATTCCATTCGATAACCAAAACAAGTCACACACTTCATAGCATAAAATCTATCAATAATAGTTGGGCAGTGAACAATCATATCTAACATTCATATGATAAAATATCTACGTCACAGAATAATTCCACAAAAATCCTGCATCTAATAGACACCTAAAACTATAACATATCTAAAAATTAGCTTTAAATAAATTTTCAGCAATTCAAAACATGTATTAGAATTCAAAGACAAAATAAACCTTAAACACATAGGGCAGTGAGCAACACAAGTTCATCATAATCAAAAAATTAAAATAAAATTTCTTTGACCCTAAAATTTTTATGACAACCTATAAACATCTCATACTATCATTGAACATCATGTTATCATGTAATAACATCAAGAAGCACAAAATCACAATTTACGAATTTAGGGTATATTTTCCAAAAGTAGGCAAAATGACCTTTATTCACTTAAAAATTTATAATAATTTCATCTGAACTCCAAATCTGCTAAATCTAGTCGTATTAGAAACTAGACTCAAAAACAAAGAATTTCGTATATTACATGTTTATTTTCACAATAATTTATATAAAGAAAAAGTCCTTAAAATTCAGTATAAATTTTAGGTCCGTGTAAAACTGTACAACTTTTAGGGGTCAACTTAAAAAAATCATAACTATTTAAAGAAAACTCTGATTCAAGCAATTCAAAAGCCAAAAGAAAGCTTAAGATGTATAGTATTTGATAAAAAATATAAGAAAATACAAACAGAGAAAGATAGAATTGAAAATTGCTAAAACAGGACAACTGTGAAGTGTTTGTATGAAAAGTTGGCATAAGGCATCAAAAAATTTCAATACCAAGTCATAACCCAATAAAACCTCAATTAAAATTGTAAACACATAACTAACATGATACCAATTGATAATAAAATATACCCATAAAGATCTACATAAAAAAATATAAAAATATATGATATCTCCAATCTAGGGTTTAATGAGAAGTTAATCAAAACAACCAAATCATCAACTCTTTTCAATCACCAATTGATATAAATATATACAATAAAAGAATCTATGTGATGATAGTAATAATTCTAAGACTAACAAAATACACCAAAACATCAAACAAATATGTTTATAATTAATACACTTACCAAGATGAATGAAATCAGGAAGATTAGAAATCTTGATAAAGCCAAAGAAAACCAAGCATGAAACCAATCAATGAGGAGGGAATGAAGTGTGATCTAGGGTTACTAACAAGAGGTCTTTATATAGATTTTATGTGGAGAGTAAAACCATAATCCTAATCTAATTCAGTTTCCCTTTTTTTTTTTTCTTTTTGTTTCTTTTTTTTCTTTTCTTTTTCTTTTTTTTTTTTTTGCACAGCTACTGCTGCCGTTTCTTTTTTTTTTAAACACAAACATATATACTTATATAATATAATATAATATAATATAAATATGTCATAATATAAATAATAATATTAAGATACAATTATATATTATTATAATATATTATATTATAATATTATATAATATAATTATAATACAAAATTATTTATATACAACAATAATATTTACTCTATGACTCAAAAATATTATTACACATGTAATTATCATGACATCGTTAATATTATAAAAATAAGAAAATATGCAACAACAATCATGTCATCATCAAGAATTTAACTTTAGAGCATACATAACTCTAAAGCATTATAAAGATTATAAATTTAGAGCAAGTTGAAACTCTTTAAAAAAAAAGAATAAATACTTTAAACTTATCGTCACTTTTGTCATGAATATCTTGAGCACATCAATTCCATGTGACTGTCATCTGTCATCTTACTCAAAATAAAATGGTAAGTAACATTATATAGTAAAGAAATTACTTAACCTCGTTATATATCTATCATTAACCTTACATGAAAAATGGTGGGTGTTACAATTCCCCCCACCTTATAAGAGTTTCATCCTCGAAACTCTAAATAGTTGTGGATACTTGGCTCTTATTTTATCTTCACGTTCCCACAACACTTCTGACGGCTTTGAAGGGTCTCTATTCTCTTTCGTATCAACTTTATCATCTCAGAAGTCTCATTAACAAAATCAATCTTTTTATTATCATCACTATCTATCATTTTCTTTTCACCAGCTTCGTGCCAACATAAAGGCAATCTACATTCCCATCCATATAAAGCCTCATAAGATGTCATTCCTATTGTCGCCTGATAGCCATTGTTATAAGTGAATTTTGCTAATGGAAACATTTTACACTATCTACTCTTGTAATTAAGGGTACAAGTATGAAGCATATCGTCTAAACTCAATTCATCTTCTCTGTTTGGCCATCAGTCTGAGGGTGAAAAAGCTGGCTTTAGTGTAACCTGTTAGACATGTATGCTCTAAGGAGTAAAAATGTAATATGTTTTTGGAGACATTTTTATCAATAAAGAATTTATTCATTTATATATACCAAATATTGTCCTCTTTACGTTCATATTTGTTGAATGTATGATAAGCAAACAGTAGTCTGAGACTGTCAGTCTAAACCTTAAGAGTTGGGCATATGATGGGATGATTATGCGGTAGACACGACTCTTAAGGTGATGGTCTAAAATATATGATCTGCAATCGAGGGAATAAAGTTGGGCGCTTTATTCATGTAAAGATTGTTATGTTGTCTATATCCCTTTTGGGAGATGGTTTGTCTTGGCCATCGGAGTTGGACTCCGTGAATAGAAACATTGGCGCGTTGTCATAGGTGACGATGTGTTGGATCGGGACATAAAGTGAATTGATTTGGATTAATAATTCTGTCTTGGCAAATCGATTCACTTTAGACAATCATTTGTATTGTATCTTAATCCTGAGATGAATAATGGGCCCGTTGTCTCGACTTGTGTCTTTTGATGTACCAATGGGTGACTCCCACATCTCTATAGTGGCATGCATGCCGGTACGTTGGAGGCATGACTCTTGGTAGCGTAGACTTGTTATTCATAGATATGGAATCCATAGCTCCTCTTTAGGAGTAATGATATCCTCTTATATGCGTTGTCCTGTAATTGGAAAACTGGAGCGCTCAACCATTTGGATACATAGGTGTAAGCGAATGGTATACTATCTTTGGATGGTAAGTTTTCTAATGGTGAGACAATGGAACGTAAGATAAAAATAATCGGGAAGGTAAGACAGAACTTGTCCTTAAGCCTATTATGGATGATCATATGGGGATGCGATACACTATGATATGTCATGGAGACTTAGCTACACGAGCTTCGTAATTCTATAAAGTTCGAGAGTTCAGCTCCAAGCTTTTAGTGGAGTAGCGTTGGAGTTGATAATTGTGAAATGTATATCTGGGATATTGGGTTTCCTAATTATCATGAGCTTGAACTTTATAGGTCCATTTTGGTCCCCTTTGCTAGCTCACAAAATCCTGTAACGACACGGCGTGCTTTTCCAATAATTGGTGACTTATGTCGGATTTATCAGATTGGTTTAAAATTTATAAGAATCAAATAATTCATGTCTGTTTATCGGTTGAATTAATTATGTAAGAAATTAGTTCAAGATGAACTTGTTGAATTATGGCGTTCGGATAATTCTTGTCTGTTTATCGGTTGTTTTAATTTTGGACAATTAGAACAAGATAAACTTGTAGAATTATTGTGAATTGATTTATTTTCTTAGAGATTATCTTGATAAAGTTTGTTTTGATCAGATATCTTTTCTATTGGGCTATTTGAATCAAAACTGAGACTTTATCCTTTAGAATCTCAGGTGGAAAATAAAAGATTCGCGGAGATTTTTTCTCGGCAGTTCGGCATGCCGGATGACGTGTTCGGCCTGCCGAACTGGCCAGTTCGGCCTGCCTATCTCACAGTTCGGCATGCCGACCGCGACGAATTAAGATTACGCGTTTTTCACGCGTATCTTATCAGATATTGATCCGAACTTGATTCTGTTTCGATTTTTGAGACCTAATATGATATGGACTGACCCCAAGGACCAATAGGTATAAAAAGGGAGTGAGTCTAATGATTTACTCAGATCAATTTGAGAGATTAAGAGTGATACTCTTCTAGTGAGCATCTGAAAACTCCCTGAGAGCTTTTGTTCACAAATCACGAACACTAGCTTTGGGTTCTCTCTATTGGTTGGAAGGAGAGTCACCGGTGGAAGAGCTGTACGTGTGAGCCCACACTCACTCCGGTTGTGGATAGAGAATAGCAAAGAAGACCAGTTGGTTGAGGCTCTTCTGGAACGTTACTTCTCTACATAGGTCGCGGAGGTTCTTCGGCATACTGAGGTTAGTAAGATCTGTTTAACTTATACATATAACATGTCAAACTTGTGTTTTGGAAATTACTCTGATGAAAAATTTTAAAAATTCCGCTGCGCATTTTGTTTCCAACAATTGGTATCAGAGCCCAGGTTTTTACATAAATTTGCAAGTTTGTGATCATGTTATATGCATAAATTTTGTGATCTTAATCTCTCCAATGCTTGAATTAAATTTAATAGAGAGATGGCACTCTAGGTTTCTATATAATATATATGTTGTCATGGATTATATGGTGAATGTTTATTAATTAATTATGGTTGATTAAATTGTTGTTTAATTATTTATTAATTAATTAATACCGGTTATGGTTCCTTAGAGGTTAGAATATGTATCTAGGTTTTTCATGTAATTAGATGGCGGACTATCATCTCCGTCTAGGAATTATTATTTAATTTTTAATTTGTAGAATTTTGTAATTAAATAATTATTCGGAGAAGACGGAACAAGAAGTCAGATCTTAAAGATTGATGATGGCGCCTCCAGGTATTTCCTGAGTCTCTAATTTTATGTTTTTGAATTGTTAAAAATAAAATTGATGAATTGCATTAAAATTGTATTTTCTGGATTGAGGGTTTTCTGCTCGGTCGGCATGCCGGACCTCACAATTCGGCAGGCCGAAGGTCACAGATCGGCAGGCCGGACGTACGGTCCGGCAGGCCGACAGTGGGGCAGAAATTTTGGTGCTCTGCCGGCAGGCCGAACCTTCATGTTCGGCAGGCCGAACCTCCATGATCGGTAGGCCGATCACCCAGATCGGCCTGCCGACCGAGAGCAGCCAGGTGTCCAGAAAAGGTGCAATTTTTTGGTGCAGTTTTAATTTTATTTTTGGGACGATTCTGAGAAACATTAAATTTGGATATGATCGGAAATATGAAGTGTTCGATTCATACGGGATTGAGGACTTGAAGATGGATATTACATGAAGAAGGATACAGCTTGAGGATTCAAGGATGAAGAATCGATAAATGTCTCGATTATTCTCTTGTAATCTTAGTTTTTCTATTCTCTAGGGTGGAACCATAATATTACGGTTATTATTATTATTATGCTTGTAGCTTTGCTTGATTGCTTTGCTTGTCTGCATTATAATATGATTTACCATGTATATTGATAACATGTCATATAGAATAGGGAGTGCCGCTCATATTAAATTTGTTCATGCATAATTTCAAAATAAAACCTTGACTTCAAAAGATTGAGTGGGAGAAGGTTTTCGAAGAGAGAACCTAAGGCCTCCATCGTTGGTCCATAGGAAGAACATGATGGTCCCAACCCCTAGGAAGGGATTTCTATCATGTACCAGATTGGATCTCTGAAAGGATAAGGTATTTTAGTATGATTTATGGTTGCCAACCCCTAGGTGGTGATTATAAATCATGGATAAAATATTAAAACGGTGGTTATACACTCACGTTAATTTTATTATTAACCTCCCCTAGGAGCTCTGTTAATAAAATTAATGGCCAAAGAAACGATTATTAGTATATGCTGGATCATACGGGTCCTGGATAGCATATATTAATCAGGAGGGGATCCGTGTTCCTGATTGAATTTGGCATGACTCCCCTAGGAGCTTGTTGAATTCTGAGTTGGGAATTATCGTTGTAAGGTTGTGATATTTTCAAGGTTTTGACACATAAACACATTTGTATGATTTTACATGATTGTGTTATCTTACTAAATTATTATATATGTTTGCTTATGTTTGGTATATGACTCTTTATTGTAGATTGAAAATGTCTAAAAACGTTTTATCATCGATACTTGACAAAAACCAATTAACCGGTGAGAACTATAATGATTGGAAACGGAACCTGGACATCGTCCTTTCCTTTGAGAAACTGAAATATGTTCTGACAACTCCTTGTCCTCCCGAGCCTACGGGAGACTCAAGTAATGAGCAATTCGAAGCGTACGACCGCTGGAAAGATGCTAATGATCAGGCCCGCTGCTATGTTATGGCTAGCATGAATAACGTGCTGCAGGCTCAACATCAGGATTATGAGACTGCGAAGCAGATCTTGGATAATCTTGAGGACATGTTTGGAGGCCAGGCCATAACAAAGCGGCAAGGGGCGCTTCGGAAACTCTTAAACTGTAGACAGAGACCGGGGACATCTGTAAAGGAGCACATGATGTTGGTCATGGGTTACCTCGCTGAGGCTCAAACCAATGGAGCCGACATCGATGCTGAAACTCAGATGACTATGGTCTTTGAGACTCTGTCTAAGGAATTTATTCCGTTTAGAGCTACTTTTAATATAAGCAATAGACGGGATATGACCTTGACAGAACTGATGAAACAGTTACAAGAGTTTGAACTGCCGATCAGGGAGTCTCCTGCTGGTGGAGAGGCCAATATGGTAGCTGCTTCTGGTTCCAATCCTAACTCTGGGAATGGAAAGAAGCAACGGGCCAAAAGTGGGAAGTCTTCTATTCCTATTGCTACCAAGAGCAAGAAGAAGAAGAAGAAGAACCCAAAGAAGCTTAAGTGCTTCTTTTGTGGTAAGGTCGGGCATATAAAGAAGCATTGCAAGGACTTCCTTTCCAAGGGAGGTAGGTGTGATCTTCTATATTTAGAAACTTGTTTGGTTGAGGAATCCAGTGACATTTGGGTCATAGATTCCGGTGCAACTAATCATGTTTGTGTTTCTCTGCAGGGATTCAAAGAAACGAGAAGTCTACTTCGTGAAGACTTAACGCTTCGGTTGGGCGATGGATCCTTGGTCTCAGCGGAAGCAGTGGGAGATGTCCATCTTTATTTTGATAATTATAGGAGTTTAATTTTGCGAGATTGTTTTTATGTTCCTAAATTTAAAAGGAATTTAATTTCTGTATCTTCTTTGTTTAAAGACTCCTACGTGGTATCTTTTAATGAAAAAGTGGTGATTCGTAAAAACAAATCTTTTATCTGTTCTGGATGGATGCAAAATAATCTATATTTTATCAAACCTAAGATGGACCTATTGCTTAATGCTGAGATAAATGATAATGACTCAAAAAGACTTAAAACTTCTCACTATAATAAGACTTATCTTTGGCATTTGCGCCTTGACCATATTAACCTAAAAAAGGATTCAAAGGTTGGTAAGGGATGGACCTTTAAGTCACTTAAAGGTGGAATCTATACCTCAATGTGAGTCTTGTTTGGAGGGTAAAATGACCAAAAGACCATACGGGTCTAAGGGCAATAGGGCCGAAGGGGTTCTAGAACTTGTGCATAGTGATGTTTGCGGACCGATGAACATCCGGGCACGAGGAGGGTATGAGTACTTCGTTACTTTTATTGACGATTACTCAAGATATGGGTATATGTACCTAATGCACCACAAAAGCGAAACTTATGATAAGTTCAGGGAGTTTCGGGCTGAAGTGGAAAAGCAATTGGGTAGACCCATAAAGGCACTTCGATCTGATCGAGGTGGGGAATACCTTTCTGATGAGTTCTTGGGACACTTGTTAGAGAATGGGATTTTATCCCATTTGACTGCGCCGGGCACTCCGCAGCAGAATGGCGTAGCAGAGAGAAGGAATAGGACTTTGTTGGACATGATTCGGTCCATGATGAGTTATTCATCATTGCCTTTATCCTTTTGGGGATATGCACTACAAACCGCATGTTATCTTTTGAACAATGTGCCTTCAAAATCGGTCCCTAAAACTCCTCACGAGTTGTGGACAAGACGGAAGACATCCTTAAACCATATTCGCATATGGGGATGTCCAACTCATGTCCTGTTTAAGGATCCGAATAAGTTGGAAGCACATTCAGAAGTTTGCGTGTTTGTAGGATATCCAAAAGGGACTAAAGGGGGTTATTTTTATAACCCAAAGGAAAATAAAGTCGTGGTTTCAACTAATGCAACTTTCCTTGAGGAGAGTTACATGAACGACTTTAAACCTCAAAGCAAAGTGGTGCTTGAGGAGTTGAGGGGTAATCCGTTTACTCTGGAGGTTCCGAACGAAACCATTCCGATCGGTGTAGAAAAACCAAACAAACCTGAACAACAACCTCAGGGGCTTCGGCGTAGTGGGAGGATCGGGCGTCAACCTGAGAGGTATATGTTCAATGGGGAGGTCTTTTTGGCTGAACCGGATGAACATGACAGGGATCCTTATACTTACGCAGAAGCTATGGAGGATGTTGATTCAAGACTCTGGACAGAGGCCATGAACATTGAGATGAAGTCTATGGAGACTAATCAGGTCTGGGAGCTTGTGGATCTTCCCGAAGGGATAAAACCCGTAGGGAGTAAATGGATCTACAAGAGGAAAAGATGAAGTGGATGGAAAGGTCGAAACCTTTAAGGCTAGACTGGTAGCTAAGGGTTATACGCAAAAGGAAGGAATCGATTATGAGGAAACCTTTTCGCCTGTAGCCATGCTTAAGTCCATCCGGATTCTCTTGTCCATAGCTGCCGCTCTTGACTACGAGATATGGCAGATGGATGTCAAGACGGCTTTTCTGAATGGCTATCTTGATGAGTCCATTTATATGGAACAACTAGACGGGTTCAAGGTCACGGGTCAAGAGGGTAAGGTTTATAAGTTGCTAAAGTCTATTTATGGACTTAAGCAGGCTTCTCGTTCTTGGAACATAAGATTTGATCAGGTGATCAAGACTTATGGGTTCTCACAAAATGTGGATGAGCCATGTGTTTGCAAACACAGTAAGGATGGGAAGGTGGTTTTTCTACTATTTTATGTAGATGATATTCTGCTAATAGGCAATGACGTTGGGGCATTGTCATCAGTCAAATTATGGTTGACCAAGCAGTTTGACATGAAAGACTTTGGTGATGCTAATTTTGTTCTCGGCATCTAGATTTTTTGGGATAGGAAGAACAAAATGATAGCTTTGTCGCAGGCCAGCTACATAGATAAAATTCTCAAGAGGTTTGCAATGTAGGATTACAAGAAAGGTGGGCAACCATCTAGGTCTGGAATTACTCTTTCTAAGAAAGACTCTCCAAAGTCTTATGAAGAAAGAGAATACATGAAGAAGGTACCTTATGCTTCGGCAGTGGGTAGTCTCATGTATGCCATGCTTTGCACTCGACCGGATATTAGTTATGCGGTTGGGATTGTGAGTCGATTTCAGGCGGATCCAGGACCGAACCATTGGGTTGCGGTAAAGCATATTTTCAAGTACCTGAGAAGGACTCGAGGGTATATGCTTGTGTATTCGGGTGAGGATTTAACTCCTCTAGGATACACTGATTCGGATTTTCAATCCTGCCTGGATTCTAGGAAATCGACTTCAGGGTTTGTGTTTACTCTGGGTGGCGGTGCCATCAGTTGGAGAAGTGCGAAGCAAGATTGCACTTCGGATTCAACGATGGAGGCCGAGTATGTGGCGGCTAGTGATGCTTCGAAAGAAGCAGTGTGGCTCCGCAAGTTCCTTGGGGATCTTGAGGTAGTTCCTGGTATGGATAAAGCGGTATCACTGTACTGTGATAACAGTGCGGCGGTAGCTAATGCTAAGGAACCAAGATTTCACAAGAAGAGTAAGCATATTGATCGGAAGTATCATGTGATAAAGGACTTCCTTGAAAGCGGGCATGTCACGGTGTGCAAGATCGCCTCAGAGGACAATTTAGCTGATCCATTTACGAAGACACTTTCTGGGAGAGTCTTCGAAAGGCATGTGGAAGCTATGGGGATGCGAAATTTGCAGTATTTACTCACTTAGTGCAAGTGGGAGATTGTTAGACATGTATGCTCTAAGGAGTAAAAATGTAATACGTTTTTGGAGACATTTTTTATCAATAAAGAATTTATTCATTTATATATACCAAATATTGTCCTCTTTACTGTTCATATTTGTTGAATGTATGATAAGCAAACAGTAGTCTGAGACTGTCAGTCTAAACCTTAAGAGTTGGGCATATGATGGGATGATTATGCGGTAGACACGACTCTTAAGGTGATGGTCTAAAATATATGATCCGCAATCGAGGGAATAAAGTTGGGCGCTTTATTCATGTAAAGATTGTTATGTTGTCTATATCCCTTTGGGAGATGGTTTGTCTTGGCCATCGGAGTTGGACTCCGTGAATAGAAACATTGGCGCGTTGTCATAGGTGACGATGTGTTGGATCGGGACATAAAGTGAATTGATTTGGATTAATAATTCTGTCTTGGCAAATCGATTCACTTTAGACAATCATTTGTATTGTATCTTAATCCTGAGATGAATAATGGGCCCGTTGTCTCGACTTGTGTCTTTTGATGTACCAATGGGTGACTCCCACATCTCTATAGTGGCATGCATGCCGGTACGTTGGAGGCATGACTCTTGGTAGCGTAGACTTGTTATTCATAGATATGGAATCCATAGCTCCTCTTTAGGAGTAATGATATCCTCTTATATGCGTTGTCCTGTAATTGGAAAACTAGAGCGCTCAACCATTTGGATACATAGGTGTAACCGAATGGTATACTATCTTTAGATGGTAAGTTTTCTAATGGTGAGACAATGGAACGTAAGATAAAAATAATCGGGAAGGTAAGATAGAACTTGTCCTTAAGCCGATTATGGATGATCATATGGGGATGCGATACACTATGATATGTCATGGAGACTTAGCTACACGAGCTTCGTAATTCTATAAAGTTCGAGAGTACAGCTCCAAGCTTTTAGTGGAGTAGCGTTGGAGTTGATAATTGTGAAATGTATCTCTGGGATATTGGGTTTCATAATTATCATGAGCTTGAACTTTATAGGTCCATTTTGGTCCCCTTTGCTAGCTCACAAAATCCTGTAACGACACGGCGTGCTTTTCCAATAATTGGTGACTTATGTCGGATTTATCAGATTGGTTTAAAATTTATAAGAATCAAATAATTCATGTCTGTTTATCGGTTGAATTAATTATGTAAGAAATTAGTTCAAGATGAACTTGTTGAATTATGGCGTTCGGATAATTCTTGTCTGTTTATCGGTTGTTTTAATTTTGGACAATTAAGAACAAGATAAACTTGTAGAATTATTGTGAATTGATTTATTTTCTTAGAGATTATCTTGATAAAGTTTGTTTTGATCAGATATCTTTTCTATTGGGCTATTTGAATCAAAACTGAGACTTTATCCTTTAGAATCTCAGGGTGGAAAATAAAAGATTCGCGGAGATTTTTTCTCGGCAGTTCGGCATGCCGGATGACGTGTTCGGCCTGCCGATCTGGCCAGTTCGGCCTGCCTATCTCACAGTTCGGCATGCCGACCGCGACAATTAAGATTACGCATTTTTCACGCATATCTTATCAGATATTGATCCGAACTTGATTCTGTTTCAATTTTTGAGACCTAATTTGATATGGACTGACCCCAAGGACCAATAGGTATAAAAAGGGAGTGAGTCTAATGATTTACTCAGATCAATTTGAGAGATTAAGAGTGATACTCTTCTAGTGAGCATCTGAAAACTCCCTGAGAGCTTTTGTTCACAAATCACGAACACTAGCTTTGGGTTCTCTCTATTGGTTGGAAGGAGAGTCACCGGTGGAAGAGCTGTACGTGTGAGCCCACACTCACTCCGGTTGTGGATAGAGAATAGCAAAGAAGACCAGTTGGTTGAGGCTCTTCTGGAACGTTACTTCTCTACACAGGTCGCGGAGGTTCTTCGGCATACTGAGGTTAGTAAGATCTGTTTAATTTATACATATAACATGTCAAACTTGTGTTTTGGAAAATACTCTGATGAAAAATTTTTAAAAATTCCGCTGCGCACTTTGTTTCCAACATAACCTAGATCCTGTTGTAGTTTGTATACTTTCCCAAAATTTGGATGTGAACCTACCGTCATGATCATAATGATAGGCTTCGAAATTCCATGAAGTCGTACTATTTCTTTGACATAAATTTTCGCTACCTGCTTCATATAGTGATTGATTTTGATGGGAATGAGGTGTGCCGTCTTTGTAGGTTGATCAATAACTACCCAAATAGCATCAAATCCAATTATACTTCTTAGCAATCTTGTGACAAAATCCATTGAAATTTCTTTCTATTTCCATTTCGATGTCTATATTGACTGCAATTCGCCTCCAGGCAGTTGGTGGTCAGCTTCAACTTGCTAGCATGTCAATCATTTCTTTACATACCTTGCAACATCATGTTTCACTCCAAACCACTAGAAATTGATCCTTAACTTGTTGTACATCTTTGTCGCACCTCTTCCTTCCTTTATTTCTCGCTTGATCATTGCTATACTGGCATCTTCATTTTGATTACTTCGAATCTCATTAGTCAATGCTGAGAGTTGTCCTGCCATAAGTTCTAAATCAAAGACCATAATTTCTTTCCTTAGAGGTTGGGGCCTCATTTGCAATGGCATCAATGCTACAATAGTCTCCCTACTTAAAGCATCAACTATTTAATTTGTCTTTCTTAGATGATCTAAGATTTCACAATTAAACTCCTTTACCAGTTCTAACCATCTTTGCTACCTTATATTCGGTCCTTCTGGGTGTAGATATACTTTACACTTTGATAATCAGTGAAATTCTTACATTGGACTCCATAAAATAGTGCCTCTAGATCTTTAGTGTGAAAACCATAGCTGCTAACTCAAGGTCATGAGGGGGATAGTTCATCTGTAATCGTTTAGTTGTCTTGGGGCATAAGTGATCACTCTATCATTCTGCATCAATACAATGCCAAGGTCCATCATAGAAGCATCGTTGTAAGTCACAAATCCATCATTCCCTTCTGAAGTAACCAAGGCTGAAATTATAGTCAACTTTTTTTTTTTTTAATTCTTGAAAGTCCTTCTCGCATGCATCTGTCCATTCAACTCTTTCCTTTGTGTGTTAGGTTTGTGAGGGGTGTCGTCTCTATCCTAGAGAAATCCTCTACAAACTTCTGATATTAACCAACTAATCCTCAGAAACTTCGTATCGTACTTGTATTCTTTAGTTGCTTCTAATTTAAAACAACTTTGACTATAGAATGATCCACCATTATTCCATGCTTTGATGCATATAAGCCAAGAAAGATATGTTATTGAGCCAAAACTCATAATTAGAAAACCTTGCATACATCTTATGCCTCTTTAGGGTCTCTAGCATAATCTTTAGGTGATCAGCATACTGTTCCCGACTCTTCAAATACACTGAAATATCATCAATAAACACTATAACAAATTCATCAGGATAAGCTTTGAATACCCGATTCATTAGGTCCATAAAGGCTGTTGGTGCGTTTGTTGAACCAAAGGTATTACCACAAATTCATTACCATATGTCGATCTAATGGGCTGTCTTAAAAATGTCTCTTTTTATTATCTTTGGCTAATGATATTACCACTGTAAATCTATCTTTAAGTATATAGACATGCCTTTGAGTTGTTCGAACAAATCATCAATTGAGTAATGGGTACTTGTTTTTTATCGTCACATTGTTTAGCTCCCGATAGTGGATGCATAATCTCATGGACCTATCCTTCCTCTTTACAATCAAAACTGGTGCTCCCCATGGTGAGTGATTTGGTCAAATAAAACCCTTGCTAAGACATTTTCTTTAATTGGGAATGCAACCTTTCGATTCAGCTAGAACCATTCTTTACAATGCCTTGGAAATTGGATCAGTGCCTAGAGCGAGCTCTATCTCAATTTCGATTTCTCTATCTGAAGGTAAGCTTGCAAGGTCATTCAAAAATTACCTTTGGAAATTCTTGAACCTTTGGAACATCTTCAATCTTTGTCTTTCTTCTTGATTTTTATCTATGATGTTCACTGAATAACTTATACAGCCACTTGCTAACAGATTTCTTGCCTTCACGGCTAACAAAAACATATTTGGCTTCTTCTTGACTCTCCCACGAATATGAATCTTTCTTTACTTTTCAGATGAAGTGTAATGCCCCGTTTCGGACATCACAGATATCATACATTCATCCATAACATACTTTTTATGTAAGGTAAACTATTAGATCAAAACTTCATTGAAAGCATAATTAAGAAATCATAACCAGGATCCATGCATGCATTTTTTTTTATATATCATTAATAATTTAATACTTGATCAATAAAATGATTTACTTGACCATAAACATCCTTAAATAAAGTAAATATACTACAACTTAAATAAACATCACAACATTTTAAAACCATTTACTCTCCTAGTTCGGTAAACCAAACTTGGGACTTCGACAAGCTGAACATGATCAGTAGGCTGGAGTTTGTCCACTGGCAGATCGGCAGAGGCTTTGTAATACAGGGTTTCAAAACTGATATTTTTGGTAGGCCGATGTAGGGTAATCGGCAGGCCGATCAACACTTTGATAGTCTGACCATTAATGGTTGGCAGGCCGAATAGCTTAAGAAAATTACGATTTTTCAATCAAACTTAATAATTTAAAAGCACAAGACATATCTTAAAGAAAAACATAGTAAAAAGGGGTCATAGTTCCAATCCTTAAAATTTAAGCAAGTAAACATAATCAAAATTATAAAATATAGTTTAATCCATAAAAGCTTCCTTCCTTGGTGTTTTTTTCCAATTACAATTCATCTTGCTTAGCTCACACGCCTTTCCATATCCTCCACCTAGTCCATGACGTTCTTACCCTTATGTGCAACATGATATAAACTTGAATAAGCTAATGCTTAGTAAGTACATATATTTCTCACAATTTAAAAACATTTCATAAACATCATCATCATCATTTTCATAATAGTGCGTTAAGCACATTTTCATAGAAACATATCTTTCACTCTTTGACCATATTAAAACTTATTTCATTTTATCTTAAGGGCCCAAGTGTTGCACCATTATCATCATTGTAGGCGTGTCGTCATGAGAGGAGAATGGTAGCTAATCCTAAACCAAACATGACATCATATCATATCATTTCATAACATTGGTGTGCAACACTTATTTAGGTGATACATATATACATATATAAACTCTCATACTTTTGAAATACATCATCATATATGCATAACTTTTGAGCATCAAATCTTTCATGAGAATAAAAATGAAACCATCATAAAATCATCATAGATATCATCATGAACATAATTTTAAACCTTTTATAAAATATATCATGTTGCAGGTGAAAATGTACTTACTTGTATAGCTTACTTAACCTTAACTTAGTAGACTTAGTAGGTGACAATGCCACGGTCTCAATGTGCTCGCTTCATCGTGTGTTCATGTCATATATTCATAAAAATAGCAATTAACATTTACTTTCATGAAACTATAAAATCAACATCACATAATAACTTCTATTTGCATATTCCATCACATATCCTTTCCATTCATGAAATTATAAATTTCATAACCATTTCATCAATATTAAAGCATTAGCATCACCCATCAACACAAAACACTTCACTGACCTACATGAATTCAAGACTTAAAAACTCAACATTCACACATACTTTAGGCACCACACTTGACAAGGGTAAACTTAATACATAAACATATTACCATGATTTTTCTTTAGTCATAAAAATTACATTAAGTATCTAAAACAAGTCATACATAACAAACATGAAATCTGCCATTAACTTACACAGTGAGTCACATAAATTCATCATTTTCAAATAATTAACACATATATTTAACTCTAAAATTCATACTAACAACTTACTAAGATATATTACAATATCATAAAATTATTTCATCATCAATAAAATCATTTAAACATACAAAACATCACATAATACAAAAGTCCAATAATAACACTGTTAAAGCAGTTTCTTACCCTAGTCTCAATAAAAATTTCATAACACATAAAATACTCATCAAATAATCACCAAACTTTGCAGTTCATAACTTAACATATACATGAACATTTTAGCCAAATTTTGTAGCAAATAAAGCACACTTACCCCTTGAACACAAATCGTATTTTCGTGCATCATAACCAAACAACAATATTTTACTGTGAGTGGTAGAGGGTATAAAATTCATAACTTAATTTAGAAAAATCGAAATGACTTGAAACTTGAAATAACATTAACATAACACACATATAAACATCATATTAAAAATTTAGAACAAAATAAAATACCTAGACAAAGTTACGGTAGACGGATTGAGCAGGAGAAATGCTTTTCAGAATTACCAAAAAAAATGAGTTCTTACCTTAAAAATTTCTTCTCAAAATCCTTGAACTTAACCCCAATGGAAACTCAATATTTCTTACAAATAATAGTAGAGAAAATTTGAGAAGGAATGAAGAGGAAATGTGAAAAAGAGAGAGGAGAGAAATCAAGAGAAAGAGAGAGAGTAAAAATTTTATCGTGAAAAGTGAATAACGTAAATGAGCATAACGTAAAAATATTTCAATACCCTCAATTATGTCAGGAATTTTCTGACTAATCTTAGACTAATTTGCGTGGAGAATGGAGAGAAATAAGGGAAAGTCAAATCTTCATCTCATCTTACCATATGTCAACACTTCAAAAAGGGAAACCATATCAATTACATTCAATCAATCAAAAGTAAAATGTTTTATTTCCTTAAATGAGGAAATTAATCCATAAATATGTCAATTAATCACATTAAATCATCCAATCATCGTAATCATCACAATCACAAATTTGGAGAGATTTCTGCTGACTAATCATCAGCTATCGTCGGCCTGTCAATTCTTAACTTTGGCCTGCCGATTCCATGAGGTTCGGCCTGCCGATCCTTGAAAGGCTATTCGGCCTGCCGAACTTGAAAGTCTGGGCTACCAAACTGTCCTTAAAACACAATACATCATAGCATTCAAGTCATCATTGCATCATAAATAAACATACATTGAAATTAACATGAACACTTGAGCACATGAAGTGACAATAATATCATAAATAAATATGGATAACACTTAACGTCGACACTATCATTACATAATTCCGTTACATGAAATAGGCAGGTGTTACATGAAGAATCATCTTTTGTCTTTGGCATTCAATAAAACATTATACTTACTTAGAAAATTCATCCCAAGAACCATGTCGTAGTCATACACATCGACTACAATACGATCGATGAACAGTTCTATTTCAGTATTCCGTAAAGGAACTGTACACAATTAATGCGTAGACATCATCATTTCCCAGAGGGTGCTATTGTTGGAAACAAAGTGCGCAGCGGAATTTTAAAATTTTTCATCAGAGTATTTTCCAAAACACAAGTTTGACATGTTATATGTATAAATTAAACAGATCTTACTAACCTCAGTGTGCCGAAGAACCTCCGCGACCTGTGTAGAGAAGTAACGTTCCAGAAGAGCCTCAACCAACTGGTCTTCTTTGCTATTCTCTATCCACAACCGGAGTGAGTGTGGGCTCACACGTACAGCTCTTCCACCGGTGACTCTCCTTCCAACCAATAGAGAGAACCCAAAGCTAGTGTTCGTGATTTGTGAACAAAAGCTCTCAGGGAGTTTTCAGATGCTCACTAGAAGAGTATCACTCTTAATCTCTCAAATTGATCTTAGTAAATCATTAGACTCACTCCCTTTTTATACCTATTGGTCCTTGGGGTCAGTCCATATCAGATTAGGTCTCAAAAATCAAAACAGAATCAAGTTCGGATCAATATCTGATAAGATACGCGTGAAAAATGCGTAATCTTAACTGTCGCGGTCGGCATGCCGAACTGTGAGATAGGCAAGCCGAACTGGCCAGTTCGGCAGGCCGAACACTTTCTGATCCGGCATGCCGAACTGCCGAGAAAAAATCTCCGCGAATCTTTTATTTTCCACCCGAGATTCTAAAGGATAAAGTCTCAGTTTTGATTCAAATAGCCCAATAGAAAAGATATCTGATCAAAACAAACTTTATCAAGATAATCTCTAAGAAAATAAATCAATTCACAATAATTCTACAAGTTTATCTTGTTCTAATTGTCCAAAATTAAAACAACCGATAAACAGACGAGAATTATCCGAACGCCATAATTCAACAAGTTCATCTTGAACTAATTTCTTACATAATTAATTCAACCGATAAACAGACATGAATTATTTGATTCTTATAAATTTTAAACCAATCTGATAAATCCGACATAAGTCACCAATTATTGGAAAAGCACGCCGTGTCGTTACAGGATTTTGTGAGCTAGCAAAGGGGACCAAAATGGACCTATAAAGCTCAAGCTCATGATAATTATGAAACCCAATATCCCAGATATACATTTCACAATTATCAACTCCAACGCTACTCCACTAAAAGCTTGGAGCTGCACTCTCGAACTTTATAGAATTACAAAGCTCGTGTAGCTAAGTCTCCATGACATATCATAGTGTATCGCATCCCCATATGATAATCCATAATCGGCTTAAGGACAAGTTCTGTCTTACCTTCCCGATTATTTTTATCTTACGTTCCATTGTCTCACCATTAGAAAACTTACCATCCAAAGATAGTATACCATTCGGTTACACCTATGTATCCAAATGGTTGAGCGCTCCAGTTTTCCAATTACAGGACAACGCATATAAGAGGATATCATTACTCCTAAAGAGGAGCTATGGATTCCATATCTATGAATAACAAGTCTACGCTACCAAGAGTCATGCCTCCAACGTACCGGCATGCATGCCACTATAGAGATGTGGGAGTCACCCATTGGTACATCAAAAGACACAAGTCGAGACAACGGGCCCATTATTCATCTCAGGATTAAGATACAATACAAATGATTGTCTAAAGTGAATCGATTTGCCAAGACAGAATTATTAATCCAAATCAATTCACTTTATGTCCCGATCCAACACATCGTCACCTATGACAACGCGCCAATGTTTCTATTCACGGAGTCCAACTCCGATGGCCAAGACAAACCATCTCCCAAAAGGGATATAGACAACATAACAATCTTTACATGAATAAAGCGTCCAACTTTATTCCCTCGATTGCGGATCATATATTTTAGACCATCACCTTAAGAGTCGTGTCTACCGCATAATCATCCCATCATATGCCCAACTCTTAAGGTTTAGACTGATAGTCTCAGACTACTGTTTGCTTATCATACATTCAACAAATATGAACGTAAAGAGGACAATATTTGGTATATATAAACGAATAAATTCTTTATTGATAAAAATGTCTCCAAAAACGTATTACATTTTTACTCCTTAGAGCATACATGTCTAACAGCTATCGTAGTGAATCCCTGTCTCATAGGTTCCTCATTTCTTTCTACTTTCATATCATTCCACTATCCTTACTCTCTTTTCATCATAATACTTACTTCAGCACCATCCCAATTCTTTAGTCCTACAAATACTAACATCATGGTTCCCATTCTAAGCTTAAGAAAATTCATCAACTTATTATCGCATATCCTTCATCCAATAATATATTACTATAACATGTTGTCCGACTAACTTGATTTCCATTAGCATACAATGGTCCACTCCTAACAATGAAGTAACTTAGATTACAAATCCTTTTCTTTCCATTGCAAATAGCAATAAAATCCTCTAGCAACTCTAATAATTTACATATAGACAATTACCTCATCCAATAATATACATGCTTATATTTCATGTTTAACACTCAAATTATAAAACATATCTATTAATGAATTCCTTTATAATCAAACTATAAATATCCTTAAAATCATTGTCAATTAACTCTTCCAAACATCTTGCATCAATTGTAAAAACTATCGCTATTTCCACATGAAAGTATATGTAAACCTAAATAAGTCAACTTACAAATTCTTTGACTTAGCAATATTTCTAGTGGACCTAAAAGATCATTATTTAAACTATGTTGGACACTATATCATTGGATTCCTAAGCTCTCTTGTATTACCTCAAGAAATTAGTATCTCCTTCCAGCACTTCGTATTCCATATTAATCTAGCCCACTTATGAGAATTATATGGGCTGCATCACCAAGAATTTATCATAGGCATATTTGTTCTTCATATCAACAACTCTAGCCTTTTATGTCACATTATTTCTTACATGATAAAAGACTTCCAATCATCATAGTCATCCAAATACATTTAGGTCATTCTATATTTTAATTTCTATTAACTTACGATTAGAAACTTATTCTCTATAAAGGAAGTTCAATACTTTCTTTCCACATTCTATTCCTTCATATTGTTTTGTTCCTTAAGTCAAATGCAACCATATAATTAATCTAACCATGACCATTGGTTTTAAGTTCTTTCTAAAAGAATCACAAGCTTAGGAAGGAACCTCAAATTATGGGAATGAGATAGGATTGCACTACTAAATTATACATTAGGGCACTTATCATTAAACAACTAAATCTTATACTTATCATCAAACTAACATTCATGCAATTAACTTAAAATACACTTACTTGGAGGACTTGAACTGACTTGTGGTGGTGTGTATTGGAAACAGAAACCTGCTCTAATATCATACCTGTAACGCCCCCTTAAGGATGTCACAATAATCGTTACTTTAATCCTTGTTATCATTATTTTTAAGATAAACCATTTAAATTTAAACACAATTTGATAAACATATCCCAAGATCCATGCATACGAATTTTTTTTTTTTGAAACAACTTACCAGATTTGCTTCTCTTGCCTCGATTAGCCTAACGAAACACCTATATTGTTCAGCTAATTGATCACCTGTAGAAACGGTTAGTTTATAATACAATCATTTACTAAGTTATAGACACACAAAACTTCAAACAATGTTCAAGTCACTAGAGAAAAATACTTTTATATCCAAATATTTTAAACATATCAAAATAAAGAAACATGCACAGCCCTCACGAAACCATAATTAAAGAAATATTAAACAATCTCAAAAGTCTATAAGAAAATAAATCAAGTCTTGAATCAACATCAGTGTGAAAAATAAAATAAAATCAATAACAAAATCATTGTGCAAGTAATTAAATTTTTTTTTTGGCATGATTTCATTAACAATCCAACACTCCTAGTGCACATGCCCGGCTCCGTCCTCCACCTATTCCATATGCCTTTTACCTTTGTCTGCAACATGATACAAAAACTAAGCAAGTATAAGCTTAGTAAGTATACTTTTCTATCTCACAACATAAAACATTTTATGAACATCTTTATGAAACATCATATTCATCATCATCATTAACATAAGAGTGCACTCGGCACAATTTTATATAGAACATATCTTTCATTATCATTATCCATATTAAAAACTTCATTCATTTTATCTTTGGGGCCCAAGTATTCACCATAAACGTCATCATCGTAGCCGCGCCATCATGAGAGGAGAGGGGTAGCCAATCCCAAACCAAACATGACCAGTCCAACCTTTGGAACATCATAAACATAAACATAGGGTGTGCAACACTTAATTAAGTGATACATATATATACACTTTTATCATACCTCATCATTGAAACATTCGTTAAATTTTTTTGTTGCAATAAGAGTTTTCATGAGATAACAACATGTAAAAACAAACTTACAAATTATCATAAAACATGTTCTTAACAATTTTTCATAAACTTTTATCATGTTGCAGGTGAGAATGTACTTACTTGACTTGCACACTTAAATCTCATCTTAGATGACGTGGCTGCAGTCTCGATGTGCTCATTTCTTGGTGTGTTCATGTCATACATCTATATACAAATAAAAATAAATTTCATTCTTATGAAATCATGGAAAACCATATGACATTATTCATACATCCATCTTAAGAATTACAAAAACACACATATACTTTACTAACTTATAAATACTCATGGAAAAACAGCAATACTAATACTTGTCTAACCCTTATGTATTAATAATTTAATAACTCATAATTCACACACAATTAAAGCATGAGACTCTACATGGATAAAGCTAACATATAAACATAATATCATGATTTTTCATTGGTCATAAAAATTCCATTTGATAACCAAAACAAGCCACACACTTCATAGCATAAAATCTACCAATAATAGTTGGGCAGTGAACAATCATATCTAACATTCATATAATAAAATATCTACGTCACAAAATAATTCCATCAAAATCCTGCATCTAATAGACACCTAAAACTATAACATAACTGAAAATTAGCTTCAAATAAATTTTCAGCAATTCAAAACATGTATTAGAATTCAAAGACAAAATAAACCTTAAACACAGAGGGCAGTGAGCAACACAAGTTCATCATAATCAAAAATTTAAAATAAAATTTCTTTGACCCTAAAATTTTTATGACAACCTATAAACATCCCATACTATCATTGAACACCATGTTATCATATAATAACATCAAGAAGCACAAAATCACAATTTTCCAATTTAGGGCATATTTCCCAATAGTAGGCAAAATGACCTTTATTCACTTAAAAATTTATAATAATTTCATCTGAACTCCAAATCTGCTAAATCTAGTGGTATTAGAAACTAGACTCAAAAAAAAAGAATTTGATATATTACATGCTTATTTTCACCATAAGTTAGATAAAGAAAAAGTCCTCAAAATTCAGTCTAAATTTTAGGTCCGTGTAAAACTATATAACTTTTAGGGTCAACTTAAAAAAATCATAACTATTTAAAGAAAACTCTAATTCAAGCAATTCAAAAGCCAAAAGAAAGCTTGAGATGTATAGTATTTGATAAAAAATATAAGAAAATACAAACAGAGCAAGATAGAATTGAAAATTGCTAAAATAGCACAACTATCAAGTGTTTGTATGAAAAGTAGGCATAAGGCATCAAAAAATTTCAATACCAATTCATAACCCAATAAAACCTCAATTAAAATTGTAAACACATAACTAACATGATACCAATTGATAATAAAATATACCCATAAAGATCTACATAACAAAATATAAAAATATATGATATCTCCAATCTAGGGTTTAATGAGAAGTTAATCAAAACAACCAAATCATCAATTATTTTCAATCACCAATTGATATAAAATATATACAATAAAAGAATCTATGTGATGATAGTAATAATTCTAAGACTAACACAATAGACTAAAACATTAAACAAATATGTTCAATAATTGATACACTTACCAAGACGAATGAAATTAGGAAGATTAGAAATCTTGATAAAGCCAAAGAAAACCAAGCATGAAACCAATCAATGAGGAGGAAATGAAGTGTGATCTAGGATTACTAACAAGAGGTCTTTATATAGATTTTTTGTGGAGACTAAAACCCTAATCCTAATCTAATTCAGTTTCTTTTTTTTTTCTTTCTTTTTCTTTTTTTTTCTTGCCCGGCTACTGCTGCCGTTTCTTTTTTTTTTTAAACATAAACATATATACTTATATAACATAATATAATATATAATATATAATATAAATATGTTTTAATATAAATAATAATATTAAGATATGGTTATATATTATTATAATATATTATTATAATATAATATATTATAATATATTATTATAATATAATATATTATAATATTATATAATAAAATAATGTAATATAATATAATTATAATACAAAATTATTTATATACAACAATAATATTTACTCTATGGCCCAAAAATATTATTACACATGTAATTATCATGACATCATTAATATTATAAAAATAAGAAAATATGCAACAACATTCATGTCATCATCAAGAATTTAACTTTAGAGCATATATAACTCTAGAGCATTATAAAGATTACAAATTTAGAACAAGTTGAAACTCTTAAAAAAAAAGAATAAATACTTTAAGCTTATCATCACTTTTGTCATAAACATCCTGAACACATCAATTCCATGTGACCGTCGCCTGTAATCTTACTCAAAATAAAATGGTCAGTAACATTATATCATAAAGAAATTACTTAACCTCGTTGTATATCTATTATTAACCGTTACATGAAAAATGACGGGTGTTACAATACCTACAGAGGGTATTGCTCTAAGTAACAACATCTGAATCCAATCCTGAATATGAAAAGCTCGAGTTAGGGTGTCACCAGAGTGAACCCGCTCTCTTTCCTCTAAAAATTTTGCCCCTTTTGTCATCTTGGTAAGATTCTATGACTTTCTTATGAATCTAATCGAATTGCATGGATCCTGCGAGGGTTTTGTAAGAATTAATTATGATTTCTCGCTGCTTATTTGAATCACAAAATCCAACAAAACCCAACAATAGTATTAGAGTGACTTGCGAATTTGATTAAATTGATTTTATATGTTTCTATGTATATGTGATATGCATGGATACGATTTATACATTAATTAGATTAATGTGTTTGAGGTTTTATTTGATTAAACATTTTACCGTGTTAATTTGATTAATGCGTTTACTGTTTCTTGTAACCTATTGTTGTTAATTTGATTAATATTACAATTTAACAAGAATCTAGTAATCTATTTTGAGATGATTAAACGATATACTGTAAATCTGGTTTCGATTTTATTATGGTGGCAGACTGTTTAAATGTTAAACAATGATAATCTATTTTGAACAGATTAATATAGATCATAAGGTCTGTTTAATTGTTAAACAAGGATGATCGGTTTAAAATATGTCAATCAATTCCATGAATCCGTTTAAGTGTTAAACAGAGATTAATTAATTTTGTTATGAACAGATTAGGTAATTTGATTTGCTAAAATTAATGGATTTAGGCAGCAACTCATTCAAACAAGTATGGTAAATCGTTTACCTTCTGGGGGCACTACCCCTTGACCCTGAATAGATTCGTCACATATATCGTTTTGGTCATAATAAAAATTTAACTATAATGAAATTATATTATTATGTTTATGTGTTTAGTGTAAATTGCATGATGCATAGCATGGCCCTTTTATACCAATGTGATTGGCAAATTTTATTTAATTTTATTTTGGGTTTGTTATTTTAAATATGGCCTGCGTGTCATTTTTCAATTTATTGTAATTTATTTATTTATTTAGCAAAAATAAAATAGTTTAGATTGCAATTTGTAATGTAAAATCAAAGCCGAAGATCAAGATAGATGGAGGCTTAAGATGGAGTCCGTTCATGGCAATCTAAGGAAATCCATGGAGATAAAGTTACCTAGGATTGGCCATTAACCTTCATATTGGCTTATGAAGATCAATCTAGATTTGGGTCATGCTATAACACGCTTATTGTGTTATTCTTATGCTATATATGTGATGTTGTGTATATGATGCTATGTATGTGATGCGACATAATAATAAACAATAAAATAAAATAAAGTAGAACCCTTACTTAATATTAAGTCATTAAAATGCCTCCCATAATTCAACACTTGTCAAGACTTGGATTGCTAAACATAGGTTTTGCCAAAGCAGGGTGTGTTAAGCCATCTAGGTAAGACACAATGGATAATAGTGATATCCATATGTTTGAAATGGTTAGACTTAACTAGGTTATCAAAATGGTTTTGGACCTAGGGCATTAGATGGGATTTTAATTAGCCAGGACATGTGATGTCAAATCCCATATTTATCCAAGAGTTACATAAGATGTAATTAGTGAAGTGTTACCTACCTAAATTGTAACGCCCCCTTACGGACGTCACAGATATCGTTACACTCTTACATTCAACTTACTTGGACTTTAAGCATAAATATGAATACAAAAGTTAAACGATACTTTTAGTTGTAAAAGTAATTAAAACATACTTAACTAGGATCTATTCATACATTTTTTTTATAACATTGTTTAAATCACATAGCTTGACTCATTCCATGTCATAATTTATTCAATTATACTTTAAATTAATCATGAACTTATTTTAATAGAATAAATATACCAAGTTGTAAAATTAGGACTTATAAAAACATCACATTATATCTCATTAATCATCACATCATTTAAAAATTTACTTGCTCCCACAGTTCGGTAGGCCGAACTTGGGACTTCGGCAGGCCGTAGTTCCCTCAACCGGCAGGCCGACAGAGGCTTTGCAAATCTGGCTTAAAAACTCATCATCGTCCTGCAGATCAAAAACGTAATCGGCAGGCCAAACTTTTAAACATCGACAGGCCGACCAAGATGTTCGGCAGGCCGACCGAGCCAAAAATCCTTGGGAAAACTTAATTTTTAAAAACAAAACCAACCTTTCATAAAAATGCAGAAGATCATAATACTTAAGATAATGAAATAAAATATAAAACATAGTTCAAGAATCCTTTAAATATTTGTCATAAAAAATGTGTTCAAAATATAAAACTTGATTAAAAACATAAAAACATTCTTCTTGGCATTCTTCTGGTTACAATTCATCGTGCTTGTGCTCACACGCCTTCCCATGTCCTCCGCCTTTTACATGATTTTCTTACCCTTATCTGCAACATGACATAAAACATGATTAAGCTAATGCTTAGTAAGTACATATAATTCTCACAATTAAAACATTTCATATACTTCATCATCATCATTGTCATCATATCATAAAAGTGTCTTAAGCATGATTTCATAGAAACATATCTTTCATTTCATTGACCATTTTAAAACATCTTCCATTTTATCTTTAGGGCCAAGTGTTGCACCATGAACATCACCATAGGCGCGCCGTCATGAGAGGAGAAGGGTAGCTAATCCCAAACCAAACATGACATCATAACATATTATTTCATAACATTGGTGTGCAAAACTTATTAGGTGATACATATATACATAATTTTCATACTTTGAAACATGTCATCATCATACATACATAACTTTAAATCATGAAAATCTTTCATAAGAAATCCTTTAAGGAAAATAACCATAAAATCATCATGAATAACATTGTGAATATATCATCAAACCTTGTAAAACGTGTCATGTTGTAGTTGGGAATGTACTTATCTTAACGCTAGCTTACTTAACCTTAATATACTTTTGGTGATGACACCGTAGTCTCGATGTGCGCGTTCCTTTGAGTGTTAATGCCATTTATCCATTTAAAAATACAATAAAATTAATACTTATCATAAAACATTCATTCATATAACATTCATATATACATTCATTTCATATTATAAACATAACTCATAATCATTATCGTAAAAACATAATATTATCATCACATATAAACATTACTCATAACATGCTTCCTTAAATATTATCATCAAAACATTTCATACATTATAAACATGAAAATCTTTTGAAAACATTTTCTAATAATTTAAAATACATACATTTTAAAATTCATACAAACATCTTATTATCATGTATTTCAACATCATATAAATATTTCATCATTAATAAAAATCATATAAACATATAAAACATTTGATTAAACAAATTCCAAAAATAACATTATCAAACCAGTTTTCTCATAGAAATTTTGTAACATAAAATATACTCATCATAACATGCACATGCACATTCTTGTCAATTTTCATGAAAAACATCATTCATTTACCCCTTAAATAACATTACATTTTCCATGCATTATAGTCAAACAGTAATATTTTACTATGAAGGGTAGAGGATAGAAAATTCATATTTTTTTCATAGAAACACTGAAATGACTTGAAACTTGGAAAAACATAACATAATACATACATAAACATCATATTAAAAAAACTCAAGACAAAATACAATACCTACAAAAAGATATTGCAGACGATTAGAGGAGGCGAATTCTTTTCAAAAACACTAGAAAAACTGAGTTCTTACCTTGAAAATTTCTTCTCAAAATTTTTGAATTTAACCAACAAAATATGACCTTTTTCTTTCAACACTTAAATAGAATTTTTGAGAGGAAAGAAGATGGAATTCGTGGAGAAGAGAAGAGGAAGGAGGAATGCAGAAGAAGCATCTCAGAAATTGAGAGAGAAAACGTGAGAGGATGAGAGAAAAAATAGAAAAGAGCGTTAAAAAATTTTTAACGTTATGAGCATAACCGATGAATCAATCAATACTCTCCATTAAGTCAGAATTTTCTAACTCATTGATGGCTCATTGGCATGGAGGAAGGAGAGAAAAGAGGGAAATTCAAACAATCTCTCCTCACTTACCATGTTTTGCCCTCTTAAAATAGGAAACCATTTAAAATCAGACAAATCAATGCGAAGTCAAACCTTTTAATTTCCTTAACTAATAAAACATTCCATTATTATGCCAATTAATCACAATAAATCACTCATTTAACGTAATTATCTCAGCCATAAATTTGGAGGGATTTTTGCTGACTGCTCGTCAGCCGTGTTCGGCCTGCCGATTTTCCCCTTTGGCCTACCGGTTCCGTCAAGTTCGGCCTGCCGATGGTTTCCTTCGGCCTATTGATCTTGGGCAGACTTTTTGGCCTGCAAAACATAAAAGTCAGGCCTGCCGAACTGTCCTTAAATGCCATACATTATAACAATTCAATTCATCATTGCATCATAAATAAACATACATTAAGATGATCATTAACACTTGAGCACAACGATTCCATGCGGTCGTCACTTGTCATAGAACTTGACATAAAAGTTAGTAACATAAAATCATTAATCATAATATATAACATAAATTATTGATAAAGATTCCTTAACATCGTTACTAACTTAACGTGATTCATTACATAAAATTTAGGTGGGTGTTACAATTCTCCCCACCTTATAAAAGATTCATCCTCGAAACTTAGAATAAATGTGGATACATAGATCTCATGTCATCTTCACGTTCCCATGTGGCTTCTTCAACTTGCTGATTTTGCCATAACACCTTGACCAAAGGAATTTCTTTATTCCTCAAGGTCTTGGTTTTCCGATCGAGTATCTTCATTGGCTTTTCTTCATAACTTAAGTCTTTTCGTATCTCGATCACTTGTGGCTCAATCACATGCATAGTCCAGAACATACTTCTTGAGCATGGAGACATGAAATACATCGTGCATTGCGGACATCTCAGAAGGCAACTTCAGCTGATAAGCTACTTTGCCTATTCGTTTCACAACTTCATAAGGACCGATGAATCTTGGACTTAACTTGCTTTTCTTCCCAAATCTCATAACTCCTTTCATTGGTGCAACTTTCAGAAACACATATTCGCCCATGGCGAACTCTAAGGGTCTTCTTCTCTTATCAGCATAACTCTTCGATGGCTTTGCACGGTCTCTATTCTTCTTCTTATCATCTTTATCATCTCAGATGTTTCATTCACAAAATCCGTTCTTTCAGCATCGACGCTTTCCATCAGCTTCTATTCACCAGCTTCATGCCAACATATAGGCAATCTACATTTTCATCCATATAGAGCCTTATATGGTGCCATCCCAATTGTCGCTTGAAAGTTGTTGTTGTAAACAAACTCTGCTAACAGCAACATTTTACACCAGCTGGTCTTAAAGTTGAAAGAACAAGCCCGTAGCATATCCTCTAAAATCAAGTTCGTCCTCTCCGTTTGGTCGTCTGTCTGAGGATGAAAAGCTGTACTGAAATGTAGCATGTTTCCCATAACAGTCTGTACACTCTTCCAAAACTTAGATGTAAACCTGCCATCACGATCTGAGATGATTGACTTGGGAATCCTATGAAGTCGTACGATTTCCTTGACGTAGAGTTCCCCTAACCGTTCCATGGAGTAAGTGATCTTGATAGGAATGAAATGCGTCGTCTTAGTTAGTCGATCCACAACTACCCAAATTCCATCATATCCATTCATAGCTCTGGGCAAACCGGTAATGAAATCCATTGCTATATCCTCCCATTTCTCTTCCGGTATTTGGATAGACTGTAGTTCACCACCAGGTCTTTGGTGTTCAGCCTTTACTTGCTGACATGTCATACATTTCTTCACATACTTTCCAACATCACGTTTCATTCCAAACCACCAGAAGTTACCCCTTAGATCATTATACATCTTTGTTGCACCTGGATGAATAGAGTAAGGAGTGCATGAATTTCCACCAAGATCTTTTCCCCTAAATTATCAACATTAGGAACACATAAGCGGTCCTTAAGGTACAGAGTTTCGTCATCTGCAATATGAAACTCTTGACATTTACCTTCTTTCATTTCTTGTTTGATCCTCACAAGGCTTACATCGTCATCTTGCTTTCTCTGAATTTCATCATACATCGTTGGAGCAAGAGAGAGTGCTGATAGCTGGCCTGCTATAAGTTCTAAACCGAAGTCTAGAATTTCCTTCCTTAAAGGTGAAGACATTGCTTGCATTGACATCAACGTGGCAACTGACTTCCTACTTAGAGCATCAGCCACTCGGTTAGCTTTACCAGGATGATAAAGGATTTCACAATCGTAATCCTTCACCAACTCTAGCCATCTTCATTGTCTCATGTTCAAGTCTCTTTGCATGATAAAGTACTTCAGACTTTTATGATCAGTGAAGATCTTACATTGGAACCCATATTAATAGTGTCTCCATATCTTCAACACAAAAATGACTGCTGCTAACTCGAGATCATGAGTAGGATAATTCTTTTCATAATCCTTCAGTTGTCTTGAAGCATAAGCAATCACCCTTTCATTTTGCATCAATACAGCTTCGAGGCCCATCTTGGATGCATCACTATAAATAACAAACCCATCATTTCCTTCAGGAATTGCCAACACTGGAGCCGTCGTTAGCCTTTTCTCAGTGCTTGAAAACTTTTCTCGCATGCATCTGTCTATTCATACTTCTTTCCTTTGCGAGTCAGGTTCGTTAGTGGAGCTGCTATCTTGGAGAAATCTTCTATGAATCTTCGATAATAACCTGTTAAACCCAAGAAGCTTCTTATTTCATTTGCATTCATCGATTGCTTCAAGTTGAGAACAGCTTCTACTTTAGTAGGGTCAACCATAATCCCTTCCTTTGATATAACATGCCCCAAGAATGACACTTTATCCAGCCAAAACTCGCATTTGGAGAACTTTGCATATAGCTAGTGTCTTCTTAAAGTCTCCAGCATAATTCTTAAATGCTCCTCATGCTCTTCTTGATTCTTAGAATAGACAAGAATATCATCGATAAATACAACAACAAATTTATCGAGGAAATCCTTGAATACCCGATTCATCAAATTCATAAAGGCAGCAGGTGCATTCATCAGACCGAAAGGCATAACTACAAATTCATGGTGACCATACCTCAACCTGAAAGCAGTCTTGGGGATATCTCCTTCTTTAACCTTCAACTGATGATATCCTAATCGTAGATCAATCTTTCAGAACACCGATGCACCCTTGAGCTGATCAAACAAATCATCAATTCGAGGCAACGGGTACTTGTTCTTGATCGTCACCTTGTTCAGCTCTCTGTAGTTGATGCAGAGTCTCATAGTGCCATCTTTCTTCTTTACAAATAAGACTGGAGCTCCCCATGGTGAGTGACTTAGCTTGATGAAACCTTTGTCAAGTAGCTCCTTTAATTGCATGTGAAGCTCCTTTAATTTTGCCAGGGCCATTCTGTAAGGCACTTTTGAGATTGGATCGGTGCCAAGAGCAAGCTCAATCTCGAATTCAATTTCTCTTTCTGGCAGTAGACTCGTCAGATCATCAGGAAACACATCTTCATATTCATGAACAATATGCACATCTTCAATTCTTGTCTTTCCTTCTTGGCTTTTGTCTACAATGTTCACCAGATAGCCCATGCAGCCACTTGCTAATAGCTTCCTTGCTTTCATTGCCGATAGAAACATGTTGGGTTTCTTCCTGGACTCACCAACATAAATGGATTTCTGATCACCTTCTGGATGGAAGATCACCTTTCGTTTTTGGCATTCGATAGCGGCATTATACTTGCTCAGGAAGTCCATCCCAAGGAATCATGTCGTAATCATGCATGTCGATCACAATAAGGTCGACGAATAGCTCCCTATCAGAAAACCATAGGGGTACTGTATGCAAACAGTGCGTAGATAATATCACTTCCCTGGAGGGTAGTGTCGTAGTGAATCCCTGTCTCACAGGCTCTAAACGAACCTCTAATTTCTTAGCATATGACATAGATACAAAAGAATCCATGGCACCCGTATCAAAAAGAACATAAGCATCATTAGATAAGCTTGTTATCTGACCTGTGACCACATTAGAAGCTTCTGCAGCCACTTGTTCTTTCATCATGGCATAGATTCGGGCATTCGCCGGTGGGGCTTCAATTCTCCCTTGACTAATAAGTGGCCCTTCAAGGGAGGCTTGCATTTGACGAAGCTGGGCTTGAGGAGGAGATCTCTACGGGGCACTGGCATTCATCAGCTTAGGGCAATTCTTTACAAAGTGGTCTTCATGCCCACAGATGAAACATTGGTTTGTTCCCAAACGACATTCCCCTGGATGCTTGTTTCCACATTTGGCACACGGTTGAAATCGCCTGTTATTATTGTTGTGCTGGTCATCATTGTGCCTCTTGTTATCTTGGCCCTGCTGGTTTTGAGGATTACCCTTCCTCCTGTTATTCCACTAGTTTTGGTTGCTATTGTTGCTGCTGTTGTTGTTGTTGTTGTTCCTGTGGGGAGGGCGGTTCTGGTTGCTTGCATTGTTGGCTTGTTGGCCAGGCTGAGGTTGATTCCTTCTTAACTTGGACAAATGAAACTCAGCACGTTGAGCCCTCATGACAACCTGTTCTTGAGTCCTAGGTGGACTTGTCCCATCAACGATCGCAGCAATATCTGGCCTAAGGGCTCTGATCAGTCTTCTGACCCTTTCACTTTCATCCATAACCATTCCTGGACATAGACGAGCAAGCTGGTCAAACTTTGTCACCGCATCAACGACTGACATATTGCAACGCCCCTTTTTAGACGTCACAGATGTCGTTTCATTCATACGTTCGTACTTGTTTAAACTTTAATCATAAACATAAGTCCAAAACTTATACAATACTTTAAATTGTAAATATAACAAAACATTCTTATCCAGGATCCATTCATACATTTTTTTTAATAACTTAAAATTGTTAAATAACATTGCTTAACTTGTTCCATATCATAATTTATTCAATTATACTTTAAATTAATCATAAACTTACTTTAATTAAATAGACATACCAAGTTGTAAAATCATAATTTATAAAAACATCACATCACTTAAAAGTTACATACTCCCACAGTTTGGCAGGCCGAACATGGGACTTCGGCAAGCCGAACATAATCGGCAGGCCAGAGTTTCTCAACCAGCAGGCCGACAGAGGCTTTGCAAGACTGACTTAGAAACTCATCATCGTCTGGCAGGCCAAAAACGTGATCGGCAAGCCAAACTTTCGGACATCGGCAGGGCGACCAAGCATGTTCGATAGGCCGACTAAGCCAAAATCCTAAAGAAAACTTAATTTTTAAAACAGAACCAACTTTTCATAAAAATGCGGAAGATAAAAATTCCTTAAAATGATAAAATGGTATATAAAACCATAGTTCAATATTCTTAAAACTTAACATAAAAATAATCTTCAAAATATAAAACTTGATTTAAAACATAAAATCATTCTTCTTGGTGTTCTTTCGATTACAATTCATTGTGCTTTGTGCTCACACGCCTTCCCATGTCCTCCACCTATTCCATGATTTTGTTACCCTTATCTGCAACATAAAATAAAACATGATTAAGCTAATGCTTAGTAAGTACAAATAATTCTCACAATTTAAAACATTTCATATACTTCATCATCATCATCATATCATAGAAGTGCCTTAAGCACAATTTCATAGAAACATATCTTTCATTACATTGACCATTTTAAAACTTGTTCCAATTTATCTTAAGGGCCCCTGTGTTGCACCATGAACATCATTGAAGGCATGCCGTCATGAGAGGAGAAGGGTAGCTAATTCCAAACCAAACATGACATCATAACATATCATAACATTGGTGTGCAACACTTATTAGGTGATACATATATACATAATTTTCATACTTTGAAACATGTCATCATCATACATACATAACTTTAAATCATGAAAATCTTTCATAAGAAATCCTTTAAGGAAAATAACCATAAAATCATCATGAATAACATTGTGAATATATCATCAAACCTCGTAAAACATGTCATGTTGCAGGTGAGAACGTACTTACCTTAAAGCTAGCTTACTTAACCTTAATATACTTTTGGTGATGACGCCGCAGTCTTGATGTGCTTGTTTCTTTGAGTGTTCAAGCCATTTATCCATTTAAAAATATAATAAAATTAATACTTATCATAAAACATTCATTCATATAACATTCATATATACATTCATCTTATATTACAAACATAATTCATAATCATCATTGTGACAACATAAAACTATCATCACATATATACATTTTTCATAACATGCTTCCTTAAATATTATCATCAAAACATCTCATACATTACAAACATGAAAATCTTTTGAAAACGTTTTCTAATAATTTAAAATACCTACATTTTAAAAATTCATACAAACATCTTATTATCATATATTTCAACATCAATCAAAATCCTTTAAACATATAAAACATTTCAAAACATTAAATACATTCATCATACATTATACATGTATATTCTTGACAACTTTCATGAAAAACATCATTCATTAACCCCTTGAATAAACATTACATTTTCATGCATCAATGTTAAATAGTAATATTTTACTATGAGGGGTAGAGGATAGAAAATTCATATTTTTCTTAAAAATACCGAAATGACATGAAACTTGGAAAAATGACACCCAATACACACATGAACATCATATTAAAAACTCAGAGCAAAATACAATACCTAGAGGAAGATATTGTAGACAAATTGAGGAGAAGAAATTCTTTTCAGAGTTACCGAAAAAATTGAGTTCTTACGTTGAAAATTTCTTCTCAAAATTCTTGAATTCAACCAACAAAATATAACTTTTTCTTTCAATATTCTTGCAAAAAAAATTTTGAGAGGAAAGAGGATGGAATTCATGGTGAAGATAAGAGAAAGAAAGAAATTAGAAAATGTCTTAGAACTGAGAGAAAGAAGAGTGAGAAGAGGAGAAAAAACTGAGGAAAAGAACGTTAAATTTTTTTTTTTATCGTAACGAGCATAATGAAAATTCATTACCCTCCATTAAGTCAGAATTTTCTGACTGTTTGACAGCAAATGGCGTGGAGGAAGGAGAGAAGAGAGGAAAGTCAAACAATCACTCATCACTTACCATGTTTTGCCCTCTTAAAATAGGAAACCATTTTAAATCAGACAAAACAATGCAAAGTCAATCTTTTAATTTCCTTAACTGACAAATTTATTCCATTATTATGCCAATTAATCACAATAAATCACCTAATTAACGTATTTAACTTAGCCATAAATTTGGAGAGATTTCTGCTGATTGCTCGTCAGTTGTATTCGGCCTATCGATTTCCCCCTTCAGCCTGCCGGTTCCACCAAGTTTGGCCTGCCGATGGTTTCCTTCGGCCTGCAGATCTTTGGCAGACTGTTCGGCCTGTCAAACTTGAAAGTCTGGCCTGTCGAACTGTCCTTAAAGGCCAAACATTAAAACATTCAATTCATCATTACATCATAATTAAACATACATTAAAATAATCATGAACACTTGAGCATAACGATTCCATGCGGTCGTCACCTGTCATATAACTTGACATAAAAAGTTAGAAACACTAACATTATATATCATAACATATAACATAAATTATTAATAAAATTTCATTAAAGTTGTTACTAACATAACGTGATTCATTACATAGGCGGGTGTTACAATTCTCCCCACCTTATAAAAGTTTCATCCTCGAAACTTAGAATAAATGCGGAAGCATAGCTCTCATGTCATCTTCATGTTCCTATGTGGCTTCTTCGACTTGCTGATTTCGCCATAACACCTTGACTAATGGAATTTCTTTATTCCTCAAGGTCTTGGTTTTTCGATCGAGTATCTTCGTTGGCTTTTCTTCATAACTTAAGTCTTCTCGTATCTCGATCACTTGTGGCTCAATCACATGCGTAGGTTCCGGAACATACTTCTTGAGCATGGAGACATGAAATACATCATGCATTGTGGACATCTCAGAAGTCAACTTCAGCTGATAAGCTACTTTGCCTATTCGATTCACAACTTCATAAAGGACGATGAACCTTGGACTTAACTTGCTTTTCTTCCCAAATCTCATAACTCCTTTCATTGGTGCAACTTTCAGAAGCACATATTTGCCCACAGCAAACTCTAAGGGTCTTCTTCTTCTGTCAGCATAACTCTTCTGACAGCTTTGTGCGGTCTCTATTCTTCTTCTTATCAACTTTATCATCTCAGATGTTTCATTCACAAAATCAGTTCTTTTAGCATCGACACTTTCCATCATCTTTTTTTCACTAGCTTCGTGCCAACATATAGGTGATCTGTATTTTCGTCCATACAAAGCCACATATGGTGCCATCCCAATTGTCACGTGAAAGCTGTTGTTGTAAGCAAACTCTACAAACGACAACATTTTACACTAGCTGGTCTTAAAGTCGAAAGAACAAGCTCGTAGCATATCCTCTAAAATCAAGTTTGTCCTCTCTGTTTGGCCGTCTGTTTGAGGATGAAAAGCTGTACTGAAATGTAGCCTGGTTCCCATAAAAGTCTGTACACTCTTCCAAAACTTAGATGTGAACCTGCCATCACGATTTGAGATGATCGACTTGGGAATCCCATGAAGTCATACAATTTCCTTAACATAGAGTTCCCCTAACCGTTCCATAGGGTAAGTGATCTTGATAGGAATGAAATGCGCCATCCTAGTCAGTCGATCCACAACTACCCAAATTGCATCATAACCGTTCGTAGTTCTGGGCAAACCGGTAATGAAATCCATTGCTATATCCTCTCACTTCCATTTCGATATTTAGACAGACTGCAATTTACCACCAGGTCTTTGGTGTTTAGCCTTTACTTTCTGACATGTCATACATTTCTTCACATACTTTGCAACATCACGTTTCATTCCAAACCACCAGAAGTTGTCCCTTAGATCATTATAAATCTTTGTTGCACCTAGATGAATAGAGTAAGGTGTATCATGAATTTCTGCCAAGATCTTTTCCCTTAAATCATCAACATTGGGAACACATAAATGGTCATTGAGAAATGGAGTTTTGTCATCCGTGATACAAAATTCTTGACATTTTCCTTCTTTCATTTCTTGCTTGATCCTTGCAAGACTTATATCTTCATCTTGTTTTCTCTGAATTTCATTGTACATCGTCGGAGCAAGAGAGAATGCTGATAGCTGACCTGCTATAAGTTCTAAACCAAAGTCTAGAATTTCCTTCCTTAAAGGTGGAGACATTGCTTGCATTGACATCAATGTGGCAACTGACTTCCTACTTAGTGCATCAGCCACTCGGTTAGCTTTTCCAGGATGATAAAGGATTTCACAATCATAATCCTCCACCAACTCTAGCCATCTTCGTAATCTCATGTTCAAGTCTCTTTGCGTGAAGAAGTACTTTAGACTTTTATGATCAGTGAAGATCTTGCATTAGACCCCATATAAATAGTGTCTTCATATCTTCAATGCAAAAATGACTGCTGCTAACTTGAGATCATGAGTAGGATAGTTCTTTTCGTAATCCTTCAGTTGTCTTGAAGCATAAGCAATTACCCTTTCATTCTGCATCAATACAGCTCCTAGGCCCATCTTGGATGCATCACTATAAATAACAAACCCGTCATTTTCTTCAGGAATTGCCAACACTGGAGCCATCGTTAATCTTTTCTTCAGTTCTTGAAAACTTTTCCCGCATGCATCTGTCCATTCATACTTCTTTCCTTTATGAGTCAGGTTCGTAAGTGGAGCTGCTATCTTAGAGAAATCTTCTACAAATCTTCGATAATAACCTGCTAAAGCCAAGAAGCTTTGTATTTCACTTGCATTCATTGGTTGCTTCCAGTTGAGAACGACTTCTACTTTAGCAGGGTCAACCATAATCCCTTCCTTTGATATAACATGCCCAATGCATGACACTTTATCCAGCCAAAACTTGCATTTGGAGAACTTTGCATATAGCTAGTGTCTTCTTAAAGTCTCCAGCACAATCCTTAAATGCTCCTCATGTACTTCATGATTCTTAGAATAGACAAGAATATCATTGATAAATATAGCAACAAATTTATCGAGGAAATCCTTGAATACCCTGTTCATCAAATCCATAAAGGCAGCGGGTGCATTCGTCAGACCGAAAGGCATAAGCACATTCATGGTGACCATACCTCGGCCTAAAAGCAGTCTTGGGGATATCTCCTTCTTTAACCTTCAAATGATGATATCCTAATCGTAGATCAATCTTTCAGAACACTGATGCACCCTTGAGCTGATCAAACAAATCTTCGATTCGAGGCAATGGGTACTTGTTCTTGATCGTCACCTTGTTCAGCTCTCTATAGTCGATGCAGAGTCTCATAGTGCCATCCTTCTTCTTCACAAACAGGACTGGAGCACCCCAAGGTGAGTGACTTGGCCTGATGAAACCTTTCTCAAGTAGCTCCTTTAATTGTATGTGAAGCTCCTTTAACTCTGCCAGGGCCATTCTGTAAGGTGCTTTTAAGATTGGATCGGTGCCAGGAGCAAGCTCAATCTCGAATTCGACTTCTCTTTCTGGCGGTAGACTCGTCAAATCATTAGGAAACACATCTACATATTCATGAATAACATGCACATCTTCAATTCTTGTCTTTCCTTCTTGACTTTTGTCTACAATGTTTGCTAGATAGCCCATGCAGCCACTTGCTAATAACTTCCTTGCTTTCATTGCCAATAAAAACATGTTGGGTTTCTTTCTAGACTCCCCAACATAGATGAACTTCTGATCACCTACAAGATGGAAGATCTGTTGGAAACAAAGTGCGCAGCGGAATTTTTTAAAATTTTTCATCAGAGTATTTTCCAAAATACAAGTATGACATGTTATATGTATAAATTAAACAGATCTTACTAACCTCAGTATGCCGAAGAACCTCCGCGACCTGTGTAGAGAAGTAACGTTCCAGAAGAGCCTCAACCAACTGGTCTTCTTTGCTATTCTCTATCCACAACCGGAGTGAGTGTGGGCTCACACGTACAGCTCTTCCACCGGTGACTCTCCTTCCAACCAATAGAGAGAACCCAAAGCTAGTGTTCGTGATTTGTGAACAAAAGCTCTCAGGGAGTTTTCAGATGCTCACTAGAAGAGTATCACTCTTAATCTCTCAAATTGATCTGAGTAAATCATTAGACTCACTCCCTTTTTATACCTATTGGTCCTTGGGGTCAGTCCATATCAGATTAGGTCTCAAAAATCGAAACAGAATCAAGTTCGGATCAATATTTGATAAGATACGCGTGAAAAACGCGTAATCTTAGCTGTCGCGGTCGGCATGCCGAACTGTGAGATAGGCAGGCCGAACTGGCCAGTTCGGCAGGCCGAACTTTCTGATCGGCAGGCCGAACTGCCGAGAAAAAATCTCCGCGAATCTTTTATTTTCCACCCGAGATTCTAAAGGATAAAGTCTCAGTTTTGATTCAAATAGCCCAATAGAAAAGATATCTGATCAAAACAAACTCTATCAAGATAATCTCTAAGAAAATAAATCAATTCAAATAATTCTACAAGTTTATCTTGTTCTAATTGTCCAAAATTAAAACAACCGATAAACAGACAAGAATTATCCGAACGCCATAATTCAACAAGTTCATCTTGAACTAATTTCTTACAAAATTAATTCAACCGATAAACAGACATGAATTATTTGATTCTTATAAATTTTAAACCAATCTGATAAATCCGACATAAGTCACCAATTATTGGAAAAGCACGCCGTGTCGTTACAGGACTTTGTGAGCTAGCAAAGGGGACCAAAATGGACCTATAAAGTTCAAGCTCATGATAACTATGAAACCCAATATCCCAGATATACATTTCACAATTATCAACTCCAACGCTACTCCACTAAAAGCTTGGAGCTGCACTCTCGAACTTTATAGAATTACGAAGCTCATGTAGCTAAGTCTCCATGACATATCATAGTGTATCGCATCCCCATATGATCATCCATAATCGGCTTAAGGACAAGTTCTGTCTTACCTTCCCGATTATTTTTATCTTACGTTCCATTGTCTCACCATTAGAAAACTTACCATCCAAAGATAGTATACCATTCGGTTACACCTATGTATCCAAATGGTTGAGCGCTCCAGTTTTCCAATTACAGGACAACGCATATAAGAGGATATCATTACTCCTAAAGAGGAGCTATGGATTCCATATCTATGAATAACAAGTCTACGCTATCAAGAGTCATGCCTCCAACGTACCGGCATGCATGCCACTATAGAGATGTGGGAGTCACCCATTGGTACATCAAAAGACACAAGTCGAGACAACGGGCCCATTATTCATCTCAGGATTAAGATACAATACAAACGACTGTCTAAAGTGAATCGATTTGCCAAGACAGAATTATTAATCCAAATCAATTCACTTTATGTCCCGATCCAACACATCGTCACCTATGACAACGCGCCAATGTTTCTATTCACGGAGTCCAACTCCGATGGCCAAGACAAACCATCTCCCAAAAGGGATATAGACAACATAACAATCTTTACATGAATAAAGCGCCCAACTTTATTCCCTCGATTGCGGATCATATATTTTAGACCATCACCTTAAGAGTCGTGTCTACCGCATAATCATCCCATCATATGCCCAACTCTTAAGGTTTAGACTGACAGTCTCAGACTACTGTTTGCTTATCATACATTCAACGAATATGAACGTAAAGAGGACAATATTTGGTATATATAAATGAATAAATTCTTTATTGATAAAAATGTCTCCAAAAACGTATTACATTTTTACTCCTTAGAGCATACATGTCTAACAATCTCCCACTTGCACTAAGTGAGTAAATACTGCAAATTTCGCATCCCCATAGCTTCCACATGCCTTTCGAAGACTCTCCCAGAAAGTGTCTTCGTAAATGGATCAGCTAAATTGTCCTCTGACGCGATCTTGCACACCGTGACATGCCCGCTCTCAACGAAGTCCTTTATCACATGATACTTCCGATCAATATGCTTACTCTTCTTGTGAAATCTTGGTTCCTTAGCATTAGCTACCGCCGCACTGTTATCACAGTACAGTGATACCGCTTTATCCATACCAGGAACTACCTCAAGATCCCCAAGGAACTTGCGGAGCCACACTGCTTCTTTCGAAGCATCACTAGCCGCCACATACTCGGCCTCCATCGTTGAATCCGAAGTGCAATCTTGCTTCGCACTTCTCCAACTGATGGCACCGCCACCCAGAGTAAACACAAACCCTGAAGTCGATTTCCTAGAATCCAGGCAGGATTGAAAATCCGAATCAGTGTATCCTAGAGGAGTTAAATCCTCACCCGAATACACAAGCATATACCCTCGAGTCCTTCTCAGGTACTTGAAAATATGCTTTACCGCAACCCAATGGTTCGGTCCTGGATCCGCCTGAAATCGACTCACAATCCCGACCGCATAGCTAATATCCGGTCGAGTGCAAAGCATGGCATACATGAGACTACCCACTGCCGAAGCATAAGGTACCTTCTTCATGTATTCTCTTTCTTCATTAGACTTTGGAGAGTCTTTCTTAGAAAGAGTAATTCCAGACCTAGATGGTTGCCCACCTTTCTTGGAATCCTGCATTGCAAACCTCCTGAGAATTTTATCTATGTAGCTGGCCTGTGACAAAGCTATCATTTTGTTCTTCCTATCTCGCAAGATCTGGATACCGAGAACAAAATTAGCCTCACCCAAGTCCTTCATGTCAAACTGCTTGGTCAACCATAATTTGACCGATGACAACGCCCCAACGTCATTGCCAATTAGCAGAATGTCATCTACATAGAGCAGTAGAAAAACCACCTTCCCATTCTTAATGTGTTTGTAAACACATGGTTCATCCACATTTTGTGAGAACCCATAAGTCTTGATCACTTGATCAAATCTTATGTTCCAAGAACGAGAAGCCTGCTTAAGTCCATAAATAGACTTTAGCAACTTACAAACCTTACCCTCTTGACCCGTGACCTTGAACCCGTCTGGTTGTTCCATATAAATGGACTCATCAAGATAGCCATTTAGAAAAGCCGTCTTGACATCCATCTGCCAAATCTCGTAGTCGAGAGCGGCAGCTATGGACAAGAGAATCCGGATGGACTTAAGCATGGCTACAGGCGAAAAGGTTTCCTCATAATCGATTCCTTCCTTTTGCGTATAACCCTTAGCTACCAGTCTAGCCTTAAAGGTTTCGACCTTTCCATCCACTCCTCTTTTCCTCTTGTAGATCCACTTACACCCTATGGGTTTTACCCCTTCGGGAAGATCCACGAGCTCCCAGACCCGATTAGTCTCCATAGACTTCATCTCAATGTTCATGGCCTCTGTCCAGAGTCTTGAATCAACATCCTCCATAGCTTCTGCGTAAGTATAAGGATCCCTGTCATGTTCATCCGGTTCAGCCAAAAAGACCTCCCCATTGAACATATACCTCTCAGGTTGACGCCCGATCCTCCCACTACGCCGAAGCCCCTGTGGTTGTTGTTCAGGTTTGTTTGGTTTTTCTACACCGATCGGAATGGTTTCGTTCGGAACCTCCGGAGTAAACGGATTACCCCTCAACTCCTCAAGCACCACTTTGCTTTGAGGTTTAAAGTCGTTCATGTAACTCTCCTCAAGGAAAGTTGCATTAGTTGAAACCACGACTTTATTTTCCTTTGGGTTATAAAAATAACCCCCTTTAGTCCCTTTTGGATATCCTACAAACACGCAAACTTCTGAACGTGCTTCCAACTTATTCGGATCCTTAAACAGGACATGAGCTGGACATCCCCATATGCGAATATGGTTTAAGGATGTCTTCCGTCTTGTCCACAACTCGTGAGGAGTTTTAGGGACCGATTTTGAAGGCACATTGTTCAAAAGATAACATGCGGTTTGTAGTGCATATCCCCAAAAGGATAAAGGCAATGATGAATAACTCATCATGGACCGAATCATGTCCAACAAAGTCCTATTCCTTCTCTCCGCTACGCCATTCTGCTGCGGAGTGCCCGGCGCAGTCAAATGGGATAAAATCCCATTCTCTAACAAGTGTCCCAAGAACTCATCAGAAAGGTATTCCCCACCTCGATCAGATCGAAGTGCCTTTATGGGTCTACCCAATTGCTTTTCCACTTCAGCCCGAAACTCCCTGAATTTATCATAAGTTTCGCTTTTGTGGTGCATTAGGTACACATACCCATATCTAGAGTAATCATCAATAAAAGTAACGAAGTACTCATACCCTCCTCGTGCCCGGATGTTCATCGGTCCGCAAACATCACTATGCACAAGTTCTAGAACCCCTTCGGCCCTATTGCCCTTAGACCCGTATGGTCTTTTGGTCATTTTACCCTCCAAACAAGACTCACATTGAGGTATAGATTCCACCTTTAAGTGACTTAAAGGTCCATCCCTTACCAACCTTTGAATCCTATTCAGGTTAATATGGCCAAGGCGCAAATGCCAAAGATAAGTCTTATTAGAGTGAGAAGTTTTAAGTCTTTTTGAGTCATTATCATTTATCTCAGCATTAAGCAATAAGTCCATCTTAGGTTTGATAAAATATAGATTATTTTGCATCCATCCAGAACAGATAAAAGATTTGTTTTTACGAATCACCACTTTTTCATTAAAAGATACCACGTAGGAGTCTTTAAATAAAGAAGATACAGAAATTAAATTCCTTTTAAATTTAGGAACATAAAAACAATCTCGCAAAATTAAACTCCTATAATTATCAAAATAAAGATGGACATCTCCCACTGCTTCCGCTGAGACCAAGGATCCATCGCCCATCCGAAGCGTTAAGTCTTCACGAAGTAGACTTCTCGTTTCTTTGAATCCCTGCAGAGAAACACAAACATGATTAGTTGCACCGGAATCTATGACCCAAATGTCACTAGATTCCTCAACCAAACAAGTTTCTAAATATAGAAGATCACACCTACCTCCCTTGGAAAGGAAGTCCTTGCAATGCTTCTTTATATGCCCGACCTTACCACAGAAGAAGCACTTAAGCTTCTTTGGGTTCTTCTTCTTTTTCTTCTTGCTCTTGGTAGCAATAGGAATAGAAGACTTCCCACTCTTGGCCCGTTGCTTCTTTCCATTCCCAGAGTTAGGATTGGAACCAGAAGCAGCTACCATATTGGCCTCTCCACCAGCAGGAGACTCCCTGATCAGCAGTTCAAACTCCTGTAACTGTTTCATCAGTTCTGTCAAGGTCATATCCCGTCTATTGCTCAAATTAAAAGTAGCTCTAAACGGAATAAATTCCTTAGACAGAGTCTCAAAGACCATAGTCATCTGAGTTTCAGCATCGATGTCGGCTCCATTGGTTTGAGCCTCAGCGAGGTAACCCATGACCAACATCATGTGCTCCTTTACAGATGTCCCCGGTCTCTGTCTACAGTTTAAGAGTTTCCGAAGCGCCCCTTGCCGCTTTGTTATGGCCTGGCCTCCAAACATATCCTCAAGATTATCCAAGATCTGCTTCGCAGTCTCATAATCCTGATGTTGAGCCTGCAGCACATTATTCATGCTAGCCATAACATAGCAGCGGGCCTGATCATTAGCATCTTTCCAGCGTTCGTACGCTTGGAATTGCTCATTACTTGAGTCTCCCGTAGGCTCGGGAGGACAAGGAGTTGTCAGAACATATTTCAGTTTCTCAAAGGATAGGACGATGTCCAGGTTCCGTTTCCAATCATTATAATTCTCACCGGTTAATTGGTTTTTGTCAAGTATCGATGATAAAGCGTTTTTAGACATTTTCAATCTACAATAAAGAATCATATACCAAACATAAGCAAACATATATAATAATTTAGTAAGATAACACAATCATGTAAATTATACAAATGTGTTTATGTGTCAAAACCTTGAAAATATCACAACCTTACAACGATAATTCCCAACTCAGAATTCAACAAGCTCCTAGGGGAGTCATGCCAAATTCAATCAGGAACACGGATCCCCTCCTGATTAATATATGCCATCCAGGACCCGTATGATCCAGCATATACTAATAATCGTTTCTTTGGCCATGAATTTTATTAACAGAGCTCCTAGGGGAGGTTAATAATAAAATTAACGTGAGTGTATAACCACCGTTTTAATATTTTATCCATGATTTATAATCACCACCTAGGGGTGTGCAACCATAAATCATACTAAAATACCTTATCCTTTCAGAGATCCAATCTGGTACATGATAGAAATCCCTTCCTAGGGGTTGGGACCACCATGTTCTTCCTATGGACCAACGATGGAGGCCTTAGGTTCTCTCTTCGAAAACCTTCTCCCACTCAATCTTTTGAAGTCAAGGTTTTATTTTAAAATTATGCATGAACAATTTTAATATGAGCGGCACTCCCTATTCTATATGACATGTTATCAATATACATGGTAAATCATATTATAATGCAGACAAGCAAAGCAATCAAGCAAAGCTACAAGCATAATAATAATAACCGTAATATTATGGTTCCACCCTAGAGAATAGAAAAACTAAGATTACAAGAGAATAATCGAGACATTTATCGATTCTTCATCCTTGAATCCTCAAGCTGTATCCTTCTTCATGTAATATCCATCTTCAAGTCCTCAATCCCGTATGAATCGAACACTTCATATTTCCGGTCATATCCAAATTTAATGTTTCTCAGAATCGTCCCAAAAATAAAATTAAAACTGCACCAAAAATTGCATCTTTTCTGGACACCTGGATGCTCTCTGTCGGCAGGCCGATCTATGTGATCGGTCTGCCGATCATGGTGGTTCGGCCTGCCGAACATGAAGGTTCGGCCTGCCGGCAGAGCACCAAAATTTCTGCCCCACTGTCGGCCTGCCGGACCGTACGTCCGGCCTGTCGATCCGTGACCTTTGGCCTGCCGAACTGTGAGGTCCGGCATGCCGACCGAGCAGAAAACCCTCAATCCAGAAAATACAATTTTAATGCAATTCATCAATTTTATTTTCAACAATTCAAAAACATAAAATTAGAGACTCAGGAAATACCTGGAGGCGCCATCATCTATCTTCAAGATCTGACTTCTCGTTCCGTCTTCTCCGAATAATTATTTAATTACAAAATTCTTACAAATTAAAAATTAAATAACAATTCCTAGACGGAGATGATAGTCCGCCATCTAATTACATGAAAAACTTAGATACACATTCTAACCTCTAAGGAACCATAACCGGTATTAATTAATTAATAAATAATTAAACAACAATTTAATCAACCATAATTAATTAATAAACATTCACCACATAATCCATGACAACATATATATTATATAGAAACCTAGAGTGCCATCTCTCTATAAAATTCAATTCAAGCATTGGAGAGATTAAGATCACAAAATTTATGCATATAACATGATCACAAACTTGCAAATTTATGTAAAAACCTCGGCTCTGATACCAATTGTTGGAAACAAAGTGCGCAGCGGAATTTTTAGAATTTTTCATCAGAGTATTTTCCAAAATACAAGTATGACATGTTATATGTATAAATTAAACAGATCTTACTAACCTCAGTATGCCGAAGAACCTCCGCGACCTGTGTAGAGAAGTAATGTTCCAGAAGAGCCTCAACCAACTGGTCTTCTTTGCTATTCTCTATCCACAACCGGAGTGAGTGTGGGCTCACACGTACAGCTCTTCCACCGGTGACTCTCCTTCCAACCAATAGAGAGAACCCAAAGCTAGTGTTCGTGATTTGTGAACAAAAGCTCTCAGGGAGTTTTCAGATGCTCACTAGAAGAGTATCACTCTTAATCTCTCAAATTGATCTGAGTAAATCATTAGACTCACTCCCTTTTTATACCTATTGGTCCTTGGGGTCAGTCCATATCAGATTAGGTCTCAAAAATCGAAACAGAATCAAGTTCGGATCAATATTTGATAAGATACGCGTGAAAAACGCGTAATCTTAGCTGTCGCGGTCGGCATGCCGAACTGTGAGATAGGCAGGCCGAACTGGCCAGTTCGGCAGGCCGAACTTTCTGATCGGCAGGCCGAACTGCCGAGAAAAAATCTCCGCGAATCTTTTATTTTCCACCCGAGATTCTAAAGGATAAAGTCTCAGTTTTGATTCAAATAGCCCAATAGAAAAGATATCTGATCAAAACAAACTCTATCAAGATAATCTCTAAGAAAATAAATCAATTCAAATAATTCTACAAGTTTATCTTGTTCTAATTGTCCAAAATTAAAACAACCGATAAACAGACAAGAATTATCCGAACGCCATAATTCAACAAGTTCATCTTGAACTAATTTCTTACAAAATTAATTCAACCGATAAACAGACATGAATTATTTGATTCTTATAAATTTTAAACCAATCTGATAAATCCGACATAAGTCACCAATTATTGGAAAAGCACGCCGTGTCGTTACAGGACTTTGTGAGCTAGCAAAGGGGACCAAAATGGACCTATAAAGTTCAAGCTCATGATAACTATGAAACCCAATATCCCAGATATACATTTCACAATTATCAACTCCAACGCTACTCCACTAAAAGCTTGGAGCTGCACTCTCGAACTTTATAGAATTACGAAGCTCATGTAGCTAAGTCTCCATGACATATCATAGTGTATCGCATCCCCATATGATCATCCATAATCGGCTTAAGGACAAGTTCTGTCTTACCTTCCCGATTATTTTTATCTTACGTTCCATTGTCTCACCATTAGAAAACTTACCATCCAAAGATAGTATACCATTCGGTTACACCTATGTATCCAAATGGTTGAGCGCTCCAGTTTTCCAATTACAGGACAACGCATATAAGAGGATATCATTACTCCTAAAGAGGAGCTATGGATTCCATATCTATGAATAACAAGTCTACGCTATCAAGAGTCATGCCTCCAACGTACCGGCATGCATGCCACTATAGAGATGTGGGAGTCACCCATTGGTACATCAAAAGACACAAGTCGAGACAACGGGCCCATTATTCATCTCAGGATTAAGATACAATACAAACGACTGTCTAAAGTGAATCGATTTGCCAAGACAGAATTATTAATCCAAATCAATTCACTTTATGTCCCGATCCAACACATCGTCACCTATGACAACGCGCCAATGTTTCTATTCACGGAGTCCAACTCCGATGGCCAAGACAAACCATCTCCCAAAAGGGATATAGACAACATAACAATCTTTACATGAATAAAGCGCCCAACTTTATTCCCTCGATTGCGGATCATATATTTTAGACCATCACCTTAAGAGTCGTGTCTACCGCATAATCATCCCATCATATGCCCAACTCTTAAGGTTTAGACTGACAGTCTCAGACTACTGTTTGCTTATCATACATTCAACGAATATGAACGTAAAGAGGACAATATTTGGTATATATAAATGAATAAATTCTTTATTGATAAAAATGTCTCCAAAAACGTATTACATTTTTACTCCTTAGAGCATACATGTCTAACAAGATCACCTTTCATTTTCGGCATTCAATAGAGGCATTATACTTACTCAGGAAATCCATCCCAAGAATCATGTCGTAGTCATGCATGTCGATCACAATAAGGTCGACGAATAATTCCCTATCGAAAATCCATAGGGGTACTGTACGCAAACAGTGCGTAGATAATATCACTTCCTCGGAGGGTAGTGTCGTAGTGAATCCCTGTCTCGTAGGTTTTAAACGTACCTCTAATTTCTTAGCATATGACATAGATACAAAAGAATACGTGGCACCCGTATCGAAAAGAACATAAGCATCATTAGATAAGCTTGTTATCTAACCTATGACCACATTAGAAGCTTCTGCAGCCACTTGTTCTTTTGTCATGGCATAGATTCGGGCATTCGTCAGTGGGGCTTCAATTCTCCCTTGACTAATAGGTGGCCCTTCGAGGGAGGCTTGCATCTGATGAAGCTGGGCTTGAGGAGGAGCTCTCTGCAGGGCATTGGCATTTATCAGATTGGGGCAATTTTTTACAAAGTGGTCTTCACACCCTTAGATAAAACATTGGTTTGTTCCCAAGCGGCATTCCCCTGGATGCTTCTTTCCGCATTTGGCACATGGTTGAAATTGCCTATTATTATTGTTAGGCTGACCATCATTGTGCCTCTTGTTGTCTTGACCATGCTGGTTTTGTGGATTACCCTTCCTCTTATTATTCCTACAGTTTTGGTTGTTGTTGTTACTGTTGTTGTTGTTGTTGTTGTTGTTGTTGTTCTTGTTCTTGTTCTTGTGGGGAGGGCAGTTCTGGTTGGTTGCATTGTTGGCCTGTTGGTTGGGCTAAGGCTGATTCCTTCTTAGCTTGGACAGATGAAACTCAACACGTTGAGCCCTCATAACAGCCTTTTCTTGAGTCCTTGGCGGACTTGCCACATCAACGATTGCAGCAATATCTGGCCTAAGGGCTCTGATCAGTCTTCTGACCCTTTCACCTTCATCCATAACCATCCCTGGACTTAAACGGGCTAGCTGGTCAAACTTTGTCACCACATCAGTGACTGACATATCCCCTCGGTGCAAACTCTCAAACTCCTCCTAATGTTTCCTTGTAACATTCATGTGGAAGAACTTCATGTTGAATTCATGAACGAAGTCAGCCCATGTTATTTCTTTAAAATTCCTGCTCTGTTCGATGCCATCCCACCATATCCTGGCCTCCATGGTGAGGCAGTACGTTGCACAGAGCACCTTTTCATTATCTATGAAATCCATGAGTCTTAGGGTGGCCTCAATCGTCTTCAACCATCCCTGAGCTACTAGCGGATCCTTAGAACCTTCACAATCCGCTAGCTTAACTCTCTTCCATCTAACCAGTAGGGGTTCCTGATAGGCCGCTTTTGGTTCAGCAGTAGGAATTGGGACTTCATTTACTTGTGGCTGTGGAGGAGGAGGAGGCACATCATTACCTCGTCGGTCATCATTCTGGCTGTTGGCCCTTAACGCAACAATTTCCCTTCATTGAGCCTCAAGTTGCCTCTGCAACTCAGTGATCATTGTCATGAGTCTTTCATTAGTCTGGGTGCGAGTCTGCATCCTTCTGTGGCCGTCTATCGTAATTTCCTAAAAGAATTAGGAACTTTAGAAATAATCTTCCATTTATGAGACAGGTTTTCACTACTAGATCGTTAATCATTAAACATTTAAACCTTAATCTTATCATCATACTTACATCAATACATCTAACTTTATAACATACTTACTTGGAGGACTTGGATTGACGTGTGGCGATATGAATTGTAATCGAAATTTGGCTCTGATACCAAAACCTGAAACGCCCCTTTTTGGACGTCACAGATGTCCTTACATTCTTACGTTCGTACTTGTTTAAACTTTAATTATAAACATAAGTCCAAAACTTATACAATACTTTAAATTGTAAATATAACAAAACATACTTATCCAAGATCCATTCATACATTTTTTTTAATAACTTAACATTGTTAAATAACATTGCTTAACTTGTTCTATATCATAATTTATTCAATTATACTTTAAATTAATCATAAACTTACTTTAATTAAATAGACATACCAAGTTGTAAAATCATAATTTATAAAAACATCACAACACTTAAAAGTTACATACTCCCACAGTTCGGCAGGCCGAACATAATCGGTAGGCCGGAGTTTCTCAACCGGCAGGCCGGCAGAGGCTTTACAAGATTGACTTAAAAACTCATCATCGTCTGGCAGGCCGAAAACATGATCGGCAAGCCAAACTTTCAGACATCGGCAGGCTGACCAAGCATGTTCGACAGGCCGACCGAGCCAAAATCCTAAAGAAAACTTAATTTTTAAAACAAAACCAACTTTTTATAAAAATACGAAAGATGAAAATTCCTTAAAATGATAAAATGGAAAATAAAACCATAGTTCAAATATTCTTAAATTTTTTTTTTAAACGTAACGAGCACAATGAAAATTCATTACCTTCCATTAAGTCAGAATTTTCTGACTGTTTAACAGCAAATGGCGTGGAGGAAGGAGAGAAGAGAGGAAAGTCAAACAATCACTCATCACTTACCATGTTTTGCCCTCTTAAAATAGGAAACCATTTAAAATTAGACAAAACAATGCAAAGTCAACCTTTTAATTTCCTTAACTGACAAAATTATTCCATTATTATGCCAATTAATCACAATAAATCACCTAATTAACGTAATTAACTCAGCCATAAATTTGGAGAGATTTCTGCTGACTGCTCGTTAGTTGTATTCGGCCTATCGATTTTCCCCTTCAGCCTGCCGGTTCCACCAAGTTTGGCCTGCCGATGGTTTCCTTCGGCCTGCAGATCTTTGGCAGACTATTCGGCCTGTCAAACTTGAAAGTCCGGCCTGTCGAACTGTCCTTAAAGGCCAAACATTGAAACATTCAAGTCATCATTACATCATAATTAAACATACATTAAAATAATCATGAACACTTGAGCACAATGATTCCATGCGGTCGTCACCTGTCATATAACTTGACATAAAAAGTTAGAAACACTAACATTATATATCATAACATATAACATAAATTATTAATAAAATTTCATTAAAGTCGTTACTAACTTAACGTGATTCATTACATAAAAATAGACGGATGTTACAATTCTCTCCACCTTATAAAAGATTCATCCTCGAAACTTAGAATAAATGCGGATACATAGCTCTCATGTCATCTTCACGTTCCTGTGTGGCTTCTTCGACTTGCTGATTTTGCCATAACACCTTGACTAATGGAATTTCTTTATTCCTCAAGGTCTTGGTTTTTCGAAGGAGTATCTTCGTGGGCTTTTCTTCATAACTTAAGTCTTCTCGTATCGCGATCACTTGTGGCTCAATCACATGTGTAGGGTCCAGAACATACTTCTTGAGCATGGAGACATGAAATACATCGTGCATTGTGGACATCTCAGAAGGCAACTTCAGCTTATAAGCTACTTTGCCTATTCGATTCACAACTTCATAAGGACCGATGAACCTTGGACTTAACTTGCTTTTCATCCCAAATCTCATAACTCCTTTCATTGGTGCAACTTTCAAAAGCACATATTCGCCCACGGTGAACTCTAAGGGTCTTCTTCTTCTGTCAGCATAACTCTTCTGATGGCTTTGTGCGGTATCTATTCTTCTTCTTGTCAGGTTTATCATCTCAGATGTTTCATTCTCAAAATCAGTTCTTTCAGCATCGACACTTTCTATCATCTTTTTTTCACTAGCTTCGTGCCAACATATAGGCGATCTGCATTTTCGTCCATACAGAGCCTTATATGGTGCCATCCCAATTGTCACCTGAAAGCTGTTGTTGTAAGCAAACTTTGCTAATGGCAACATTTTACACCAGCTGGTCTTAAAGTCGAAAGAACAAGCCCATAGCATATCCTCTAAAATCAAGTTCGTCCTCTCCGTTTGGCCGTCTGTCTAAGGATGAAAAGCTGTACTGAATGTAGCCTAGTTCCCATAAAAGTCTGTACACTCTTCCAAAACTTAGATGTGACGATCTGAGATGATCGACTTGGGAATCCCATGAAGTCGTACAATTTCCTTGATGTAGAGTTCCCCTAACCGTTCCATAGGGTAAGAGATCTTGATAGGAATGAAATGCGCCGTCTTAGTCAATCGATCCACAACTATCCAAATTGCATCATAACCATTCGTAGTTCTGGGCAAACCGGCATTGAAATCCATTGCTATATCCTCCCACTTCCATTCCAGTATTTAGATAGACTGCAATTTACCACCAGGTCTCTGGTGTTTAGCCTTTACTTTCTAACATGTCATACATTTCTTCACATACTTTGCAACATCACGTTTCATTCCAAACCACCAGAAGTTGTCCCTTAGATCACTATACCTCTTTGTTGCACCAGGATGAATAGAGTAAGGTGTATCATGAATTTCTGCCAAGATCTTTTCCCTAAATCATCAACATTGTGAACACATAAATGGTCTTTGAGATACAGAGTTCCGTCATCCGTGATATAAAATTCTTGACATTTCCCTTCTTTCATTTCTTGCTTGATCCTTGCAAGACTTATATCTTCATCTTGTTTTCTCTGAATTTCATCGTACATCGTCGGATCATGAGAGAGTGCTGATAGCTAACCTGCTATAAGTTCTAAACTGAAGTCCAGAATTTCCTTCCTTAAAGGTGGAGACATTGCTTGCATTGACATCAATGTGGCAACTGACTTCCTACTTAGTGCATCAGCCATTCGGTTAGCTTTTCCAGGCTGATAAAGGATTTCACAATCATAATTCTTCACCAACTCTAGCCATCTTTGTTGTCTCATGTTCAAGTCTCTTTGCATGAAGAAGTACTTCAGACTTTGATGATCAGTGAAGATCTTGCATTGGACTACATATAAATAGTGTCTCCATATCTTCAACGCAAAAACGACTGCTGCTAACTCGAGATCATGAGTAGGATAGTTCTTTTCGTAATCCTTCAGTTGTCTTGAAGCATAAGCAATTACCCTTCATTCTACATCAATACAGCTCCTAGGCCCATCTTGGATGCATCACTATAAATAACAAACCCGTCATTTTCTTCAGGAATTGCCAACACTGGAGTCGTCGTTAATCTTTTCTTCAGTTCTTGAAAACTTTTCTCGCATGCATTTGTCCATTCATACTTCTTTCCTTTATGAGTCAGGTTCGTAAGTGGAGTTGCTATCTTAGAGAAATCTTCTACGAATCTCCAATAATAACCTGCTAAACCAAGAAGCTTTGTATTTCACTTGCATTCATCGGTTGCTTCCAGTTGAGAACAGCTTCTACTTTAGCAGGGTCAACCATAATCCCTTCCTTCGATATAACATGCCCCAAGAATGACACTTTATCCAGCCAAAACTCGCATTTGGAGAACTTTGCATATAGCTAGTGTCTTCTTAAAGTCTCCAGCACAATCCTTAAATGCTCCTCATGCTCTTCGTGATTCTTAGAATAGACAAGAATATCATCGATAAATACAACAACAAATTTATCGAGGAAATCCTTGAATACCCTGTTCATCAAATCCATTAAGGCAGCAGGTCCATTCGTCAGACCGAAAGGCATAACCACAAATTCATGGGGACCATACCTCGACCTAAAAGCAGTCTTGGGGATATCTCCTTCTTTAACCTTCAACTGATGATATCCTGATCGTAGATCAATCTTTCAGAACACTGATGCACCCTTGAACTGATCAGACAAATCATCGATTCGAGACAACGGGTACTTGTTCTTGATCGTCACCTTGTTCAACTCTCTGTAGTCGATGCAGAGTCTCATAGTGCCGTCCTTCTTCTTCACAAACAAGACTGGAGCACCCCAAGGTGAGTGACTTGGCCTGATGAAACCTTTTTCAAGTAGTTCATTTAATTGTATGTGAAGCTCCTTTAACTCTACCGGGGCCATTCTATAAGGTGTTTTTGAGATTCGATCGGTGCCAGGAGCAAGCTCAATCTCAAATTCGACTTCTCTTTCTGGCGGTAGACTCGTCAGATTATCAAGAAACACATCTGCATATTCATGAATAACATGCACATCTTCAATTCTTGTCTTTCCTTCTTGGCTTTTGTCTACAATGTTTGCCAGATAGCCCATGCAGCCACTTGCTAATAACTTCCTTGCTTTCATTGCCAATAAAAACATGTTGGGTTTCTTTCTAGACTCCCCAACATAAATGAACTTCTGATCACCTTCAAGATGGAAGATCACCTTTCGTTTTCGGCATTCAATAGAGGCATTATACTTACTCAGGAAATCCATCCCAAGAATCATGTCGTAGTCATGCATGCCAATCACAATAAGGTTGACGAACAATTCCCTATCAGAAATCCATAGGGGTACTGTACGCAAACAGTGCGTAGATAATATCACTTCCCTGGAGGGTAGTGTCGTAGTGAATCCCTGTCTCATAGGTTCTAAACGTACCTCTAATTTCTTAGCATATGACATAGATACAAAAGAATGCGTGGCACCCGTATCGAAAAGAACATAAGCATCATTAGATAAGCTTGTTATCTGACCCGTGACCACATTGGAAGCTTCTGCGGCCACTTGTTCTTTTGTCATGGCATAGATTAGGGCATTCATCGGTGGGGCTTCAATTCTCCCTTGACTAATAGGTGGCCCTTCAAGGGAGGCTTGCATCTGATGAAGCTGGGCTTGAGGAAGAGCTCTCTGCGGGGCATTGGCATTCATCAACTTGGGGCAATTCTTTACAAAGTGGTCTTCACGCCCACAGATAAAACATTGGTTTGTTCCCAAGCGGCATTCCCCTGGATGCTTCTTTTCGCATTTGGCACACGGTTGAAATTGCCTATTATTATTGTTAGGCTGACCATCATTGTGCCTCTTGTTGTCTTGACCCTGCTGGTTTTGAGGATTACCCTTCCTCTTATTATTCCTCCAATTTTTGTTGTTGTTGTTACTATTGTTGTTGTTGTTGTTGTTCCTGTGGGGAGGACGGTTCTGGTTGCTTGCATTGTTGGCCTGTTGGCCGGGCTGAGGTTGGTTCCTTCTTAGCTTGGACAGATGAAACTCAGCATGTTGAGCCCTCATAACAACCTGCTCTTGAGTCCTTGGCGGACTTGGCCCATCAACGATTGCAGCAATATCTGGCCTAAGGGCTCTGATCAGTCTTCTAACCCTTTCACCTTCATCCATAACCATCCTTGGACATAAACGGACTAGCTGGTCAAACTTTGTCACCACATCAGTGACTGACATATCCCCTTGGTGCAAACTCTCAAACTCCTCATAATGTTTCCTTGTGACGTTCATATGGAGAACTTCGTGTTGAATTCATGAACAAAGTCAGTCCATGTCATTTCTTCAACATTCCTGTTCTGTTCGATGCCATCCCACCATATCCTGGCCTCCATGGTGAGGCAGTACGATGCATAGAGGACCTTTTCATTATCTGTGAAATCCATGAGTCTTAGGGTGGCCGCAATCGTCTTCAACCATCCCTGAGCTACTAGCAAATCCTTAGAACCTTCGAAATCCACTGGCTTAACTCTCTTCCATCTGGCCAGTAGGGGTTCCTGATAAGCCGCTCTTGGTTTAGCAGTAGGAATTGGGACTTCATTTACTTGTAGCTGCAAAGGAGGAGGAGGCACATCATTACCTCGTCGGTCATCATTCTGGCCGTTGGCCCTTAACGCAGCAATTTCCCTTCGTTGATCCTCAAGTTGCCTCTACAACTCAGCGATCATTGTCATGAGTCTTTCATTAGCCTGGGTGCAAGTCTGCATCCTTTTGTGGCCGTCCATCATAATTTCCTAAAAGAATTAGGAACTTTAGAAATAATCTTCCATTTATGAGACAGGTTTTCACTACTAGATTGTTAATCATTAAACATTTAAACCTTAATCTTATCATCATACTTGCATCAATACATCTAACTTTATAACATACCTACTTGGAGGACTTGGATTGACGTGTAGCGATATGAATTGTAATTGAAATTTGGCTCTGATACCAATGCCTGCAACGCCCCTTTTTGGATGTCACAGATGTCGTTACATTCTTACATTCGTACTTGTTTAAACTTTAATCATAAACATAAGTCCAAAACTTATACAATACTTTAAATTGTAAATATAACAAAACATACTTATCCAAGATCCATTCTTACATTTTTTTTTAATAACTTAACATTGTTAAATAACATTACTTAACTTGTTCCATATCATAATTTATTCAATTATACTTTAAGTTAATCATAAACTTACTTTCATTAAATAGACATACCAAGTTGTAAAATCATAATTTATAAAAACATCACATCACTTAAAAGTTACATACTCCCACAGTTCGGCAGGCCAAACATGGGACTTCGGCAGGCCAACATAATCGGTAGGCCGGAGTTTCTCAACCGGCAGGCCGGCAGAGGCCTTGCAAGACTGACTTAAAAACTCATCATCGTCTGGCAGGCCGAAAACGTGATCAGCAGACCAAACTTTCGGGCATTGGCAGGCCGACCAAGCATGTTCGACAGGCCGACCGAGCCAAAATCCTAAAGAAAACTTAATTTTTAAAACAAAACCAACTTTTCATAAAAATACTAAAGATAAAAATTCCTTAAAACGATAAAATGGAATATAAAACGATAGTTCAAATATTCTTAAAACTTAACATAAAAATAATGTTCAAAATATAAAACTTGATTTAAAACATAAAATCATTCTTCTTGGCGTTCTTTCGGTTACAATTCATCGTGCTTTGTGCTCACATGCCTTCCCATGTCCTCCCCCTATTCCATGATTTTTTTACCCTTATCTGCAACATGACATAAAACATGATTAAGCTAATGCTTAGTAAGTACAAACAATTCTCACAATTTAAAACATTTCATATACTTCATCATCATCATCATCATATCATAGAAGTGCCTTAAGCACAATTTTATAGAAACATATCTTTTATTACATTGACCATTTTAAAACTTATTCTATTTTATCTTAAGGGCCCAAGTGTTGCACCATGAACATCATTGTAGGCACGCCGTCATGAGAGGAGAAGGGTAGCTAATCCCAAACCAAACATGACATCATAACATATCTTTTCATAACATTGGTGTGCAACACTTATTAGGTGATACATATATACATAATTTTCATACTTTGAAACATGTCATCATCATACATACATAACTTTAAATCATGAAAATCTTTCATAAGAAATCCTTTAAGGAAAATAACCATAAAATCATCATGAATAACATTATGAATATATCATCAAACCTTGTAAAACATGTCATGTTGCACGTGAGAACGTACTTACCTTAAAGCTAGCTTACTTAACCTTAATATACTTTTGGTGATGACGCCGCGGTCTCGATGTGCTCGTTTCTTTGAGTTTTCATGCCATTGATCCATTTAAAAATACAATAAAATTAATACTTATCATAAAACATTCATTCATTCATATAACATTCATATATACATTCATCTCATATTACAAACATAATTCATAATCATCATTGTGACAACATAAAATTATCATCACATATATACATTTTTCATAACATGCTTCCTTAAATATTATCATCAAAACATCTCATACATTACAAACATGAAAATCTTTTGAAAACGTTTTCTAATAATTTAAAATACCTACATTTTAAAAATTCATACAAACATCTTATTATCGTATATTTCAAAATCAATCAAAATCCTTTAAACATATAAAACATTTCATAACATAAAATACATTCATCAAACATTATACATGTACATTCTTGACAACTTTCATGAAAAACATCATTCATTAACCCCTTGAATAAACATTACATTTTTCATGCATCAATGTTAAACAGTAATATTTTACTGTGAGGGGTAGAGGATAGAAAATTCCTATTTTTCATAAAAACACAGAAATGACATGAAACTTGGAAAAACGACACCCAATACACACATGAACATCATATTAAAAACTCAGAGCAAAATACAATACCTAGAGGAGGATATTGTAGTTGAATTGAGGAGGAGAAATTCTTTTCAGAGTTACCGAAAAATTGAGTTCTTACCTTGAAAATTTCTTCTCAAAATTCTTGAATTCAACCAACAAAATATAACTTTTTCTTTCATTATTGTTCCAGAAAATTTTTGAGAGGAAAGAGGATGGAATTCGTGGAGAAGAGAAGAGAAAGAAAGAAATTAGAAAACATCTCAGAACTGAGAGAAAGAAGAGTGAGAAGAGGAGAGAAAAACTGAGGAAAAGAACGTTAAATTTTTTTTTTAACGTAACGAGCATAATGAAAATTCATTACCCTCCATTAAGTCAGAATTTTCTGATTATTTGACAGCAAATGGCATGGAGGAAGGAGAGAAGAGAGGAAAGTCAAACAATCACTCATCACTTACCATGTTTTGCCCTCTTAAAATAGGAAACCATTTAAAATCAGACAAAACAATGCAAAGTCAACCTTTTAATTTCCTTAACTGACAAAATTATTCCATTATTATGCCAATTAATCACAATAAATCACCCAATTAACGTAATTAACTCAGCCATAATTTTGGAAAGATTTCTGCTAACTGCTCGTCAGTTGTGTTCGGTCTACCGATTTTCCCCTTCGGCCTACTAGTTCCACCAAGTTCGGCCTGCCGATGGTTTCCTTCGGCTTGCCTATCTTTGGCAGACTGTTTGGCCAGGCGAACTTGAAAGTCTGGCCCGCCGAACTGTCCTTAAAGACCAAACATTAAAACATTCAAGTCATCATTACATCATAATTAAACATACATTAAAATAATCATGAACACTTGAGCACAACGATTCCATACGGTCGTCACCTGTCATATAACTTGACATAAAAAGTTAGTAACACTAACATTATATATCATAACATATAACATAAATTATTAATAAAATTTTATTAAAGTCGTTACTAACTTAACTTGATTCATTACATAAAAATAGGCGGGTGTTACACATATCCCCCTAGCGTAAGCTCTCAAACTCCTCATAGTTTCCTTGTAACGTTCATGTGGAAGGACTTCGTGTTGAATTCATGAATGAAGTCAGCCCATGTCATTTCTTCAACATTCCTGCTCATTTCAATGCCATCCCACCATATCCTGGCCTTCATAGTGAGGCAGTACGATGCACAGAGGACCTTTTCATTGTCCGTAAAGTCCATGAGTCTTAGGGTGGCCTCAATCGTCTTCGACCATCCTTGAGCTGCTAGCGGATCCTTAGAACCTTCAAAGTCTGCTAACTTAACTTTCATCCATCTGACCAGTAGGGGTTCCTGATAGGATGCTCTTGGTTCAGCAGCAGGAGCTAGAACTTCATTTACTTGTGGCTGCGGAGGAGGAGGCACATCATTGCCTTGTCGTTCATCATTCTGGTCGTTGGCCCTTAACACAGCAATTTTCCTTCGTTGATCCTCAAGTTGCCTCTGCAACTCAGTGATCATCGTCATGAGTCTTTCATTAGTCTGGGTGCGAGTCTGCATCCTTCTGTGGCCGTCCATCATAAATTTCCTAAAAGAATTAGGACCTAGAAATAATCTTCTAATTATGAGACAGGTTTTCACTACTAGATCGTAAATCATTAAACATTTAAACATTAATCTTATCATCATACTTGCATCAATGCATCTAGCTTTATAACATACTTACTTGGTGGACTTGGATTGATGTGTGGCAATATAAATTGTAATCAAAAATTTGCTCTGATACCAAAGCCTGTAACGTCCCCTTACGGACATCACAAATGTCGTTACATTCTTACATTCATACTTACTTGGACTTTAAGCATAAATATGAATACAAAACTTAAATGATACTTTTAATTGTAAAAGCAATTAAAAAATACTTAACCAGGATCCATTCATACATTTTTTTTATAACATTGTTTAAATCACATAGCTTGACTCATTCTATGTCATAATTTATTTAATTATACTTTAAATTAATCATTAACTTATTTTAATAGAATAAATATACCAAGTTGTAAAATTAGGACTTATAAAAACATCATATTATATCTCATTAATCATCACATCATTTAAAATTTACTTACTCCCACAGTTCGGCAGGCCGAACTTGATCGACAGGCTGGAGTTCCCTCAACCGACAGGCCGACAGAGGCTTTGCAAATCTAGCTTAAAAACTCATCACCATCTGGCAGGCCAAAAACATAATTGTCAGGTCAAACTTTCAAACATCGGCAGGCAGACCAAGATGTTCGGCAGGCCGACCGAGCCAAAAATCCTTGGGAAAACTTAATTTTTAAAAACAAAACCAACCTTTCATAAAAATGTGGAAGATCATAATACTTAAGATAATGAAATAAAATATAAAACATAGTTCAAGAATCCTTTAAATATTTGTCACAAAAAATGTGTTCAAAATATAAAACTTAATTAAAAACATAAAAACATTCTTCTTGGCATTCTTCTGGTTACAATTCATTGTGCTTGTTCTCACACGCCTTCCCATGTCCTCTGCCTATTCCATTATTTTCTTACCCTTATCTGCAACGTGACATAAAACATGATTAAGTTAATGCTTTGTAAGTACATATAATTCTCACAATTAAAACATTTCACATACTTCATCATCATCATTGTCATAATATCATAAAAGTGCCTTAAGCACAATTTCATAGAAACATATCTTTCATTTCATTGACCATTTTAAAACATCTTCCATTTTATCTCTAGGGCCCAAGTGTTGCACCATGAACATCATCATAGGCGCGCCGTCATGAGAGGAGAAGGGTAGCTAATCCCAAACCAAACATGACATCATAATATATCATTTCATAACATTGGTGTGCAACACTTATTAGGTGATACATATATACATAATTTTCATACTTTGAAACATGTCATCATCATACATGCATAACTTTAAATCATGAAAATCTTTCATAAGAAATCCTTTAAGGAAAATAACCATAAAATCATCATGAATAACATTGTGAATATATCATCAAACCTTGTAAAACGTGTCATGTTGCAGGTGAGAATGTACTTACCTTAACGCTAGCTTACTTAACCTTAACATACTTTTGGTGATGACGTCGCGGTCTCGATGTGCGCGTTCCTTTGAGTGTTCATGCCATTTATCCATTTAAAAATGCAATAAAATTAATACTTATCATAAAACATTCATTCATATAACATTCATACATACATTCATATATACATTCATCTCATATTATAAATATAACTCATAATCATTATTGTGAAAACATAACATTATCATCACATATAAACATTATTCATAACATGCTTCCTTAAATATTATCATCAAAATATTTCATACATTATAAACATGAAAATCTTTTGAAAACGTTTTCTAATAATTTAAAATACATATTTTTTAAAATTCATACACACATCTTATTATCATGTATTTCAACATCATATAAATATATCATCATTAATAAAAATCATTTAAACATATAAAACATTCTATAAAACAAAATCCAAAAATAACATTATCAAAATAGTTTTCTCATAGAAATTTCGTAACATAAAATATACTCATCATAACATACACATGCACATTCTTGTCAATTTTCAAGAAAAACATCATTCATTTACCCCTTAAATAACATTACATTTTTCATGCATCATAGTCAAACAGTAATATTTTACTGTGAAGCGTAGAGGATAGAAAATTCATATTTTTTTCTTAGAAATACTAAAATGACTTGAAACTTGGAAAAACATAACATAATACATACATAAACATCATATTAAAAAAACTCAAGACAAAATACAATACCTATAAAAAGATATTGTAGATGATTGGAGGAGGAGAATTCTTTTCAAAAACACTGGAAAAACTGAATTCTTATCTTGAAAATTTCTTCTCAAAATTCTTGAATTTAACCAACAAAATATGACCTTTTTCTTTCAATACTTGCAGAGAATTTTTGAGAGGAAAGAGGATGGAATTCATGGAGAAGAGAAGAGGAGGAGAGGAATACAGAAGAAGCATCTCAGAAATTGAGAGAGAAAACGTGAGAGGATGAGAGAAAAAATGGAAAAGAGCGTTAAAAATTTTTTAACATTATGAGCATAACCGATGAATCAATCAATACTCTCCATTAAGTGAGAATTTTCTGACTCATTGATGGCTTATTGGTGTGGTGGAAGGAGAGAAAAGAGGGAAAGTCAAACAATCTCTCCTCACTTACCATGTTTTGCCCTCTTAAAATAGGAAACCATTTAAAATCAGACAAATCAATGCGAAGTCAAACCTTTTAATTTCCTTAACTGATAAAACATTCCATTATTGTGCCAATTAATCATAATGAATCACTCATTTAATGTAATTATCTCAGCCATAAATTTTGAGAGATTTCTGCTAACTGCTCGTCAGCCATGTTCGGCTTGCAGATTTTCCCCTTCGGCCTACCGGTTCCACCAAGTTTGGCCTGCCGATGGTTTCCTTTGGCCTGCAGATCTTGGGCAGACTTTTTGGGCTGCCAAACTGTCCTTAAATGCCATACATTATAACAATTCAATTCATCATTGCATCATAAATAAACATACATTAAGATGATCATGAACACTTGAGCACAACGATTCCATGCGGTCGTCACCTGTCATGAAACTTGACATAAAAGTTAGTAACATAAAATCATGAATCATAACATACAACACAAATTATTGATAAAGATTCCTTAATGTTGTTACTAACTTAACGTGATTCATTACATAAAATTTAGGTGGGTGTTACATAAATGACCATACTTGAAGTGATAAGCCAAAGCTTACCTAAGGTGAGGTGAAGTATGGATCTTGCCCCACTAAAATTACAATTGTTGTGATTGCCAAATTAATATTGAGGGTTATTAATTTGATAAAATTAGTGGGATTTGAATTACGCCTTGTTAAAAATTGTTTAATAAAATGCTAAGTATTTTGTGCATATATTTGTTGTAGATAATGGCATCAAACACCACATCTAACTTGTCACTGCGAACGATCCTTAAGAAGGATAAGCTCAATGGGACTAACTTCCTCAACTGGTATAGAAACTTGATAATTGTTCTTAAGCAATAAAGGAAGGAATATGTCCTTGATCAACCTATCCCTGAACAACCAGTTGCTAATGCTCCTAGAGCTCAAAAGGATGCTCATAGTAAGCGTCTCAATGACTCTGTTGATGTCACTTGCCTCATGCTTGGAAGCATGGAATCAAAGCTTCAGAAGCAACTGATGGAAATTGAGGCTTATATCATGATAGGCCATCTCAAGGAAATGTTCCAAGAGAAAGCTAGAATTGAGAGGTTTGCCACCTTAAAGGCATTACTCTCATGTAAGTTGACTACTGGCGGTTCAGTGAGTCCTCATGTTCTAAAGATGAAAAGTCATCTTGATCATTTGTAGAAACTTGGTCTTGAGATTAGCCAAGAGTTGGCTGTTGACATCATTCTCCAATCTTTGCCAGATGTTTATGATGGGTTCGTTATGAACTACAACATGCATAATATGGAGAAGACTGTTTCTGAGTTGCATGGGATGCTTAAGACTACTGAACAGAACATCAAGAATGATGGTTAATAAAGGGAAAGGTATGAAAAGGAAACGAAAGGGTAAGAGCAAGAATAAGGCTCCCAAGGACTTTAAAAAGCCCAAGCCTTACCCCAAGCCCAATCCTGAACCTAAGGCTAAACCGCTAAAGGAGGAAGTATGCTTTTTCTGCAATGAGCTTGGTCATTGGAAAAGAAACTACAAGCTTTATTTGGATGGTCTGAAGAAGAAGAAGAAAAGTAGTGCGACTACTCCTTGAGGAATTTATGTTATAGAAGTCAATTTGTCTACTTCTTATTCCTGGGTATTAGATACTGGATCTGGATCTAGATCTCACATTTGTACTAATGTGCAGGGTCTTAAGAGGAGTAGAATCTTGGCTAAAAACGAAGTGGACCTATGAGTTAGAAATGGAGCAAGAGTTGTTGCTTTAGCTGTAGGAACATATGAGTTGACTTTGCCTAGTGGACTTGTTTTAAGTTTAGAAAATTGTTATTATGCACCTGCTATGAGTAGGAATATTATTTCTGTTTCTTGTTTGGACAAGGAAAATTTTGAGTTTGTTATTAGGAATAATAAATGCTCCATTTACCGTGATAACATTTTCTATGGATATGCTCCACGAATGAATGGTCTTTATGTTCTAAACATTGAAAACAAAAATGAAAAGTCCATCTATAATGTTTATACAAAGAAGTTTAAATCTAAAGATTTAAACCCTACCTATCTTTGGCATTATCGTTTGGGCCATATAAATGAGAAACGCATTTCAAAACTCCATCGACATGGGCTTTTGAATTCATTTGATTTTGAATCATTTGAAGTATGTGAGTCTTGTTTATTAGGCAAAATGACTAAGACACCTTTTACTGGACATAGTGAAAAGGCTAATGACTTATTAGGCCTTGTACATTTTGATGTATGTGGACCATTAAGTTCCACTACTAGAGGAGGTTTTCAGTACTTTATTACTTTCATAGATGATTTCAGTATACATGGCTATGTCTATCTAATGAAACAAAAATCTAAATCTTTTGAGAAGTTCAAAATTTTCAAAAATGAAGTATAAAATCAACTTGGTAAAAGTATTAAAGCACTTCGATTAGATTGAGGTGGTGAATACTTAAACCAAGAATTTGTTGATCATCTTAGAGATTATGGGATAGTCTCACAATTAACTCCACCAGGAACACCACAATGGAATGGTGTGTCTAAACAGAGAAATCAAACTTTATTGGATATGGTTCGATCTATGATGAGTCAGTCAGATCTTCCAATATCCTTTTGGGGGTATGCTCTAGAAACTACTGCATTCATACTGAATAGAGTTCTATTAAAGGCGGTTCAAAAGACACCATATGAGATGTAGACTGGGAAGTTGCCAAGTTTGTCTTTTCTTAAGATTTGGGGATGTGAGGCTTATGTGAAGCCTTAAATTTTAGATAAATTGGCACCCAAATCAGACAAATGCCTTTTTGTGGGATATTCTAAAGAAACTAAAGGATATTACTTCTATAATGCTTCTGAGAACAAAGTGTTTGTTGCTCAGAATGGTGTCTTTTTAGCAAGAGAATTCATTTTTAAAGGAACCAGTAGGAGTAAAGTTCAACTTGAAGAAATTCAAGAACCACAAAATAGCATTGAACCACCTGTGGAGTCTCAACTAGATCAACAAGTAGTTGTTGAGCCTACACAAGTAGCACAAGGCCCGAGGAGGTCTGGTAAGACACGTTAGAGCTCTCAGAGATATGGATTTCTCTTAACTGATAATAATAATGTGATGATTGTGGATCAAAATGAGCCCACATCCTACCAAGAGGCCATGAATAGCCCTGACTATGATAAATGGCTAGAAGCCATGAAGTCAGAGATACAATCCATGTATGAGATAATCAAGTATGGACTTTGATTGATCCGCCTGATGGTTTAAAGACTATTGGGTGCAAATGGGTTTTGAAAAGGAAAACAAACATAGATGGTAATGTGCATACCTTTAAGGCAAGACTGGTTGCAAAAGGTTTCAAGCAAACATATGGTATAGACTATAATGAAACTTTTTCACCAGTTGCTATGCTTAAATCCATTGGAATTCTCCTCGCCACAGCTGCATACTATGATTATGAGATTTAGCAAATAGATGTCAAAACAACGTTTCTTAATGGAAACCTACTTGAGGATGTGTATATGACATAACCCGAGGGTTTTGTTAGTCTTGAGAATTCTGGAAAGTTTTGCAAGCTTCAAAGATCCATTTATGGATTGAAGCAAGCATCTCGGAGTTGGAATCTTCATTTTGATGAAGCAATCAAAGAGTTTGGTTTCATCAAAAATGAAGATGAGCCTTGTGTTTGTAAAAAGGTCAGTGGGAGCGCAATAGTCTTTCTAGTGCTATATGTTGATGACATATTACTCATTGGAAATGATATCCCTACTCCATAAAATGTTAAATCATGGTTAGGGAATTGTTTCTCAATGAAAGACTTAGGTGAAGCTACCTATATTCTAGGCATCAAAATCTATAGGGACAGATCTAAGAGGCTTATTGGCCTAAGTCAAAGTACATACATTGACAAGGTATTGAATAGGTTCAGTATGCAAGATTCCAAGAAGGGATTCTTGCCAATGTCATATGGAATTAGTCTCAGCAAGACTCAGTGTCCAATGACATAGGTTGAGCGAGACCGTATGAATAAGATTCCATAAGCTTTTGCCATTGGATCTATCATGTATGCAATGTTATATACTTGACCTGATGTCTCATATGTCTTAAGCATAACCAATAGATACCAATCAGATCCAGGGGAAAGTCACTAGACAACAGTCAAGAATATTCTTAAATATTTGAGAAGAACTAAGGATGCATTCTTACTGTATGGAGCAAATGAAGATGAGCTTGTTTTAAGCGGTTACACAAATGCCAGCTTCCAATCTGACAAGGATGACTTTCAATCGCAGTTAGGTTATGTGTCTTGTTTGAATAGAGGTGCAGTGAGCTAGAGAAGTTCAAAGCAAGACACTGTTGCTGATTCTACAATAGAAGCTGAGTATATAGCCGCCTCAGACGCAGCTAAGGAAGCAGTTTGGATCAAAAAGTTTATTACTGGTTTGGGTGTTGTTCTTCATATATCAAATCCCGTAGACTTGTATTGTGAAAATAATAGGGCCATAGCATAGGCTAACGAACCTAGATCACATCAGCAATCCAAACACATACTCAAGCGTTATCATCTCATTCGAGAAATCATTGAGAGAGGAGACGTGAAGATATACAGAGTACCTACAAATGAAAATGTTGCAGATCCACTCACTAAGCCTCTTCCACAGCCTAAGCATGAGATTCATCCTAGGTCAATGGGTATTAGATACAATATTGATTGGGCCTAGTGCAAGTGGGAGATTGTTAGTGATGTGCCCTAGGCCAATTATGTATTGACCACATTTTGACTTCGTTACATTTGCATTTTATTGATAAAGAGGCATTTTCATTATTGTTTTTTATTCTAATGCCATGAATAGTTGATTCTGCCTTAGGTCAGCAAGTATGAGACTTAATAGTAAAACTCTTAGGTGAAAATTGAATTCTATTCTAAATTATCCCTAGTCGGTCATTATTATTGGGATAATAATGAATGAAGACTAGTATGAAGTTTGAGTAATGATTATGTTTTATTAATCATGTGTATGAGATACTAAGTCAACTCATAGATACATATTTAAGAAATGATGTATTGTATTGACCTGCTATAAGAATACTACATAGATAACTGTCATGAGTAATTCTCATCACAATAGTATTATCCTAGTCCTCTGACCTAAAATCACCATTGTTTCCTACATGACAAGTTCTATATTTTGACACATTCTAATATTATCTTTAACAAGATGATGGAATGGATTGTTGTTGGATATAAAGTGAATCATGTGAGGAATATGAGTGATTAAGAAGGAATTTGTCCCTCATTTATTATGAGAAAGATATCTATGGGCCCCTCGATTAGTTAGACTAAAGAAAAATGTATGGCCATACTGGAATGAATTGATAAGGGTTATCAATATCAGTCTACTAAAGATCAAGAAATAATATGATTGAATAGTATAAGGATGACATAAACCATGCCTTATGTTCAATCAAGATATCTAGTGACAAAAGGACTTTAATACTTATTGTGAATTAGGTTATGTCGGATTATTGACATTCGCGTAACTTGGGTAATCATAATGCCTTGCTAGAGCCCGCTTATAATTTGTGAGTCAGAAACAGAATTTCAAGCACACTACCAACGTTATGTGAACCTACAGGGTCACACACTTAGAATAGATCAAAATTGAATTTTAGGTTTACGGTATCTAGATTCGATGAACTTGATATGTCTAGATTCGATGTACTGATACATCTAGGTTCATTAAATCTGACATTATCTAGATTCTCTAAATCATATTTGAACTACAAATATTGTTTAGATTCTATGAGTCATATTTGAATTATAGATATTGTCTAGATTCTCTGAATCATATTCGAATTATAGTTTACCCTAGTCAAAATCTGACTCTATCTCAAAGTCAAAAGATATATATATATATGTTTTAGGGTTTTTGGTTAAATTAGATGAGAAAAGGGGTTCTCTTATCCTAAAAGGTAGAAAACATTAAAACCCTAAAATTAGAGAGAGTCATTGAACACAAGGAGAGGGTGCTAGCTCACCAATTTGGTTTTTGAGAGAATCTGTTCGTGTGGATACCTACAGAGGGCGTTGCTCTAAGTAACAACGTCTGAATCCAATCCCGAATACGAACAGCTCGAGTTAGGGTGTCATCGTAGTGAACCCGCTCTCTTTCTTCTAGAAATCTTGCCCCTTTTGTCATCCTGTTAAAATTCTATAACTTTCTTATCAATGTAATCGAATTACATGGATCTCGCGAAGGTTTTGTAAGAATTAATTTTGATTTTCTGCTGCTTATTTGAATCACAAAATCCAACAAAACGCAACAGAAAAATCGTGCAACTGATTGATGGAAAAAAACTAGAAATCCTTTTGAATTGAAAGAAATAGAGAAAACCTCAACGTCTATCCTTCCATGAGCATCCCAAAAGAAAAAAGACCTAGAGAAGGCTAGTGAGAGAGAGATTTAGAGCATAATTTGAGATTGCCATCTACTTAGGCTAGCGATTACATCGCTAGAGATTTTCCTTCAAAGATGTTGGGAGGAACCAAGGGGCAATAATCAATAGGCATTTCTAGGTTAGGCTTTGAAACTCTTCCACAAATTGGAGTACCAAAAGGAAGATTTGAAGGGATAACTACATGGATTGGGAATTTCACTTATAGGGGTTTGAAGCTTTGTTTCAACCTTTTTTTCCCCTTTTCCTATACTCTACCCTTGTCACTTGCGAATAATGTTGTGCATCAAATTTTGGTAAATCTCATTCAAAAAATAAATAAGAAGCATCAAGGAAAATTAAAAAATTTATGGCCCACCTTTTTTTTGCGGCTTTTCTTTGAGAAACGCTATAAGGTAGTGCAATAAAAAGGCACTATTGTTCTAATGCATAATATCTTCTATTTCCCTACGTTTTACCATAAAGGAATCTGAAAACATGGTGATACATCATAAACCAAAACTTCATTTCTCTCAACCAGTATTCTATTTGGAGATCTATATATGTTTGGTTTTATCATATTCGAAGTTCTTGACTAAGAATATATATATTTTATGCAGAGTTTTGTATAGTCATCGTGTGTGTATATATATGTGGGTATGTTTGTACAATATATATTAGATATTTCTAATGTTATGGTACATATATATATATATATGTAAAAGTGATTGGTATTGTAATATATATAAGCGATATTTGTTTGTTTATGTCTTTGAAAGATAGTTTCCACTATCATATGATTAGAACGTGGAAACAAAATCTTTTGATTATTCTACATGATAGTCAATTATACATACGTGTGGATGCAAATAACCATTTTTTAGTAGCCAATAAATTATCTCATCTACATATATATAACTTAGAGATATCCCTTGTATTACTTGTATTTCCGCACTGTAATAGTATGTACTTTAACTACATGTGTGTGTAGGTTTGAGAGTGGGACATTGTCCAATTTTATAAGTGTAACTATACTAAATTCATATTAATTAAGCAATGATGTTTGTAAATATGTTATTGTATTTAAAGATTTCAACTATTGCTTGTGAAAGTGCAGAATTTTTGCACTTTATAGTTGTGATTGATAACGTTGGGCTTCCTAACACATCAAGCTTGTTGAGGACACTGACGCCTTTTAGTTGTCACCATTTAACTAGTTACAAGGTAAGTAGAAATTCATTTCAATTACATCACAAGATTATTAATAAAATATTTATGGTTTGCTATATATCATTTGCACAAATGGCATAAAGGCATAGGTATATAGTTTTCTAAAGAAATCATCATACTACGAGGAAGAGACTATTTGTGTGTGCACTGTATAGTTTGCTTGTAAGTAGCCTTAAGTAGTTTCATGGGTTAGATTGCTTATTAAAGGTTCGTTAGTATGTATGCATGATTTATAATAGGCCTAGGAGGGCGGCTCATGGTGTATATAACTATGCGAGCATTAAATATTTTTATGATATGACAGTTACGATGAAAATTTTATGAGCCCATATATGATGCCATTACATTGAATTGCATAGTTTTTACTTATTGGACATTAGCTCGTGTTGTTCTTGTGATACAGATAAGGGTGCATCTCAGTAGTGTTGATTTGGAGGTTGAGTGGCATGCTCTTTATTCTCATGACTCCGCGTATATAGACATTGTTGACCTTACATGGGCACACTTTTGTTTTAACTTCATATTTTGGTACTTATAATTACTATGGTATTGTAACACCTACCATTTTTTATCTAACGGTTAATGATAGAGATTTAACGACATTAAGTATTTTCTTTATGAAATAATGTTACTGACCATTTTATTATGAGTATGATGACAAGTGATAGTCATGTGAATTAATGTGCTCAAGGTGTTCATGTCATTTATAATGTATGCATAATAAATATCTAGTGTTTTATTTGTGTGCAATGTTAACTATGGTACTTCGGTAGGTTGAATTGTTTTTCCAGAATGGCAAGCCGATGGGTTTCATCAGAAGGTTGAACCCCACAATTTTGGCAAGCCGAAATAAGCCATCAGTAGGCCGAAGATTGCCGACGAGCAATCAACATACAATTTCCCAAATTTGTGGCATTAATGAATATTGTAGGTGGATGATATGTTCTATATAATTAGCATATTTTTAGTCTTTTTCCTTATTTTATATGATGGAATGCTTGACTTTTATGGTGGTTGAATTCTTTGATAAGCTTTCTTGTTTTGAAAATGTGAAATTGGGTAAGTATAGCAAATCATTTGACTTTCCCCTTAACATCCTCCATCACACACGATAATTCTCTAGCATTCAAAAAGAAAAATTTCACCACACTTATAGGGAAGATTATCTTTCCTATCATACCCTTCCCAATTTTTTTTCACGTATACTAGTCTCTCACATCGCTCTCTCTCCCTCTCTCTAAAATTTTCATAGACATTCTCTCTTTCTTTTCTCCACATTTTCTTCCCCCTCTCTCCCTTATTTTTGCTGCAAATAATCTAATGAAATATTAGGTTTTCTCTTGGGCGAATTCAAAGGAAGATTGTAAAGAATCATTTTGAGGTAAGAAATTTGCTCTAAGTTAATTCCTGAAATTGCATTTTCTCTATGTTCTGACTCCCATAACTTTGTCTACGAATTTTCTTTTTCTATGAAATTTAAGTATGATGTTTTTGTATGTGTTATGTGATGTTCCTCAAAGCTTCAAGCCATTTGTAATTTTCTATATTAAGATATTGAATTTTTATTCTCTACCACTCATGTTTTATGTGTGCTGATCGGCAATGTTTCATGAAAATGCAGCTTTGTTCATAGGGCAAATGAATGTTGATTCTCATGAAATTTTGCAAAAATATTTATGTATATGTTAAGTGATGGACTAGAAAGTTTCACAGTAATATGATGAATATTTTTATGTGTTATTGAACTTTCTTTAAGATTAGGTTTTATAGCTGTTTGATCAGTGAATTCTGGACTTCTTGTTTGTGTGACTTTTTTGTATGAACAAACAAATTTATTTGACCATGAAACTTTTTGTGGTATTGTGTTTATATGCTAATAAGTTGTCATAAAAATTTAAGGTCAAAGTAAGTTTATTTTAATTATTTTAGAATGATAATCAAGTGTTGCTCACTGCTTTATGTGTTGAGAGTTTATTTTGTCTCTGAATTCTAATGCATGTTTTGAATTGTTTTGAATTTATTTGAAGTTAATTTTTGGTTATGTTATAGGTTTAGTTGTCTATTACATGTAGGATTTTTATTAAATTATTTTCTAATATAGATAATTTATTATATGAATGTTATTTGGGACTACTCATTGTTTTGTTATTGCTAGTAGATTTTGTATTGTGTATAGTGTAACTTATTCTATTTGTCTAATGGAATCTTTATGGCTATAGAGAAATTAAGGTAACTCATGTATATGTTAATTATGTCCTTGCAAAGTCTCATGCCTTAGTTGTATATGAGTTGTGAACAATTGAGTTGTGTATTCTTAATAGTTAGGTAGATTTTAATATTTCAGTTTTGCATGAATACTTATAAGACAGTGAAATGTACTTATGTTCTTGTATTTGTTGAGCTGGAAGTATGAATAATGCCATGTGGTATTGGATGATTTCATTAAAACAAAAATTAATTCTTTTATTTGTATATGGATGTATGACATGAACACTACAAGAAGTGAGCACATCGAGACTGCGGCGACATCATCTAAGATAAGGTTTAGTAAGCAAGTCAAGTTAGTATATTCTTACCTGCAGCAAGATGAGGTTTATGAAAAGTTTGAAATTATGCTCATGATGATTTCTATGATGATTTTATATAATGTTTTATTATGAAATTTTGATGTAAAAGAAGGTTTATGCATGTTTTGATGATGAGGTATTTCAAAATTAAAAGTCTATATGTATATATATATATCACCTATTTAAGTGTTACACACCCCATGTTTATGCCTATGTTTAGGATGTCTAAAGTTGGACTTGTCATGTTTGGTTTGGGATTAGCTACCCTTCTCCTCTCATGACAGCGCGCCTACGATGATGATAATGGTACAACACTTGGGCCCTAAGATAAAATGAATGAAGTTTTAAAACAGATAATGTTAATGAAAGATATGTTCTATATGAGACTGCGACAAGTGCACTACTATGTTTATGATGATTATGAATATGATGCTGCATAAAGATGTTCATAAAATATTTTATGTTGTGAGATCAGAAAGTGTGCTTACTAAGCTTTTGCTTAGTTTATGATCATGTTGTAGATAGAGGTAAGTGGATTATGGAATAGGAGGAGGGCAAGGACAGGCGTGTGAGCAAGGAACAATGGATTGAAAATGACTTGTTTATTTTTATTTGTATGTTTATTTCTGCACTATGATGTAAAAATACTTGTTTTATGTTTTCTTGATTTTTGTAGAAGATCGGCCTTCCAATCATTAATGATCGAACTGCCGATGTTGGTGTAGGCCTGTTGATTACCCTGTATTAGCCTGCCGATCCAAGTGTTTTAAAACTTTGATTTTGCAGAGCCTCAAAAGGCCTGCTGATGGTTAGAGTTCAAACTGCTGGTTATGTTCAGCATGCCAATGTCTGAAGTTTGGCCTACCGAACTGTTAAAGTAGATTTTAAAGTTTGTTTTAATTTTTATTTAAATTATGGTTTCATTATTTTGGTATTGATAGTCTATTTAAGAAGTACATATAAATAAGTAGTTTAATAAGTGTTTAAATATATATATATGTTTGAATCCTGGGATATGTTTATCAAATTATGTTTTTAATTTAAATATTTTATCTTAAATAATGACAACAAGGATAAATATAATGACATCTGTGACATCTATAACGGGGCATTACAGGCTTTGGTATCAAAGGTAAAGTCCATTTTCAATTCATATCGCCACACGTCAGTTCAAGTCCTCTAAGTACGTATATTTTAAGTTGATTGCTATGGTGTAAGTTTGATGATAAGTATAAGCTTTAGATGTATAGTGATAAATGCCCTTGTGCATAATTTAGTAGTGAAATCCTGTCTAATCCGATAATTAAAAGATTATTGCTAAGCTCATAATTCTTTTAGGAAGTCAAAGATATAAGGCCGTAGAAGAATTCAAAATCATGCTCAATCCACTACTACTAATGACAACCAAAGCAATGAAAGACTAATAACGATGATTGTTGACCTACAAAGGCAACTCCAAGATCAAAGAAGAGAGATTGAGGAACTTAGAGCTAGTACCCAAGGAGGTGAAAGGCAAGGTGAGAACATGCCACCTCCTCCTCAACAACCTAGAGAGGAAGTCCCAACTCCTGTTCTAGAAGCAAGATCTGCCTACCAAGAACTATTATTGGTCAGATAGAAGCGTATCAAGCCAATAGATTTTGAAGGTTCTAAGGATCCCCTGGTCACCCAAGGATGGTTAAAGATAATCAAAGCCACTATGAAACTCATGGTTTTCATGGAAAATGAGAAGGTCCTCTATGCCTTGTACTGCTTCACCACAGTGGCCAAAATCTAGTGGGATGGAATCGAATAAAGCATGAATGTTGGCAACATGACGTAGGCTAATTTCGTTCATGAATTCAACATGAAGTTCTTCCATATGAATATTACACGGAGGCATTATGATGAGTTCAAGAACTTACGCCAAGGAGACATGTTAGTTACTGATGTGGTGGCTAAATTTGACCAATTGTCACGCCTTTACCCAGGGATGGTTAGTGATAGCGAAAGGGCCAGAAGATTGATTAGAGTCCTGAGGCCAAAAATTACAGCAATCGTTGATCAAGCAAGTCCACCTAGAAACCAAGAATAGGTTGTCTTGAGAGCGCAACGAGCTAAATTTCACCTATCATAGCTAAGAAGAAACCAGCCCAAACTAGGTCAACTGGCAAACAATGCAAACACTTAGAATCGACCTCAAAACAGGAACAACAACAATAACAATAGTAGCAACAATAGCCAAAACTAGAGAAACAATAAGAGGAAGGGCAACCCACCGAACTAATAAGGTCAAGGTAATAAGAAGCATAATGGTGGATAGTATAACAACAATAGTAGGCAAATATAGCCATGCATCAAATGTGGGAAAAAACATCTAGGTGAATGCTGTTTGGGGACAAACCAGTGTTTCATTTACGGATGCGAGGACCACTTTGCCAAGAACTACCCAATCAAACTATGTTCAAGCTCAGCAGAGAGCTCTTTATGCCCAACTCCATCAGATGCAAGCTACTTTAGAAGGACCACTGATTAATCAAGGAAGACTTGAAGCCCCACCTACCAATGCCCACATATATGCAATGACGAAAGAACAGGTGGCTGTTGAAGTCTCCAATGTTGTCACAGGTCAGATTTCAAGTCTTTCTTTTAATGCACATGCTCTCTTTGATACAGGTGTCGTGCATGTATCTTCATCCTTTGCTAAGAAGTTAGGAGTGCATTTAGAACCTATGAGACAGAGGTTCACTACAACACTACCCCGGGGGAAGTGATGATGTCTACCCACTATTTGTGTATAGTTCCTCTATGGATTTCTAAAAGGGAACTCTGTCAATCTTATTGTGATCGATATGTATGATTATGACATGATTCTCAGGATGGATTTTCTAAGTAAGTACAATGCCTCCATCGAATGCTAAAAATGAAAGATGATTTTTCATATAGAAGGTGAAGAAAGATCCGTGTATGTGGACAATCCAGAAAGAAACCAAACATGTTTTTGTCAGTATAAAAGCAATGAAGTTGTTAGCAAGCGGCTGTATGGGCTATTTGGCAAACATTATGTAAAAAAGTCAGGAAGAAAAGGCAAAGATTAAAGGTGTTATGGTAGTACAAGAATTCCTAGAGGTATTTCCAAATGATCTGTCAAGCTTACCCCTAGATAGAGAGATTGAATTTAAGATCAAGCTCACTCTAGGCACTGCCCTGATTTCCAAGGTACCATACAGAATGGCTCCAACGGAATTGAAAGAGTTACATTCTCAACTCAAAGAACTTCTCGACAAAGGTTTATCTGACCTATTCACTCACCATGGGGAGCACCAGTCTTATTTGTCAAGAAGAAGGATGGTTCTATGAGACTCTGCATTGACTATAGAGTATTGAACAAGATAACGATCAAGAACAAGTACCCACTACCACAAATTGATGATTTGTTTGATCAACTTAAAGGTGCATCTATGTTCTCAAAGATTGATTTATGGATAGGATACCATCAGTTGAAGATAAAAGAAGGAGACATCCCTAAAATAGCCTTTAGATCGAGGTATGGTCACTACAAATTTATGGTTGTGCCTTTTTGTCTAACAAATGTACCTGCAGCTTTTATGGATTTGATGAATCGGGTATCCAAAGATTTCCTCAATAAATTTGTCATTGTGTTTATCGACGATATTCTTGTTTATTTAAAAAGTTGGGAAGAGCATGCCGAGCATTTGAGAATTGTATTGGAGACTCTAAAGAGGCATAAGGTGTATGTAAAGTTCTCAAAGTGTGAGTTTTAGCTTGACAGTGTATCCTTTTTGGGCCATGTTGTATCAAAGGATGGAATAATAGTGGACCCTGCCAAAGTTGAAGCTGTTCTTAACTAGAAACAACCAAAGAATGCAAGTGAGATAAGAAGCTTCTTGGGTCTAGCTGGCTATTACTAGAAATTTGTGGAAGATTTCTCCAAGATAGTAGTGCTTCTCACAAATCTAACTTGCAAAGGAAAGAAGTTTGAATGGACGAATGCGTGCGAGAAGAGTTTTTAAGAACTGAAGAAAAGGTTGACTATAGCTCCAGTCTTGGCTATTATGAAAGGGAATGAATGATTTGTAATTTACATTGATGCTTCTAAGATGGGCCTTGGTGCTGTATTAATGCAGAAGGATAGGGTAATTGCCTATGCATCTAGACAATTGAAAAGACTACGAGAAGAACTATCCTACTCATGACCTCGAATTGGCGACCATAGTTTTTACACAAAAGATTTGGAGACATTATTTGTATGGAGTCTAATGTAAGATCTTTACTGATCATTAAAGTTTATAGTACTTCTTCACTAAAAAGAACCTGAATATGAGGCAGTAAAGATGGTTAGAACTGATGAAGGATTATGACTGTGAAATCCTTTATCATCTAGGAAAGGCTAATCGAGTGGCTGATGCTTTAAGTATGAAGATGGTTGTAATGTTGATGTCATTGCAAATGATGTCTCAGCCTTTGAGGAAAGAAATTCTGGACTTTGGTTTGGAAATTATAAGAGGACAGCTTTCAGCACTGACTCTTACTCCATCATTGTTTGATGAGATTAGGAGTAACCAAGATGAAGATATAAGCCTAACAAGGATCAAGCAGGAAACCGGTGGAGAAAAATGTGAAGAGTTTTGTATTGCAGATGATTAAACTTTATATCTCAAGAACTGCTTATGTGTTCCCAACGTTGATGGTTTAAGGGAAAGAATCTTAACGAAAATTTACGATACTCCTTACTCAATTCATTTTGGTGCAACAAAGTTGTATAATGATCTAAGGGATCATTTTTGGCGGTTTAGAATGAAGCATGACATTGGAATGTATGTGAAGAGATGTTTGACATGTCAGCAAGTCAAAAATGAACACTAGAGACCTGGTGGTGATTTGTAGTCAATTCAGATACCGAAATGGAAATGCGAAGAAATTGTGATGAATTTCAATGCTGGTTTGCCCAAGACTATGAATGGATATGATGCTATTTGGGTCATTATTGACTGACTGACAAAGACAGCGCATTTTATTCCCATTAAGATTACTTACTTTATGGAGCGATTAGTAGAACTTTATGTCAAGGAGATAGTACGACTTCATGGAATTCCCAAGTCTATCACCTTTGATCGTGACGGCCGGTTCACGTCCAAATTTTGGAAAAGTGTACAGACTACAATGGAAACTAAGTTGCACTTCAGCATAGCTTTCCATCCTTAGATTGAAGGCTAGACAGAGAGGACGAATGTGATCCTAGTGGATATGCTTCAGGCCTGTACCCTTGATTACAAGACCAACTGGTGTAAAATGTTACCGTTAACAAAATTCACTTATAACAACCGCTATCAAGCGACAATTGGAATGGTACCATATGAGGCCCTATATGGGTAGAAATGTAGGTCGCCTATATGTTGGCATGAAGCTGGTGAAAAAGAAAAGATAGAAAGCATCGACAGTTGAAAGACTGATTTGGTTAATGAAACTTTTGAGATGATAAAGTTGATAAGAAAAAGAATTGAGACCACTCAAAGTCATCAAAAGTGCTACGCCGATAAAAGAAGAAAGCCCTTAGAATTTGCTATAGGTGATTCTGTATTCCTAAAGATTGCACCAATGAAAAGAGTTTTGAGATTCAAAAGGAAAGGCAAGTTAAACCCAAGGTTTATTGGACCTTATGAAATTATGAAGCAGATAGGCAAAGTAGCTTATCAATTGAGATTGCCACAATAAATGTCAGCTATTCATGATGTGTTCTATGTTTCAATGCTCAAAAAGTATGCCCCAGATTCCACACATGTGATCAAGCCACAAATGGTTGAAATACAAAAGGACTTCAATTACGAAGAAAAGCCAAGGGAGGTTTAGATTGGAAAACCAAGATCTTGAGGAATAAGGAGATTCCTTTAGTCAAGGTGTTATGGCAAAATCACCAAGTGGAAGAAGCTACGTGGGAATGGGAAGATGAAATGAAAGCCAAGTATCTGCAATTATTCTGAGTTTTGAGGACAAAACTTTTATAAGGTGGGAAAATTGTAACACCTGCCATTTTCATGTAATGGTTAATGAAAGAGATTTAATGGCGTTAAGTATTTTCTTTATGAAATAATGTTACCAACCATTTTATTTTGAGTATCATGACAGTCACGTGGAATTAATGTGCCCAAGGTGTTTATGTCATTTATAATGCATGCATAATAAATATCTAATGTTTTATTTGTGTGTAAAGTTATATGTGGTACTTCGGCAGGCCGAATTGTTTCCTAGAAAGGTAAGCCAATGGGTTTCATCAGTAAGCCAAACTAAGCCGTCGGCAGGTCGAAGACTACAGACGAGAAATTAGTAGACAATCTCCCAAATTTGTGGCATTAATGAATATTGTGATTAGATAAAATGTTCTGTATAATTGGCATATTTTTAGCCTTTTTCCTTATTTTATGTGATGGAATATTTGACTTTAATGATGATTGAATTATTTGATAAGGTTTCCTATTTTGAAAATGTGAAATTGGGTAAGTGAAGCAAATCTTTTGAATTTCCCCTTAACATCCTCCACCATACAAGATAATTCTCCAGCATTTAAAACAAAGAAGGAGAAAAATTTTGCCACACTTATAGAGAAGATCATCTTTCCTTTCATACCATTCCCATTTTTTTTCACATATATTATTCTCTCTCTATCGCTCTCTCTCCCTTTCTTTAAAATTTTCTCAGACATTCTCTCTTTCTTTTCTCCATGTTTTCTTCCCCTACTCTCCTTTATTTTTCCTATAAATAATTGAATGAAATATTGGGTTTTATCTTGGGCAAATTCAAAGAAAGATTGTGAAGAATCATTTTGAGGTAAGAATTCCCCCTACGTTAATTCCTAAAATTGCATTTTCTTTGTGTTCTGACTCCCATAACTTTGTCTACGAATTTCCTTTTTCTATGAAATTTAAGTGTGATGTTTATGTATGTGTTATGTGATGTTCCTCAAAGTTTCACGCCATTTTCAATTTTCTATTTAAGATATTGAATTTTTATTCTCTATCGCTTATGTTTTATATGTGTTAATCTGTAATGTTTCACGAAAGTGTAGTCTTTGTTCATAGGGTAAATGAATGTTGATTCTTATGAAATTTTGTAGAAATATTTATGTATATGTTAAGTGATGGACTGGAAAGTTTCATAGTGATCGAATGAATATTTTATGTGCTATTAAACTTTCTTTAAGATTAGGTTTTATGGTTGTCTGATTAGTGAATTCTGGACTTCTTGTTTGTGTGACCTTTTTGTATGACCAAACAAATTATTTGACAATGGAACTTTTTGTGGTACTGTGTTTATATGTTAATAAGTTATAAAAATTTTAGGGTCAAAGTAATTTTATTAATATTATTCTAGAATGATAATCGAGTGTTGCTCACTGCTTTATGTGTTTAGAGTTTATTTTATCTTTGAATTCTAATGCATGTTTTTGAATTGTTTTGAATTTATTTGAAGTTAATTTTTGGTTATGTTATAATTTTAGGTGTCAATTACATGTAGGATTTTTATTAAATTATTTTCTGATATAGATAATTTATTACATAAATTTTATTTATGACTGCTCACTATTTTGTTATTGCTGCAAAATTTGTGTTGTATATTGTGTGACTTGTTTTATTTGTCTAATGGAATCTTTATGGCTATAGAAAAATTAGGGTAACTCATGTATATGTTAATTATGTCCCTGCAAAGTTTCATGCCTTAGTTGTGCATGAGTTGTGAATAGTTGAGCTGTGTATTCTTAATAGTTAGGCAGATTTAATATTTTAGTTTTGCATGAATACTTGTAAGATGGTAAAATGTACTTATGTTCTTATATTTCTTGAGATGGAAGTATGAATGATGTCATGTGGTATGGATGATTTCATAAAAATGAAAATTAATTCTTTTATTTGTATATGGATGTATGACATGAACACTACAAGAAGTGAGCACATCAAGACTGCAGCGACGTCATGTAAGATAAGGTTTAGTAAGCAAGTCAAGTAAGTACATTCTCACCTGCAACATGATGAGGTTTATTAAAGGTTTGAAATTATGTTCATGATGATTTCTATGATGATTTTATATAATGTTTTATTATGAAATTTTGATGTACAAGAAGGTTTGTGCATGTTTTGATGACAAGGTATTTCAAAATTAAAAGTATATATGTGTGTATATATATATATATCACCTAATTAAATGTTACACACCCCATGTTTATGTCTATGTTTATGATGTCCAAGGTTGGACTTGTCATGTTTGATTTGGGATTAGCTACCCCTCTCCTCTCATGATGGCGCCTCTATGATGATGATAATGGTGCAACACTGGGGTCCTCAAAGATAAAATAAATTAAGTTTTAGTACGGATAATGTTAATAAAAGATATAATCTATATGAAACTACACCAAGTGCAATACTATGTTTATGATGATTACGAATATGATGTTACATAAAGATGTTCATAAAATGTTTTATGTTGTGAGATAGGAAAGTATACTTACTAAGCTTTTGCTTACTTAGTTTATGATCATGTTGCAGATAGATGTAAGAGGATCATCGAATAGGAGGAGGGCAAGGACAGACGTGTGACCAAGGAAAGATGGATTAAAAATGACTTGTTTATTTTTATTTATATGTTTATTTCTTTATATGTTTATTTTCTCACTATGATGTAAAAAGACTTATTTTATGTTTCCTTGATTTTTGCAAAAGATCGGCCTCCCAATCATTAATGATCAGACTATTGATGTTGGTATTGGCCTGTCGATCCAAGTGTTTTAAAACTTTGATTTTATAGAGCCTCAAACGACCTGCCGATGGTTGAAGTTCGGACTGTCGGTCATGTTTGGCATACTAATGTTTGAAGTTTGGCCTATCGAATTATTAAAACAAATTTTAAGGTTTGTTTCAATTTTTATTCAAATTATGGTTTCATTATTTTGGTATTGATAGTCTATTTAAGAAGTACATATAAATAAGTAGTTTAATAAGTGTTTTAAAATATATATATTTATGAATCCTAGGATATGTTTATCAAATTATTTTTTTAATTTAAATAGTTTATCTTAAATAACGATAACAAGAATGAATGTAACAACATCTGTAACGTTCATAAATGGGCATTGCAGGCATTGTTATAAGTATGGATTGGTGGCGTTTTTATTTTGTGATGTAAATTTTGTAAATATTTATCACCGGCCTATCTTTTATGAGTATAGACCCATAGTTATTTGTAAATTTCAAGATTTTTGAAAAGCTTAAATTCTCCCACTATTTTCTATAATTATTATGTTGGTTTTTAAAGAGAATTATGACATGAAGTAGATTAATTATATATTAGTAGTGTGATTAAGTTAAGCAGACGCTACAGTTTGGTTTCATAGCTATTGATTTTAAGCAGTTCTCTACCTATGTCCAAGGAACGTGGGTCAAAAAAATTAATTGGCCAGTAAGTTATTTATGTGTTTCATGTTTCATTTATTTTGATCATACGTTATTATTATTAGCTATTATTTTTATGTATAAGAGTGAATAGGTAATTTATAAGAAGAACAAAAATAGTTAAAACTAGAGAGTAAAATTCTGCTTAAAGACAACAGGATGAAAGAGATTCCTTCCTTGATTGTCTTACTTAATTAGCCAAAAGTTTTTAAAATGAGACATCAGGCAAGAAAAGGAGCCTCCTACTCCACCACTTGTTCCTTCTTTTATAGTTGAAAGTGATTCGGTTATTGAGAAATTTCAAAAATTCAAGCCGCCAGAGTTTTCAGGAGGCATAGATCCTAAAGATGCCAAGAACTGACTCAGGATGATGGAGAGAATGTTTAACTATGAAAAACTTCCCAATGTTGATAAAGTCTCTTGAACTGCTTTTATGCTTTGTAATAATGCCAGTTACTCGTAGGATATGATGGCTGATGTGCATGATGTGACCACCATGGCTTGGGAAATATTTAGAGAGATCTTTGAAGCTAAATATTTTACTGTGGCTACAACAAGGGAATAGAAGAAATAGTTTATTGACTTGAAACAAGATAATATGTCTATTCTTAATTTGAAGAACTGTCTCGTTATGCTCCAAAGTTGGTAAGTACTAATGCACTAAAGGTAGAATATTTTATGGAGGGTCTAAAGCCAGAAATTTATAGATATGTAATAGTGGTTGGAATGGAAGGAAAGGTTCATTCCAAAGTGGTATATTCGAGATAGAGGCAAAGAGGCAAGGGAAAAGGAAATGAAGGAGAGAAAGGGCAACAAAAAAAAGAGTAAGAAGAATTTCAAGCCTAACTAGCAGCGTAATCAAGGAAGCAACTATAGTAGAACAAGAAAAATAAGAGACAAGGTCTATGGAACCAAAATCATTGCCAAAAGTTAGATCAGTCGAAATGCCCCAAAACTAAAATGACAACAACGAATGTGACTAGACCGAAACCTAAATGTGCTAAATACAGGAGGTTACATTTTGAAGTCTATATGGAAGGGCCCAACGCATGTAATAATTGTGGAAAAATGAGACATTTTTCTAAAGACCAAAGCGAGTGTTCAAGATTAGAAGAAAGTTCTAGCCTGAGTTTTTGCTTTTACTCAAGAGGATGTAGAAACCAATCCTTTAGTTGTCCCAGGTGCAATTCTTGTTTCTGGCATACCTATTCATACTTTGATAGATTCAGGTGCAAAACACTTATTTGCATCTAGTAAGTATGTGAGAAAATTGGACAAATCACCTAATAAACTTACTATTCAGTATAGTGTTAGTATTCTACCTAAAGAGATCCTTCAATTAGATCAAATTCTCAAAGGCTACATGGTAATGATTGATGGAAGAGCATTATTTATAAATTTGATTGTCCTTGATATGTTGGATCATTTTGTTATATTAGGAATGAAATGTTAACAAAATTCTATGCCACCATCGATTACAGAAGGAAAATGGTGATGTTTTGACTACCAGACCAAGAAAAGTTCTCTTTTGTAGGAGCTACAAGTAAGTTAAAGACCCCAGTGATGTATGCTATGAAAGTTCGCAGATTATAAGACAATGGTTGTATTGGTTATTTAGCAAATATTGCAGATAAACAAGTTGAACAAAAGTTTAAAACTAAAGAAGTACATGTGGTGTAAGGATTTTTAGAAGTATTTCTTGATGACTTATTAGGATTGCCGCCAGATAGGGAAATTGAGTTTATCATTGGTTTGGTCTTAGGCACAGCTCTTATGATCTCCAAAACACCTTACAGAATGGCTCCAACAGAGATAAAGGAACTAAAGGTCCAGTTGTAGGAATTACTTGATAAAGGTTTCATCCATCCTAGCTTCTCTCCTTAGGGAGCTCCAGTGCTACTTGTCAAGAAGAAAAATGGTATGATAAGGTTATGTATTGATTATAGAGAGATGAATAAGGTAACTATCAAAAATAATTACCCACTCTCGAGGACTAATGATTTGTTTGATCAACTTCAAAGTGCAGCAGTGTTTTCTAAGATTGACCTTAGATTGGGCTACCTTTAGTTAAAGATTAAAGAGAAAGATATCTCGAAGACTATTTTCAAAATGAGATATGGGTATTAAGAATTCATGATGACGTCTTTTGGGCTGACTAATGTTCCAGCTGTATTTATGGATCTAAAGAACAGAGTATTTAAGGATTATATGGACAAGTTTTTCATTGTATTTATAAATAATATTATTATCTACTCACACTCTATAGAAGGGCATGCATTACACCTAGGATTAGAATTGAGTAAGTTAAAGGAAAAGAAATTGTATGCAAAGTTTATGAAATATGGGTTTTGGCTTAAGAAAGTGACATTTCTCGGGCATGTTGTACCCAAGGAGAGGATATCTGTTGATCCAGAAAAAGTAGAAGCGATAAGTAAATGGTCACAGCCAACTAAAGCATCAAAAGTGCATAGTTTCTTAGGATTAGCTCGCTATTGCAGGATATTTGTTGAAGGATTTTATCTTATTCGAACTAGATTCTTGACTGAGAATACATATTTTGTGCATAGTTTTATATAGTCATTACATGTGTGTATATATGTGTGTATGTTTATGTAATATATATATTAGATATTCTTAATTTTATTAAAGTAGAATTTTATGGTACATATATATATATGTAATAGAGATTGGTATTGTAATATATATATATATATAAGCGATATTTGTAGCTTGTTTACATCTTTGAAAGATAATTTCCACTATCATATTATTAGAAAGTGAAACAAATAATTGCTACTCCTGATTACTCTACATGACTATCAATTATATATATATATATATATATATATACATGTGGATGCAAAGAACTATTTCTTACTAGATAATAATTTATCTTATCTACATATGTACACTGAAGTTATTAACTTGGAGATATTCTTTTTTGTTACTTGCATTTCCTAACTATAATGTATTAACTTAACTATATATATATATATATGTATATATCTATACGTGCATGTGTCTGAGAGGGAGACATTGTCCATTTTTATGGGAGATTAGAGGTATGTTTATGAGTGTGAGTATACTAAAATCATATTAATTAAGCAGTGATCTTTATAAATATATTGTATTTAAAAATTCAACTATTTCTTGCCAAAGTACATGATATTTTTTTTACTTTATAATTGTGATTGATAACATTGGGATTACTAGCACATCAAGCTTGAGGATAATGATGTTGGATTTTATTAGATTTTGTGATTCAAATAAGCGGCAGAAAATTAAAATTAATTCCTACAAAACCCTCACAGGATCCATGCAATTCGATTAGATTGATAAGAAAGTCATAGAATCTTACCAAGATGACAAAAGCGACAAGATTTTTGGAAGGAGGAGAGCAGGTTCACTCCGATGACACCCTAACTCAAGCTTTTCGTATTCGGGATCGGATTCAGACGTTGTTACTTAGAGCAACGCCCTCTATAGGTATCCATACAAACAGACTCTCTCAAAAACAAATTGGTATGCTAGTACCCTCTCCTTGCATTAAATGACTCTCTCTAATTTTAGAGTTTTAATGTTTTAGCTTTTTAGAATAATAGAACCCCTTTTTTTCTTCTTAATTCGGCTAGAAACCCTTAAACAGATATAAATATATCTATCAACTTTGAGATAGAGTCAGATTTTAACTATGGTAAACTGTAATTCGAATATGATTCAAAGAATCCAGATGATGTCTGTAATTCAAATATGATTCAGAGAATCTAGACAATGTCTATAATTCGAATATGATTCAGAGAATCTAGACACAATAAACCCAAGATTCATTTTTGTTTGGCCTGTTCAAAGTGTGTGACCCTATAGGTTCACATAACGTTGGTAGTGGGCTTGAAATGTTGTTTCTGGCCTACAAATCATAAGCGGCCTCTAGCAAGACACTATGATTACCTAAGTTATGCGAATGTCAATAATCTGACATAACCTAATCCACAATAAGTATTAAAATCCTTTTCTCACTAGATACCTTGATTGAACATAAGGCATAGTTTACATCATCCTTATACTATTCAATCATATTATTTCTCGATCTTAAGTAGACTAATACTGATAACCCTTATCAATTCATTCCAGTATGGCCATGTATTTTTCTTCAGTCTAACTTATCGAGGGGCCTACAGATATCTTTCTCATAATAAATGAGGGACAAATTCCTTCTTAATCACTCACATTCCTCATATGGTTCACTCTATATCCAACAACAATCCATGCCATCATCCGATTAAAGATAATATTAGAATGTGTCAAAATATAGCACTTGTCATGTAGGAAACAATGGTGATTTCAGGTCAGAGGACTAGGATAACACTATTGTGATAAGAATCACTTATAAAATTATCCATGCAGTATTTTCATAGCGGGTTGATCCAATATATCATTTCTGAAATATGTATCTTTGAGTTGACTTTGTATCTTATACACATGATTAGTAAAACATAATCATCAGTCAAACTTCATACTAGTCTTCATTCATTATTATCCCAATAATAATGACCGACTAGGGATAATTTAGAATAGAATTCAATTTTTCCCTAAGAGTTTTACTATCAAGTCACATACTTTATGACCTTAGGCAGAATTAACTATTCATGAAATTAGAATAAAAAACAATAATGAAAATGCCTCTTTATTAATAAAATGCAAATGTAACGAAGTCAAAATGTGGTCATTACATAATTATCCTAGGGCACATCATTAACAAATGATGCCTTTTACTTGTCACCTTTTAACTGGTTATGAGGTTAGTAAAAATTTATTTCAACTAGCTCACAAGATTGTTAATAAAATATTTATAATTTGCTATATCATTTGCACGCATGGCATAAAGACACATGTATAATTTTCTAAAGAAAATTATTGTGCTATGAGGAAGAGACTACTTGTGTATGTACTGTGTAGTTTGCTTGAAAGTAGCCTTAATTAGTTCCATGGGTTAGATTCAGACTTAAATGGTTTCATGGGATAGATTGAGACCATTTTTGAACCTTTTGTATTTCCTAGGATCAAGGAACTATAGTATCTCATGGGTTAGATTGAGTCACTATTACTTAGTGAAGCTTTATTAGTATGTATGCATGCTTTTTAATAGTCCTAGGCAGATGACTCATGGTGTACATAAATATGTGCGCATTAAACATATTTTTATGATATGATATATACGAGGAAAATTTTATGAGCCCACACATGATGCCACTACATTAAACTAGCTCATGTTGTTCTTGTGATACAGATGAGGGTGTATCTCAGTAGTGTTGATTTGAAGGTCGATAAACACATTCTTCATTCTTGTGACTCTGCGTATATAGACATTGCTGACCTTATATGAGCACACTTTTGTTTAACTTTATATTTTGATACTTGTAATTACTATGGTGTTGTTATAAATATAGTTTGGCGGGTATTTCATTTTGAGATATAAATTTTATAAATATTTATCATCAGCCTATCTTTTGTGAGTGTAGACATATAGTTGTTTGTAAATTATAAGGTTTTCAAAAAGTTCAAATTTTCCTATTATTTTGTGTAATAACTATATTGGTTTTTTTAAAGAGAATTATGATGTCACCTAACTTAATTATGTATAAGAAGTATAGTTAAGTTAGATGGATGTTATGGAACATTTATGCTCATGTCCTCAAATTTTTGCAACTACTTCAACAACTCAATTAAGGTTATGCCTTGTCTTTTGCTTTGATTGAACAAAGTTCTAAATGAGATAAACTCCTTAAAAAGAGTGTCGATGACCATAGTCATTTGGGATTCAGCATGGATATCGAATCCATGGGTTTAAGCCTCAGCCAAGTAACCCCTGACTAACATCATTTGTTCCTTCATAGAAGTTCCTAGTTTTTGCCTGTAGTTTAGCAGCCTATGAAGAGCTCATTGTCGCTTCTTTAAGGCTTGGCTTTTAAACATGTCTTCAAGATTATCCATGATATGATGAGCAGTCACATAATCTTTATACTGAGCCTGAAGCACATTGTTCATGCCAGCTGTTTGCAATGAGTTTGATTATTTGCATCCTTCTAGTGATCATATGCTTGGATTTGCTTATTAGCTGAGGCGCCAATAGGCTCGAGAGGATAGGGAGTGGTTAGCACAAATTTTAGTTCCTCAAATAATAGGACAATACTCTAGTTCTTTTTCCAATCATTAAGATTCTTGCCATTTATTATATTTTTGTCAAATATCGAAGGTAAAATAGACTTAGACATTTGATCTGCAAAGATCCTAATATCAAACATAAGCAACCATGCAATGAGAATTTAGTAAGAAAAAACTCAAACATATAGGCAAATAATATAATATGTGTTTATTGGTCAAAACCTTTAAAATTTCACAACCGTACTGCAATAATTTCTAACTCAAAATTCAAAAAGTTGCCTAGGGGTTGCTTGTCAAATTGAATTAAAAATATGGATCCAATCTAATTAGTATATACCATCTAAGACTCTATTTGGCCTAGCATATACTAATAATTATTTTCTTTCGCTATTAATTTTATTAACAGAGCTCCTATAGAAGACTAACAATGAAATTAATCTTGAGTGCATAACCATCAATTTAACTACTTGATCCATGCTTTATAATCACCATCTATGGGTGTACGATAATAAAACATGCTCAAGTAAATTATCTTTTATAAGATCTAACCTGGTACATGATGTATCCTTTGCTAAAGGTCAGAACCATCATGCATTATGTATAGATCAACAATGGAGGTGTTAGGTCCTCTCTTTGAAAACCTTCTCCTACTTAATATTTTATAACACAAGATTTTATGTTAAAAATGCATGAAAAATTTTTAATAAGCAGCACTCCCTATTCTGCATGGCATATTATCAACATACATGGCAAAAACATATCACAAAGTAAACAAACAAGGCAATATGCAAAGCTATAAGCAACACAATAATCAACTGTAATATTATGGTATCCTAGAAAAAAAATAAAGATTACAAAATTTAATTGAAATATATATTGATTCTTAATCTTAAGTCTTCATGTTGTATCCTTTTTCATGTAACACTTTTCTTCAACTTCAATCTCATAGTGACAGAAATTCATTTTTCAGTTATCATAAAATTTTTGCATTTCTCAGAATTTTCTCAAAAACCGCTCCAAAATAAGTGAAAAATTCCACTTTGCCTTCGTCCAGTTGACCAGGTCTATGACACTATTCGATCGGCATTCTATTCTAGATAAAGTTAAGGTTTTGCACATGTCCTATAGATCGAACTTAGTGGAGTGATTGACCGGTTCATCATTGGACTATTTTTACAATATGATTTTCCAAATATTAGTAGTTTTATAACAATTCAAAAACATAGAAAAATTATAAACATAGAAAATTATAGAACAATAGTCATCTCTACCTTCAAGATCCATTTTCCATTAAAAATATTATCTTTTAAAAATTTACAAAAAAAAGATATATCCAGCTTAAAAAAATTCTATATAAAAAATAATGAATGCTAGACCGTGATGATAGATTTCATCTAATTACATAAAAAAACCTAGATACAAGAAATCTAACCTCTAAGTAACGATAATCGGCAAAGTTAATTAATAAAACCAATAATTAAACAAAAATAATTAATGATTAATAATTAACAACATTCACCATATAATCTCTCGATAATACAATAATATTTAGAAACCCTAAAGTGCTAACCCTCTAAATATTTTAATTTTTGCATAGGAGAATTTTTAAGATCATATATTTTATGTACGTAACATGATCATAAACTCTAAAACCATGGTTATGATACGAATTGTTGGAAAATGGTTATACAGAAGAATTTTAGAAATTTTTAAATAAAATTGTTTCATAGAATTGAGTTAGGCATGTTATATATCATCAACTATTCACAAATTGTTTGTACCTCTAGAAGACCGATGGCCACACTTCTAATTGAGCAGATTCTACACAACTGCTCTGTGAGAACTGCGTTTGAAGAACCTCAACTAATTGCTCATCTTTACTATTCTCTTTTTTATGACTGAAGTGCGAGAAGGAACATATCGTTCAACTTCCTTTTGGCAACAATCCTTCTTCCAACCACAAGAGAAAATTAAGAGTTATTATTCTTGGTGCTAAACAATAATTCTATGAGAGTTTTAGAGCTTCTCTCTCAATAAAACTCTCTAAATTTCTTGAATGATATACATTATTAATAAATTGCCTATTTATAGTGGCTAGTAAGGCATCAATTCTGCTTAAAAAGGGTTTCCAAATTCATTTCTAGGTCAAAAGATCATGTAAAAATGCGTAGAGATGCATAAGTTTATGTTGATGACCAATCAACCAGTCTTGTACAACTGGTTAACCAATCAAGCCTATGGAGCTATCTCTCGTGACTTACTTGCATAGGTTGATCGATCCAAGCCATCGGTTGACTGTTTCTTACCTAGTTGGTCAATTTTTTATTTTATTTGACCCATGAATCTTTTATAGAGCCTCAATTTCAATTCAAATAACCCAATGTAGTACTTACCTAATTAAAACAGTCATATATTGATAATCACACTTTAAATAAATTAAATACAAATAATTCAACCTGTTTATCTTGAATTAATTTGTGGAATTAATTCAACCAACAAAATAGCATGAGTTATTACAATCTGATCAACCGAACTTAAACCAATCATAGAATTAACATAAGTTACAATTTGTAGGAAAAACAGGTCGTATCATTAAAGAGAAATATATAAGCTAGCAAAAGGAACTCGATGCACACATAAACATCAAGCTCCTATAATTATAAAATGACATGTCCTAGACACAAACATTTTACAATTATCAACTCTAATACTACTCTACTAAAAGATTAAAGTTATACTCTTGAACTATATGCTAAATTACGAAACTTCAATAAGTTTTTCATCTATGATATATCATTATATGTAACATCCCTATAGGATATCCATAATTAGCTTGAGAACAAATTCTATTGCACCTTCTCGACTATATTTATCTATGTTTAATCATCTCACCATTGGAATACTTAATATTTATAACCAATACAAGTAGTAAAGTATTTAGTCACACAAATGTATCCAAATGGCTAACTACTCCAGTTTTTTAATTCTAGGATAATGCCTACAAGAGGATATCTTTAAATCTACTAAAGAGCTATAGATTCTATATCTATATATAACAAGTCTACATTATTCAAGAGTCGTGTCTCCAATGTATCATTATGCATACTTTCATATAATTTAGGATGTCACCTTTCAATACATCAAAAGACATAAGTCAATAATAAGAACTCATTAATCCATTTCAAAATTAAGATGCAACACACATGGTTGTTAAAGTGAATTTATTTATTCAAATGAAATTATTAACTAAATCAATTTATCTTTATAATATATCGTCATTGATGACAATATGCTAATGTCTCTTCTCATAGAGTTCAAACTATGATGACAAAGACAAGCCATCTCCCATTAAAGATGTAGATAACATAACAATCTTATCATGAATAAAGCACCTAACTTTATTCCTTCAATTACAGACATTCATATTTAGACTATCATCTTAATACTCATGTCTTCCACATAATCTTTCTGTCGTATGCATGATCTTAAAGATTTAAAATGGCAGTCTCAAACTTTAGTTTGCTTTACATGCATTCATGATAAATGGACATAAAGAACACAAAATTGATATTGGACATAATTAATAAATTCTTTGTTGATGAAATGTCTCAAAAATGGTAACATTATTTAGTCCTTAGGGCATTAAGTCTAACATCACCATCCTTTGAATTGTCTCCAAAGTGTACCTCAAAACACCTAGAAACTATAGTGCAACTACTTGAGTTTGTTCATAGTATTTTGATTAATACTCCGCTCCCAAAAGAGTCTTAACCCCTCTAACAACCCTAGTCCCTTAGAGGCAACTTTGCTTCCACGCTTCAAATAGTGATCAACTGCTTGTTCACTTCTTTCACCTCTTTTTACCCACATCTTATCCTTTTATCAATGTTGTTTGTTATCTCCCCTTGCAATTATGCTTTGGTTGGCTAAGCAACAAAGTCGGCCTTAAAGCCGACCTTTTTTGGATCACTTTGGATCTAACTAATCTACCATTTTGCTGGAGGTCCTATTGACACCACCTTGTACGAGATAATCAAAATCCACTCATGTTGGATTCACCACCAATGAATTGGAGACCCACATGTATGCTACCTCGACATGTCATAACCTCTGGATCTACCAGACCCCAAGAAGGAAAAATCAAAGAAAAAATTAATTAAAAAAACTTAGGAATACAAGATTATAATTAAAAGAAAAGTAAGCTAGAAGTTGAAGTAACAAAATATCAAACATAAAAAATGATAAATTTGGGAAAAAAAATTGGTGGGGTAACTAGTTAAGAAAGTATTTATTAGGACCATATTCAAGTCAATATTATTTTTGAAGAATATGTGCAAGACAATATTTATGTAGGAATGTATTTTAGGATAAAAATCTTGTGGGAAAATTAGAGAACATTTTTAATAAGAAAGAGTTTAAAATACGTGGGAAAATTAGAGAACATTTTTAATAAGAAAGAGTTTAAAATAAAAGATATTTTAAAAAATAACTAAACAACCAAGCAAATATAAGTTGGGAAAATGTGCTTGATTTTGTGATTGGATGCGTTCATGCTCATAAGAGAAAGCTTTATAAGTACAAAAGAGTATATGTTATAGATTTAAGATAGAAATATCAGGAGACAAAATGTACTTGATTTTTTTTTTCAAGTTTATGGTTTATAGTTGGGATGCTTTAAAAAAAATATAAAAAAATAAAAAAAAATGCATCTTGTTTATACAAAGGATGAGTTGACATGTATATGATCAAAAAGGGATAGAGGATTGTCTTATATATGCCTTACTATTGGTATTTTGAGCTACTAATAAACATAATATATTCTTTGTCGATCCAAAAAGTGGGCTATGTGTGTATTTTCTGGACTACCCTGCATGGGCAAATGAAGAAAAGTCATGAGTTAGTTATTGAATATGTATTAGTAATATGATCTTTACATGGGTTTTAAGTTATTGATTAAACCTCAAAAGTGTTCTTTATTAATTCAGTCTCTAAACAACATAATACTTTTTTCTACATTGTCGTCAACTGCAATTGTTGTGACTGAGCCTGAGTTGTCTTTTAGCTAAACCTGAAGGCGGAATCTACGACTTTTCAAATGAAGTATATAAATTAAAATTAGTATCTAAATTAGTCAAGGAAGAAAGCTTTCGTTGATAAAAATGGAAATCAAAAGCAGAGCAGCCATAAAATAACAAAGTATATAACAACACATTGTCACCTAAACGGCTACATCAGTCATAAAATAACCAAAGTTAACTTCAACACCTTAGATAAAGCAAGACGTTGGCTACTATTATTACCCATCTGATATAAACATAATAATTATAATGAAGTGCATAATTGATCGAAAAAAATTTATGACAATTAATGAGGAATTTTTATCATGCTACATCGTCAATTGTTGTTAAGCTAAACTCTTTTTAGATATGTAACTATTAAAGACGCGATCATTAAAAACAAATTCGTAAATAAAAGGAGAAACGAGTTTGAACTTTAGTTTTTAACGAGCATTGTTAAAAAATAATAGTTTGTCAATGTTCATATATATATATATATATATTCATAAATTATTGCCACTCAACAATGCTAGTTAAAAATTAAATTTGAACTCGTTTCTCTTTCTTTTGTAACCACGATCACTTTTATTTTAATCAAAATCACCCGTGATTTCCATCATGGTTACAAATTTTGGCCCCTTCTTTAGTTTTGGTCTTTAGAATCCTAGTACTCTGAAACATAAGACAACCAACCAAAAAAAATATATATTAACAACCGTAATAAGTTAACCAGTTTCTAATATAACTTTACTACAATAAAAATCTTAACTATAATAAACATTTTTCCTCTCAAAAAATAGAAGACAACGGCAGCGATTATATATTTATTTTTAAAAATTTTTTGCAAGAGATACAATCCTTATTTGAACGGGTGAGTTTTCATACGATTAAATCATAGATTTTAGATAATTTATACGAACAATATAATGGGGTCTGACATGTGTAAGTAGCTTTTCTTTTTTACTCTCTTTTTCATATGTTTGAACAAATATCCAATTGAGTTTTGATCATTGAATGCCCAAAGCAACAAAGGGAAGATCTTTACGAAGACAACATCGACTCCCACCATTGATACAAAAATTTATTTCTCTTTTACAGCAATGATTAAAAGAGGAAGAAGAAATACCCACGAAAACAGAGGAGAAAACCAAAATAAAGATATCCAAAATAAATAAGCATCACGGATAAGAAGAAGGAAAAAAACAGACCCAGGAAGAAAAATATAGCTGGAGGTAAATGTAGAAAATAAAAAAAAGAATACCTGGCAAGATTGAATTCTGCATATTTTCCCTCGATGACGCCAAAGTTGTGCTCAACCGATGGAAATTGAGGGAAACAGAGGAAGATATAGAGAAGAAAATACAGGGGAAACGAAGATACAGAAGAAGAAAAGAAGGAAAATTACAACTGCCGTTTTTTCGCCCTTGGAACTCAGTTTTTAATCAAAAGAAAAAAGAATAAAACTGAAGCTGTGCACCTAGGATATCTGCAAGCATGTTTGAAAACATTATTTTAACTTTTTAGTTTTAAAACTTTCATATATTATAATATAAAACAAAAACACTTTATAATATAAATAAAATTTTTATATGCTATAATATTTTAGTTTTAATTTATTAGTTTTAACTAGATTCTTAAACATATTCTACACCTATATCAACGTAAGCCAGTTGTAGCGTTTAAGTAATATTGGAAGTAATAAGTTTTGAAAGACAAAAAATAAGATTAGTTGAGGTTCAAAATTGAATAATTGAAGACATAGATATTGTTAATTCAAAAGAAAAAGACAAAAACACCCTAAGGTTAAAGAACGAAAAAGAGAGACTTATCTTCTTGTAAATGTAAAATAGATTAGATATTATAAATAGATAGATATGTTATAAATATAGGGTTGGGTTATATACAAAATGAAGAATTTGCAAAAGTTGTTTAAAACAGAATAATTATAAATTACTCGTGATAATTATTCATTTACAAGTGAATTATTATTTTCAAATTGGTGGTCTGTTTAGAATTTCACCAATTAAAGTTTTCAAATCTTTTTTTATATGCATCAAACAAAGAGTTAATAAATTATAGTCTTTAGTATTATCATTCAAAATATATAAGCACTCTCCATTAGCAAAAATCTTTAACAAGCAATATTATTTCATATTCAACAAGAAGTAATTCATAACCACTACCTTGGAAAGAGTTTCTTAACAACAGCTTCTAAGTAAGTACATATCTGTACTGCCTAAGCTTTTACACTAGTCGGAACATAAGAAGCAATCTCCACACAAATCATATATGTACGGATACGAAAAGTGCTTGGAGTATTATCGGTGTGGAGCATTATGACTTATACAAAGTGAACCCCATATATAAGTTTTAGTTTAAGACCCATCTTCTATTATTGGCTTTGAATATTAAAGCCCGATCACTTGGTATTCGTAGGAACAGCTGAGATGTTATTGTTGTTACCAACATACCCTGAATCCTTGAGAGAAGGCACATTCCCCTCTTCAATCCTCTTCAAATGGTTCCCATCCCCGGTCCCTTTCTTCTCTGACTCCTTGGAAGTGTCATAAGAAGCATGCAATCCAAACAAGAAATAGTAAACCAAGATAACTACAGTCCACACTGCAAATCTATCAAATGAAGGCCTATCTATAGACCCAAGAAGGAACATATTAGTGGCAATTGAAGCTGATGGCAGCCATGGCACCAATGGGGCACCCCATATTTTAGCAGTCCTGGCTTGTGGGACAAAAAACCAAAGCCCAAAAGTGCCCAAAAACCAAATGGGCGCGAAAACCACATAACCAATCCAGTCACCAGTACTGGCCCAATACACTGATATCCCAATGGAAGACCCAATAATGACCACAAGACATGTAATGAACTTGATCGTGTTCACTTCTGACGTGACCCCACTAACGTAATAGCGTCGCACGAGCAAAGCCAGTGCCACAAGCATGAAAATAAAGAGTGTAGATATAGAGAGAAGCTTGGAGAGAATGTCTAGGTCAGAAAATAAAGCAAAGACTGCAGTGGCTACCGTCATGACAACCGTGGCGTTGACGGGAGTCCCTGTTCTCTCAATGACTTGGGCAAGCCACGGTGGAATCATGTGGGTCCGGGCTATATGGGTCAAATACCGGGCCTGGCTCACTGTCCCAACAAGCAAAACGCTAGTCATGCCCTTTAGGGCCCCAGCAGCCACAACGTACTTGGCCCAGCCCATTCCAACAGCTTCAAACGCTACGGAAAATGGTGCATATTTATCAATATCTTTGTAATTTTGCATAAGGCAAAGTGTGACAGCTAGCAAACAGTACAAAAACGTTGTGACCAACATTGATCCCACTAAACCAATTGGGATGTCACGGCCGGGATTCTTGGTCTCCTCGGCCAAGGTTGAAACGGCGTCGAACCCCACGTAGGCGAAGAACAGGACGGCAGAAGCTTTGAAGATGCCGCGAGCGCCGTGGGGGGCAAAAGGGGTGTAGTTTTTGGTGTTGGATTTTGTTAGGCCTGCGATGATTATGAAGAGGATGACAATGATGTGGATGACAGAGGCAACATAGTTTAGGCGCGAGGAGCCCTTTGTGGAGAGGACAGCGAGGAGGCAAATGACAGCGAGGACGCCGACGGCAATGAGGTCGAGGTGACTGTAGTCGGGGGAAAGACCGTGGGCGCGGATGCGGAAGTCGTTGGCGTCACGGTTGCAAAGGGTGGCGAAGTAGGAGGTCCAGGAACGGGCCACGGCGGCTGCTCCTATGATGTAATCAAGGAGGATGTTGCCGGCGGCAATGAAGGCCATGAAGTCTCCCAGCTCTACCCTTAGGTAGGCGAATGAACCACCTGATCACGAGAGGAAATAATATGCAAGAAAGTGTAAGTTGTGAGTGTTATTAATTATTATAGTTTCTTTTATTTATTTTTTGAATAAATCATAGCTCTCTGAGTTCCTTTATGAAACCCTCTATGTAAAACATATCGTCAAAAAAATATATATATACTTCTGATTCTTACTATATATAAGATATCATGAAATATTCCGACATCCTACTAGCATGCATGTTCTCGATTAATAAGACCTGTTAACACTTTCGAACCAATAAAAATGTACATAGACACAGGTATATACCTTACGGGAAAATTTTAGGAGGCCACCTCTAATTTTAACTTGTATACTAACTTATAATGTATATGAGTTGTCATGTTATTGGTAGATATATTTAAAAGATTGTCATTATCAGTAATTGCATCTACCAATAAACTAATAATAACCTATGAATTGGTCCAAAAGTTAAAATTAGAGTAGGTGTCTCAAACATTACTCATATCTTATGTGTATATCATATTATCTTGTAATTATCCTTTTAGTCCCAAAGAAACAATCTCTGATTATCAAGTTACATTCCCTCAAAAAAAAAATATCAAGCTATTTTTTTACCTTCAGAGCAAAAAAGCTATTTTCTTTTTCCTTTTTTACATGCAAAACTAGCTTGCAAATAACTACTAAAAAAAAAAGGAAAAAAGATCAAGTTTAATGCATTTGGCATGTAATAGTTAACCACAAAATTGCTTTTAACTTTGTACAAAAATGTTATTTCTTTCTTATTTTCATCATTATAGTTTGTGAGCAGTGAGCTAAAGACAGCAAACTCTGTAGTGACGTTTGATTTGTAAATGAAGACTATAAAAAGATGAGATTATTTATGATCTAATTATAATGTTTGATTAAATATAAATGGTTAGGAGTGCGCGAAAAAAATTTCATATTTGACTAGACATAGAATTGAGAATGGTTTTATAAAGACTTGAGCTATTCCTCTTAATAGATTAAAAGATAAAACCCAAAAAACCTAATAAAAATTGATATTCAACTTACAATTGTTATACATTTAGTCAATGATTGCAATAGAATGGAATAGTAATTTTTGACAAAACTGTCCTCGTTATACATTTAGTCAATGATTGCAATAGAATGAAATAGTAATTTTTGACAAAACTGTCCTTGCTTACGTAATGAAATTAGTAACAAAGTCAGTCACTTACCAATATGGTTCACACACATTTAAATGTCTGATTATAGTATTTTAAATAGTATCCAATCGATCATATCATAACATGTCATTTAATTAAAAACATGTAAAAGTTAAATTTCTTAAATGAAATATCAAAATATAATTGATAGACCATTTAGGACCAAAAAAAAATTAAACGAAAAATTTAAATCCCATCGGATATGCCCATTAGCTCACTTCAGTACGAGGACTCTGAATTCATTCAGAACCAATTACTAGAAATTATCTACAATTTATTTAAAACCATTTAATGAAGTGGGGTCAATGGCTGGATATTGAGGAGACCTTTTGGCGTTCGCTATTGACTTCGTGGTATCTCCACTATGCAAGGCAGCAAGCTTTGGGATCACTTGGTCATCGTGTAGATAACGACTTCGTATCAGTATTTATTTGGATTGGACCATTCTCACACCGAGACAAACTAGTAATTGCACCACTAATATGCACCCTTCGGGCCACACTTCCTAGCTGGTATATTCACTAATATTCCACAATTTGAATATTAATTTTTTTTAGGATTCAGAGTATCTGTCTGATTTTTAGTATTCCATTCATTTTACCATGTCATTTAACAAATAAATATGAAACTGTTAATTAAAAAATATTTTAAAATTTTCTAATTCTATAGTATGATATGATTAGGAAGATAACATTTTAGATAATAAAATTAGACATGTGATTTGAGATTATTTTTTTCTCCTAAAATTTTTAAAACTGTAAAATTCTGGAAAGATTGTAACCGAGACATTTTAGAGGGGTTTATTTTATTTTATTTTATTTTATTTTTTGAATAGAGAAGGGTTATAATTCTAGACCTAGAAGAAGCTATCAGTCTCATAATCATGTTGGAATAATTGTTTTTCGTGAAAAGAAAATGAAAATAAAATAGGAATAATGATCAAGACTAGTTTATTACCTGCCACAGGGATCTCAACGGCAAACTCAGTGTAACAAAAAACAGAAAGCATGGATGAAACTCCCGAGACAACGTATGATAAGACGACGGCGGGGCCAGCGTCTTCCTTCGCCTCGAGGCCAGTGAGGACAAAGATACCGGCGCCGATGACGGCTCCCATGCCAAACCAAATAAGGTCCCACCAGTTGAGCGTCTTCTTCATCTCACGCTGGCTCCGAGCCCTCATGTCCACAAGCTCCGCATAGTCCGTGGACCGGGTCAATACACGATCCGCAAACCGGAACGGCGTCTCTTTGAGCGCTCTGACGAAATTGCCCCAGCTCTGGAATGACTCCTCGGGGAGAAAATCGTCTTTTGTGCACGAGCACCCTCTCTTCCTCAGCCCAGCAGCTTGGTCGCCTTCCATATTTCTGATATGCCTGAGAATTTACTGTTTCTTTACCGAGAAAAAGGGAAAGAAAAGGGAGAGACAGAGGGAAGTTTTCTTTTAATGTCACAGACCAAGGGTACATGAGCGATAAATATTGGATTTCTTGTTCGGCAATTGCCACTAAAGTTAAATACGTAAAAGCGTCATCGATGTGATTGCTCCAACGAACGAGAAGAAAAGCTCTATATATTCAAAATGGCTGAATTATTACAATAACGTGCTCCAACGATCCCTCAATTCTTTAACAAGTGACACTTTAGTTTTTTTAAAAAAACAATTTTGACAAAACAATTCTCAAACTTTGTAATCATTTGCAATTAAAGGTTTTCCATTAATTTCATTTAAATTTTTAACAGAATCATGTTTGTGACCTATCATGTGACTATTTTTTAATAAAAGACCAAAAATACCCTTAAGCGTAAAACTCTAAAAAAAAAAAAAAAAGTAAACTTGAGGCGTACATTTAATAATTTACAAATACAAACCAAAAAATTAAAAGCTTTTTTTTTTCCCTAAAGGATTAAAAGCTTGATGTTGAGTTTATTGTTCCACGGCCATGGTTGAATCTATGAAACCCATTGATCCATCAACAACTAATTCACTAATCATTTGATTTATAACCACAAACCAATGAAACAAACATTTAGTGAGAATTTAAGCAAAGGAAAAATCCAAAGCTCAAAATACTTGCAAATCAGTCGTTGACTGAAACTTCATTTGCTAACATGTTATCTTCTAACAGTCTCAACTCACATCATCCTTTAATATATTCTCTTCGTCGTAGAGCCCATCCTCCAATAACCCTTTCATGTCCTAGGCCCTTTCACACCTTAGACTCCGGCTACGCCAAGGTCATTGAGCCGGGTCTAGGATGCACCCTTAAGTGCACGCCTCTTCTCACTCACGGTTGTCTGCAACACCGATTTTTGAGAGCGTCATGTTTTTCAACGTCATTTGCAACTTTTGTGGACTCAATGAGGAGATGACTAGGGAGAAGAAGCATTGGCACCGTTGCAATGCTTGTGAAGTATGCAAGTCCGGTATCGCCGACCTGGACGAAGAAGGAGAGGAAGGCGAGCGGTCAAAGGTCGAAATTGCTTCTCTTTTTTTTGTTCTTGCGTTTCTTTCATTTGCAGCTTTTTTTTAGCTTTTTTCAATTCAATTTTTATTAAACCATAAATTATTATTTTACTAAAATACCCTTCTATATTTGTTTATGTGCCTTGCACATGATTCATTATGTTATAAAGTTGATAGAAATGAAAAGCCTTTAATCGCAAATGATTTAAGAGATTGAGGATTGTTTTGCTAAAATTAAAAAAAAAAAAAAAGACCAAAGTGTCATTTATTAAAAAATTGGGACACCATTTATGCAAATTACTCATATTATCATTCATAAGAAAAGCAAGTATTTTAAACATTGCGAAAATATCACAATCAAATTAGACGGCCTCGTCAAGGAAATTAATATGAACAACCATCCATTATTAGAAAGCAACTTTGTTGATACAAATTTTGGGGAGCAAAGTTATTCCACTAGACGAATAGAAGTGATGAAAAAGACGGCTTCGGCCCGACGCGGGACAAGGATTGACTTCGTGCCAAAGGTATTGACTGAGAATATGCTCAATGTGAACACATTAGCTAGTGACTCAACTAGGTCTACACATATATTGATTATTCTCACATGTGCTCATATAAATTTTAAAATTATTTCTACTTAGTTTCAAACTTTCTAGGTGTTTAGCAAAATCAGTTTTAACCCAAACTTTTGATTGCGACAATGACCAAAAACAGTGAGCTACAGTGTAAAGTTCTCATATGCTACAGTTTTCAATTCAAATGTCCTAGTTCTAGCCACACTTTTCCAAACACGCTATTGAGGAACTTGCACTTTATCTCTGAATTTTAAATTGCTCCCACTTACTGTTTTTGTTAAAATTTATGTTAAAAACGAAAGATAAATACAATTAATGTAATGTCATGTGATTTTTTTTTTTTTTTTGCCACTGTTCTCTAAGCGTTAACTAAGACCAATTTTCCAACTTTTTTCTAGTTGAATTTTAATTGAAAATATCGATATTTATAAAAGGATAATTTACAAAAATGCCGCCCAAATGCCCCAACTTATTAAAAATGTTCTCCAACAAACTATTTATTAAAATTGTCCTTTTATTAGAAATTGGTGATTTATTAAAAGTCCAAGCTACCCTCCCTTCTCCCTCCCTCATGAGGAAGCCCGTTGGAACTTGTCAGTACCTGCCAGGTTCCAACATAGAACCTGATAGTTTCTATCCAAAAAAATAGCTAGAATCTCCAGATTTTGCCCAAAAATTGCTAGAATTGCCAGATTCTATCTCAGAACCTGCTAGATTTCATTGCAGAACTGTTAGGTTCCAAATTAAAAAGTTAAGACATCAAGCAAATAACAAAGTTCTAAGTCCTTGCCAAAACCTGCCAAAACCTGACTGAAACTCATCATGTGTCGATGAAAAATCTCAATCCAATATATTCTAAGAATCATTCCAAAAATTAAAAAAAAAAAAAACAAAATCTTCATACAGCAAGCTCTGATCCAATAATTAAAACTGAAAGAGCTTCCTCTGCTTGCTTTGCTTCTGAAACAATAATCTTCAATGTCTGCATTGTTAGACTTGCATGCCCTAAGAAGTAAAAATGTAATATGTTTTTGGAGACATTTTTATCAATAAAGAATTCATTTATTTATATACCAAATCTTGTCTTCTTTACGTTCATATTTGTTGAATGTATGTTAAACGAACAAATGTCTGAGATTGTCGGTCTAAACCTTTAAGAATTAGGTATATGATGGACAAATTATGCAAAAAACATGATTCTTAAGGTGATAGTCTAACTCATAAGTTCCGCAATCAAAGGAATAAAGTTGGACGCTTTATTCATGTAAAGATTGCTATGTTATCTATATCTCTAATGGGATATGGTTTGTCTTTACCATCGGAGGTGGACTCCGCGGATAGAAACATTGGCACATTGTCATAGGTGACAATGTGATAGATCAGGACATAAAGTGAATTGATTTAGATTAATAATTCTATCTCGATAAATCGATTAACTTTAGACAATCATTTGTATTATATCTTAATCCTGAGATGAATAGTGGGCTCGTTTTGACTTGTGTCTTTTGAAATACCAAAGGGTGACACCCATATTTTAATAGTAGTACACATACCGATACGTTAGAAGCATGACTCTTGATAGCGTCGACCTGTTATTCATAGATATGGAATCCATAGCTCCTCTTTAGGAGTAGTAATATCCTCTTATATGTATTATCCTGTAATTAAAAAATTAGAGCGCTCAACCATTTGGATACATAGGTGTAATCAAATAGTATATTGCCTTTGGATGGTAAGTTTTTCGATGGTGAAATAATAGAACGTAAGACAAAAATAATTGGGAAGATAAGGCAGAACTTGTCCTTAAGTCGATTATGGATAATCCTATGGGGATATGATACATTATGATATGTCATGGAGACTTAGCTATACGAGCTTCATAATTCTATGTAGACAATCATTTGTATTGTATCTTAATCTTGAGATGAATAGTGGGCCTATATTGACTTGTGTCTTTTGAAGTACCAAAGGGTGACACCCATATTTTAATAGAGATACGCATGCCGGTACGTTGAAGGCATGACTCTTGATAGTGTAGACCTATAATTCATAGATATGAAATCTATAGCTCCTATTTAGGAGTAGTAATATCCTCTTATATGTGCTATCCTATAATTAAAAAATTAAAGCGCTCAACCATTTGAATACATAGGTGTAACCGAATAGTATATTTTCTTTGGATGGTAAGTTTTTGATGGTGAGATAATAGAACGTAAGATAAAAATAATCGGGAAGATAAAATAAAACTTGTCCTTGAGCCGATTATGGATAATCCTATGGGGATAAGATACATTATGATATTTCATGAAGACTTAGCTATACGGGCTTCGTAATTCTATGTAGTTCGAGGGTGCAACTCCAAGCTTTTAGTGGAGTAGCGTTGGAGTTGATAATTATAAGCTGTATATCTGGGATATTGGGTTTCGTAATTATCGAAAGCTTGAACTATATAGTTCCATTTGATCCCCTTTGCTAGCTCACAAAAATCTTATAACGATATAGCATGCTTTTTTAATAATTGGTGACTTGTATCAGATTTATCAGATTGGCTGAAATTTAGTAAAATCAAACAATTCATGTTTGTTTATCGGTTGAATTAATTTTGTAGTAAAATTAATTCAAGATAAACTTGTTGAATTATCGGGGTCAAATAATTCATATCTATTTATCGGTTGAATTAAATCAAGATAAACTTATTGAATTTTCAAGAATATTTATTTTCTTAGAGATTATCTAGATATGACTGTTTTAATTAGATAACTTCTCTATTGGGCTATTTGAATTAAAACTAATGTTTTATCCCAAGAATCTCGGGTAGAAAATAAAGATTCACAGGGAACTTTTATTGAATTTTCAGCAGGTCGATCTTTAAGTTTGGCCTGCCAATAGAGAAGGTTCGATAGGCCGATCTGTTAGTTCAGCCTACAGATCGATAATAAAAGGATCACTCATTTTCTATGCAGATTTTATCAGATATCGATTCTACTTTGATTTTGATTCAAATTTTTGATGCCTTATCTGATAAAAAATGACTCTTGGGCATAACCTCTATAATAACAGAGTGAGTCTCTTTATCATTTAGATCAATTGAGAGATTAAAAGTGAAACTCTATTGGTGAGATTCTAAAAACTCCCTGATAGCTCTTGTTCACAAATCATGAACACTAGCTTTGGGTTCTCTCAATTGGTTGGAAGAAAAGTCACCGGGGAAAGGCTGAACGACTTAAGCCCACACTCACTCCGATCATGGATAGAGAATAGCAAAGGCGACTAGTTGGTTAAGGCTCTTATGGAATGCTACTTCTCTTCACAGATTACTAGAGTTCTGCCGCATTTAGAGGTTAGTAAGATCTGTTTAATTTATGCATATAGCGTGTCAAACTTGTGTTTTAAAAAATACTTTGATATAAAAGTTTTAAAATTACGCTGCGTACTATTTTTCTAACAATTGGTATCAGAGCCACGGTTTTTATGTAAATTTGTAAGTTTGTGATCATGATATACATATAAATTATGTGATCTTGATCTCTTCTATGCTTGAATTTAATTTTATAGAGAGTTGACACTCTAGGGTTTCTATATATTTTTATATTGTCATGGATTATATGGTGAATGTTTATTAATTAATTATTGTTGATTAAATTATTATTTAATTATTAACTAATTAATAAATTTATACCGGTTATGGTTCCTTAGAGGTTAGAATATGTATCTATGTTTTTCATGTGATTAGATGGCGGACTATTATCTCCGTCTAGAAATTATTATTTAATTTTAAATTTGTAAGAATTTTATAATTAAATAATCATTCTGAGAAGACGGATCTAGAAGATGGATGATGCCGCTCCTAGGTATTTCCTATGTCTCTAATTTTATGTTTTTGAATTGTTGAAAATAAAATTGATAAATTACATTAGAATCTGTATTTTTTGAAAAAGGGTGGTTCCTGCTCGGTCGAATGCCAAACCTTCCAATTTGGCAGGCCGATGGTCGTAGAACAATTGGTCAAATGTGAGGTTCGGTGGGCTGTCAGCGGGCAGAAATTAGCTGGCTCTAGCAGCAGGCTAAATTGTCATGACCGGCAAGCCGACCTGAAAAGATCGACAGGCCGGAGGGTCATGACCGGCAGAAAAGGTATACTTTTTTGTGTAGTTTTAATTTTATTTTTGAGACAATTCTGAGAAAAATTAAATTTAGATATGATCGAAAATATAAAGTATTCGATTCATATGGGGTTGAAGACTTGAAGATGGGCATTACATGAAGAAGGATAAGCATGAGGTTTCAAGGATGAAGAATCGATAAAATGTTTCAATTCTTCTCTTGTAGTCTTTGTTTTCTATTCTCTAGGATGGAACCATAATATTACGATTATTTTATTATTATTTTGCTTATAGCTTTGCTTGATTGCTTTGCTTTTCTGTATTATAATATGATTTGCCATGTATATTAATAACATGCCATATAAAATAGAGAGTGCTGCTCATTTAAATTTTGTTCATGCATGTCTTTTAAAATAAAACCTTGATCACAAAAGATTGAGTGGGAGAAGGTTTTTGAATAGAGGACCTAAGGCCTCCATCATTGGTCCATAAGAAGAACATGGTGGTCCCGACCCCTATGAAGGGATTTCTATTATGTACCAGATTGGATCTCTAAGAGGATAAGATATTTTAGCATGATTTATCGTTGCACATCCCTAGGTGGTGATTATAAATCATTGATAAAATATTGAAACAATGGTTATACACTCATGTTAATTTTATTATTAACCTCTCCTATGAGCTCTGTTAATAAAATTATAGCCAAAGAAACGATTATTAATATATGTTGGATCATACAGGTCCTGGATGGCATATATTAATGATGAAACTGTAAAAGTGTACACTTTTCAAGGATAAAATCATTTATTTATGCTTTTATTTCTCATTAAATCCTCTAATTAATAACATTTTTGTGTTAATAAGTATTTTTATGTCTTAGTGTGAAAATATGTTTAAAAATGTGTTTTTAGTGTGTTTTTATGTTTAATAATATTTTTGGTAATTTTTAGAGTCGTTTTGGTGTGTTAAATAAGTGTTTAGTTTGTAAATGTTAAAACCATAAAAATAATGTTGTGTGATTTTATTTTAAGTCATAAAATATTTGTAAATAAGTTTTGAGTCTTTAAACATGTTTTAATATGTTTCTGGTAATTTCTAAAAATAATCTTGAGTCTTAAATAGCATATCTATTAAGGTTTGTTAATTTTATAAGTTTTTATCTATTTTTAGTAATTTTTGTGTGTTTTATTGTTAAATAAATATTTTTAATATTTTTATAAATATTATGTTTGTAAAATAATTAATTTTAGTGTGTTTGTGAATTTTAGATTTAAAATCTAGAGGAAAAAAGGAGCAAAAGGGTGCAAAAAGGGACAAAATCAGACATCAAATGCATCAAAAATAATAAAAAAAATCGAATTCATCTAATAGGGACACATGGCGAGGTTCTAATCGTCGGATCCATTGCCAAATCAATCTCAGCAGTCCGCATGTATTGCGTCATCAGCTGCGTCAGCATGCGTCATCAATGCGGTCCATAGGGCTAACTGCAATTGGAGCATGCGTTACACGTGTAGACAAACTTCACGCGCGTCAGAGGGAATCTTAGACAGCTTTGAATTTCATACGGTCCACTCCACGTGCAGCCCTTCTTCTAGCCGTTGATCGAATGACGCTGATCAATCTAATGGCCTCTGTTTGTGAGCCTTGCGGTCCCACTTAGGCCCAACTCAAAACTTGTCTACTGACTGTTGGATCGCGAAAAGAATGTGTTAGATCATCCTGTTTCAGTGCTTATCATCGCCGTGCAACAGCAGATTTCAAACTCAAATTTGCATCTCCAAGGGCGAATCTTAGCATGGAAAAAAGGAGAAAATGGATCAACATGATCCAATTATTGAACAATAAAATATAATAAAGATAATAATTAAAAAAAGTAGAAACAATAATTTTTAAGGCTATAAATAGCCTTACATTCTCTCGTCTTTGGGCATCCCTTCGGGCCATTGGCCCTCTTTCTTCTTCTTTTTCTTTCTGCTGGGTTAGACTCAGCATTATCTCCTTAGGTAAAAATAATAATAATAAAATAATGCTTAAATTAGTGTAGAGAGTCTGGTGAGGCAGAGAGATGATCTTGTATGCATAGTACTATGGTATGAATTTTAACTCGACATCTGCTTTGTAATGCTTATATTTTGTGAAATAAATTATATCTTTATATTTTTAATAATTATTATTAATGTTATGCTGCCCAATTATTGCATAAATTCAATCATGTTTTCTTTATGTAATTTAATTATGTTGCATAATTAATATTAATAATACTGAATTCATGCTCATTTATTAAGTTGAGTCTCTGCTACATTATAGATATGGACTGGCACAGTCAATGCTTGGTAATTCTTGATTTATTGTAGACAGAGGATGACATAGTGTATTCTTAAACCATTTAATAAAACGAGGTGCAGCCAAAATTAACGCAATAATTTATTCCATAAAAATATATTAATTTTGATTTGTTATTATCTTTTCTATCTTAAAATTATGTTAATTATAATTGAGTGACAGTGGTTATAATTTTCATAATTAGTGCACCAAATCATTAGTGAGAGATGATTTTTTTTGCTAGTTTTTATAGGAAAACCCTTATTGTATTATGGTTTGCTATATTATCGCTCTCAGTTGACCTATATAATTAGTAAAAAGTACTTGCAATTAATGAGAAAAGATATAATAATCAAATGCTTTAGATAATTATTAATTAGAATTAAAATTCCATATCAATTGCAAAACATACAAAGGATTCTCAAAGCTTCACCATTTTAACTTTATGCTTTAAATTTTGAATTAAATAAAATAAAAACCACAAAAATATTTCTTTTATTTTAAACTTTGATTTGAATAAGTTCTTGCCTTTTTGAACGTTTATTTTTATCAATTTGCTGAGGTATAAATTTTCATCTCCCTGTGGATACGACAATCTTTCTATACTACAAACGTCCGCCGTTTATTAAGATAAACATTTGGGGCGTTACCGAACAAAAATTTGAAGCCGTTGCCAGGGAGGCACCGTTACTCTGTCAGATTGCTAAATTAAGCAGGAAAATAGGTAAGTGATCTATCCTTATTCTTTGTAAATATTATTTTAATTATTTATATTTTTACTTAGCGTGTTTATCATTAAAAAAATTAAAAACACAAAAAAAAATAAATTAAATAAAAAAGGGGCAGGTGCTTTTCCCTCACTACTTTATTCGTTTCGAATAAAAAAAAGCTTAGCATATCGTCTTTTGTTTTGCAAGTTTGGGTAATTGTAAAATTTGTTAGATTCTGTCAAAAAGGCCCGCCGTTGGGACTTGATCCCAAGACCATAATGCTAGCACCCTTACCTAAGAAAGTTAGGAATTCTAAGCGTGTCTAGTGTGACCACCAAAGGATCTGGGAATCCGATTAATTGAGCATTATTCAGCTTGAAAAATTTTCTTTAAAAAATAAAAAATAAAAAAAATGTTTTGGGAAATTCATCGACATTTTATTGTAAATTTTTCCCAACAACACTTGGAAACATTTTATAGTGCTTGGTGGAGATTTAAAGACTTGCTAGATCAATATTCTCACCATGGTCTTTCTAGAGATTATTTATTAGAAATCTTCGTAAATAGGTTAAGTCCTAAAACAAGAAATTAGGTAGAAAGAGGAGATGGTACCATCACTTTTTACCTATTACCTATTGACGAAGCCTATTGTATGTTGGAAGATATGGCCAAATATGATTATTGGAGATTGAATAGTTCTAGGAACAACTTAATTTGGGAGAATAATTCAAACTTTTCAAAACCTTGGCCTGAAAATCAACCCAAAATTTTGGAGTCAAATTTTAAACTGCAAGAGAAATATAGTGACCCAAATAGGGTGAATCTGGAGGAAACCTTAGAAACATTGGAAGAAAATTTAGAGAAATATATGAAAACCATGATGAAAATAGAATTAGAAAGGCTTGAATATTCTCTTGAGTTACTTGAAGAAGATTATTTAGTTGAGGAAGAAATAGTTGTCCCAGTCATTGAAGAAGACTATTTAGAACCCACCAATTTTGAGGAACAACCATTAGAAGAGGAATGTGAGGAAGAGAATGAAGACTTAACTATAGAATAGGAACAATCATCACCTTTAGTCCTAAGTTCTCAACATCAGTTGCCACAAGAGTTCACCAAAGACCATTCTTACAAAGATCCTATGTGGCCACTACCTCCTCCACCACCTCTAGCATTGTTTTTAAGGACCTACCAAGAACGTAAAATGTATCCAAGTTGCATGAATTTAAATGTTTCATATTTTACCAATCTTGAGGGCATGTTTACACAAGACCCATATGTGGTGTCTTTCGACACATACTATAGGAGGAAACCGCTCTTTGATGACTTTCCTTTAGAAGAGTAGTTGGAAAAAAGATATGCTAAATTCAGAGTATCAAGCGATGAGAAAACACTTTCAAAGTCATATCTTTACCTTCCCTTCTTTGTAAAATATTTTGTAATATATTTTTGTATGATTTTGTGTGCTATTTTGATTTTCTTTAAAAAAAATTTAAAAAAACGTTGAAATTTATTTGAAAATTTAAAATGAAGGCTATTAATTAAATTTGTTCAGAATGACTGAGTTAAGGAGTTTAACTATTTTCTCTCAAGACGCATTCTAATGAGTTTAATTTTGTAAACGCTATTTATTTGGATTTTCAAATAAATTTCAATAAAAAGTGTGTTTTTTTTATTTTGTTTTTTTTTTGTAATTTTTCTTAAAAAAAATCTTTGAAATTAAATTATTTAATAATTCAATTAAAATGGCTGAGATTAAGGAGGATATAAACGATGTGATTAGTAAGTATTTTGTACTTGCTTCCTCTTGAAACGCATTTTGAAGAATTTGAAAAGTAATTTAATTTTTAAAAACAAAAAAAATGAAGTCTAGGGAATCTGACTTTAAAAGACCCAGTTTGTAATATATTGTTGTATTTTAGTTTTTAGTTTTTGTTTTGTTAAGTTCGCTATAGATCATCTCTACAGCTGTGCTGATTCAGGTTATAACTTTTTATGCTCTCACTATTCTTTTTATCCATTGGAGATAATGCATATTTTAGGTTGGGGGGAGAGGGTTGTGCCTCAAAATTGTGCTTCAATGTTGTGCTGTGCCAAAAGTTTTTCGATTTTGCCCTTTTTTATTTTGCTCTAGATTCTTGTACATTTTTCATTTTTGTGTGTTATTTTTTTTGGGTCATAAAATTAAAAGAAAATTAAAAAAAATGTCTTGTAAATATTAGTTTCTTAGTAATTAATGTCTTATTATTTTTTTTATTTTTGAATTTCATATTAATGTAATATCATTTTTCTATTCTTTGTATTATCTAATTTTATGGACTCTTAAAACTTTAGTTTTATTTAACTTTTTATGTGTTTATTTTTCAAAGTGTTTGTAAGCCATTCTTTTCACACATACACTATAATGCTTAATTGTGGTGGTAAGTCAAAGCTATGAATATTTAAGTTTTGTTATTTTGTGAAGATGAACAAATAAAGGCAGCAATATTTTCAAAATTAATTAACTAACTAAATAAAAGTTAAAAAAATAAAATAAAAAAAAGAAATAAAAAAATTGTAAATAAATAAAGTGTGTAATTATGTAAATTAACGAATAAAGTTAGATAAGTTTGGTTTCATAGCCTCTTTGACTCAAGTAAGCAAGTTCTAAAGGGTGCTTTAACACCTAGTATCTTAGACCAACCGGTTTGGGAGATACTAACCCAAAGCTCGTTAAATGGGTTATGGAGAAAGCTTAAAGGAGCCAAACATTGCACTATCTATAGATGTAAAGTTTGTAAATATTTCTATTTTTATGTTTCTACTCTTTAATTGTTCCAAATCAATAATTTGAAGTGTTGCTGCCTGCAGGAGTAATTTGAAGCAAAATATCATAACAATATTATTCCTAGTTTTGGATAAAACTTCATAATTATTTATTTTCTCCCTTTTCTACACTAAGTTTGGCTTGTATACATTCTGTTAAATAGCATATAAATTGTTCAAATAAAATTTTGGTTTTGTTAGTTTATCTAGTTAGATAAGTCAAATTATAGTTAAATGTTTTTCATTTTATGATTATTCAATATATCATTTCAAAATAATATCGCTTTAATTGCTAGAGACTAGCGATAAGTTGGTTGGGGGTGTGATGAAACTATAAAAGTGTACACTTTTCAAGGATAAAATCATTTATTTATGCTTTTATTTCTCATTAAATCCTCTAATTAATAACATTTTTGTGTTAATAAGTATTTTTATGTCTTAGTGTGAAAATATGTTTAACAATGTGTTTTTAGTGTGTTTTTATGTTTAATAATATTTTTGGTTATTTTTTAGAGTCGTTTCGGTGTGTTAAATAAGTGTTTAGCTTGTAAATAGTTAAAACCATAAAAATAATGTTGTGTGATTTTATTTTAAGTCATAAAATATTTGTAAATAAGTTTTGAGTCTTTAAATATATTTAAATATGTTTCTAGTAATTTCTAAAAATAATCTTGAGTCTTAGATAGCATATCTATTAAGGTTTGTTAATTTTAGAAGTTTTTATCTATTTTTAGTAATTTTTGTGTGTTTTATTGTTAAATAAATATTTTTAATATTTTTATAAATATTATGTTTGTAAACTAATTAATTTTAGTGTGTTTGTATATTTTAGATTTAAAATCTGGAGAAAAAACGGAGCAAAAGGGTGCAAAAAGGGACAAAATCGGACATCTAATGCATCAAAAATAATAAAAAAAATCGAATTCATCTAATGGGGACACGTGGCGAGTTTTTAACCGTCAGATCCACTACCAAATCAATCCCAGTCATTCGCATGTATTGCGTTATCAGCTGCGTCAGCATGCATCATCAATGCGGTCCACGTGGCTAACTGCAATTGGAGCATGCGTTACACACGCAGACAAACTTCACGCGTGTCAGAGGGAATCTCAGACAGCTTTGAATTTTGTATGGTCGTCTCCACGTGCAGCCGTTCTTTTAGCCGTTGATCGAATGACGCTAATCAATCTAACGGTCTCTGTTTGTGAGCCTTGCGGTCCCACTTGGGCCCAATTCAAAGCTTGTCTGTTGACCATTGGATCGCGAAAAGAACGCGTAAGATCATCCTGTTTCAATGCTTATCATCGCCGTGCAACAACAGATTTCAAACTCAAATTTGCATCTCCAAGGGCGAATCTTAGCGTGGAAAAAAGGAGAAAACGGATCAACATGATTCAATTATTGAACAATAAAATATAATAAAGATAATAATTAAAAAAAGTAGAAACAGTAATTTTCAAGGCTATAAATAGCCTTGCATTCTCTCATCTTTAGGCATCCCTTCGGGCCATTGGCCCTCTTTCTTCTTCTTTTTCTTTCTGGTGAGTTAGACTCAACAGTATCTCCTTAGGTAAAAAAATAATAATAAAATAATACTTAAATTAGTGTAGAGAGTCTGGTGAGACAGAGAGATAATCTTGTATGCATAGTACTATGGTACAAATTTTAACTCTATATCTGTGTTGTAATGATTATATTTTGTGAAATAAATTATATCTTTATGTTTTTAATAATTATTATTAATGTTGTTATGCTGCCCAATTATTGCATAAATTCAATCATGCTTTCTTTATGTAATTTAATTATGTTGCATAATTAATATTAATAATACTGAAGTCATGCTCATTTATTAAGTTGAGTTTCTGCTACATTATAGACATAGACTGGCACAGTTAATGCTTCGTAATTCTTGAGTTATTCTAGACAGAGGATGACATAGTGTATTCTTAAACCATTTAATAAAACGAGGTGCTGTCAAAATTAACGCAATAATTTATACCATAAAAATATATTAATTTTGATTTGTTATTATCAAAATTATGGCTTACTATCTTAAAATTATACCATTTGATAGTGTATTCTATCTTAAAATTATGTTAATTATAATTGAGTGACAATAGTTATAATTTTCACAATTAGTGCACCAAATCATTAGTGAGAGATGATTATTTTTTTGCTAGTTTTCATAGGAAAACCCTTACTGCATTATGGCTTACTATATTGTCGCTCTCAATTAACCTATATAATTAGTAAAAAGTGCTTGCAATTAATAAGAAAAGATATAATAAATCAAATGCTTTAGATAATTATTAATTAGAGTTAAAATTCTATATCAATTGCAAAACGTACAAGGGATTCTCAAAGCTTCACCATTTTAATTTTATACTTTATATTTTGAATTAAATAAAATAAAAACCACAAAATATTTCTTTCATTTTAAACTTTGATTTGAATAAGTGCTTGCCTTTTTGAACATTTATTTTTATCAATTTGTTGAGGTATAAATTTTCATCTCCCTGTGGGTACGACAACCTTTCTATATTACAAACGTCTGCCGTTTAAAGAGAAACATTTTTGGGCAAATCGAACAATTAATTAGGAGGGGATCCGTGTTTCTAATTGAATTTGGCATGACTCCCCTAGGAGCTTGTTGAATTTTGAGTTGGAAATTATCATTTTAAGGTTATGATATTTTCAAGCTTTTGACACATAAACACATTTGTATGTTTTTACATGATTGTGTTATCTTACTAAATTGTTATGCTATGTTTGCTTATGTTTAGTATATGATTCTTTATTGTAGATTAAAAATGTCTAAAAATGTTTTATCTTCGATACTTGACAAAAACCAATTAATCGGAGAGAATTATGATGATTGGAAACGGAACTTGGATATTGTCCTTTCCTTTGAGAAACTCAAATTTGTGCTGACAATTCCTTGTCCTCTTGAGCCTACTGGAGATTCCACCAATGATTAATTCCAAGCATATGATCGTAGGAAAGATGCAAACAATCAGGCCAGCTGCTATGTTATGGCTAGCATGAATAACGTGTTGTAGGCTCAACATGAGAATTATGAGACTACTAATCAGATCTTGAATAATCTAGAAGACATGTTTGGAGGCCAGGCCCTAACAAAGCGGCAAAGGGCACTTCGAAAACTCTTAAATTATAAACAGAGACCGGGGATATCTGTAAAGGAGCATATGATGTTGGTCATGGGTTACCTCATTCAGGCACAAACCAATGGAGCCAAAATCGATGCTAAAACTCAGATGACTATGGTCTTTGAAACTCTATCAAAGGAATTTACTCCGTTTAGAGGTACTTTTAATTTAAGCCATAGGTGGGATATGTCCTTAATAAAATTAATGAAACAGTTACAGGAGTTTGAACAGTTGATCAAGGAGTCTCCTACTGGTGGAGAGGCTAATTTGGTAGTTGCTTCTGGTTCCAATCCCAACTCTAGGAATGGAAAAAAAAAATGAGCCAAGAATGAGAAGTCTTCTATTCCTGCTAACAATAAGAGCAAGAAGAAGAAGAAGAAGAACCCGAAGAAGCTTAAGTGCTTCTTCTACGGGAAGGTTGGGCACATAAAGAAGCATTGCAAGGACTTCCTTTTCAAAAGAGGTAGGTGTGATCTTTTATATTTAGAAACTTTTTTGGTTAAGGAATCTAGTGATATTTGGGTCATAGATTCCAGTGCAACTAATCATGTTTGTGTTTCTCTACACGGGTTCAAAGAAACAAGAAGTCTGCTTCATGAAAACTCCATGCTTTGGATGGGCGATGGATCCTTGGTCTTAACGGAAGCAACGGGAGACATCCATCTTTATTTTGGTAATTACAGGAATTTAATTTTGCGAGATTGCTTTTATGTTTCTAAATTTAAAAGGAATTTAATTTCTGTAACTTGCTTATTTAAAGACTCCTATTTTGTTTCTTTTAATAATAAAGTGGTGATTCATAAAAATAAATCTTTTATCTGCTCTGGATGGATGCAAAATAATCTATATTTTATCAAACCTAAGATGGAGTTACTGCTTAATGCTGAGATAAATGATAATAACTCTAAAAGACTTAAAACTTCTCACTCGAATAAGACTTATTCTTAGCATTTGTGCCTTGGTTATATTAACATGAATAGGATTCAAAGGTCGGTAAGGGATGGACCTTTAAGTCACTTAAAGGTAAAATTTATACCTCAATGTGAATCCTGTTTGGAGGGTAAAATGACCCAAATACCATTCAAGTCTAAGGGCAATAGTACCAAAAGAGTTCTAGAACTTGTGCATAGTGATGTTTGCGGACCGATGAACATCCGGGCACGAGGAGGGTATAAGTACTTCGTGACTTTCATTGACGATTACTCAAGGTATGGGTATGTATACCTGATGCACCACAAAAGCAAAACTTATGACAAGTTCAGGTAGTTTTAGGCTAAAGTGGAAAAGCAATTAGGTAGACCCATAAAGGCACTTCGATCCGATCGAGGTGGAGAGTACCTTTCTGATAAGTTCTTAGGACACTTATTAGAGAATGAGATTTAATCCTATTTGACTGCGCCGGGCACTTTGCAGTAGAATGGTGTGGCAGAGAGAAGAAATAGGACTTTGTTGGACATGGTCAGGTCCATGATGAGTTATCAGAAATTGCACTTTGCATCCTTGCCTTTATCCTTTTGGGGATATGCACTATAAACTGCATATTATCTTTTGAACAATGTGCCTTCAAAATCGATCTCTAAAACTCCTCACGAGTTGTGGACGGGTAGGGAGACATCCTTAAACCATATTCGCATATGGGGATGTCTAGCCCATGTCCTGTTTAAGGATGCGAATAAGTTGGAAGCACATTTAGAAGTTTGTGTGTTTGTAAGAAATCCAAAAGGGACTAAAGGTGGTTATTTCTATAACCTGAAGGAAAATAAAGTCGCGGTTTCAACTACTGCAACTTTTCTTAAGGAGAGTTATATGGATGACTTTAAGCCTCAAAGCAAAATGGCGCTTGAGGAGTTAAGGAGTGATCAAATCAACCTAAAGGCTCTAAATGAAACTGTTCCAATCGGTGTAAAAAAAACCAAACAAACCTGAACAACAACCTAAGGGGCTTTGGCATAGTAGGAGGATTGGGCGTCAACCCGAGAGGTATATATTCAATGGTGAGGCCTTCTTGGCCAAACTGAATGAACATGACGGGGATCCTTATACTCACGTAGAGGCTATGGAGGATGTTGATTCAAAACTTTGGACAGAGACCATGAACACAAAGATAAAGTCTATGGAGACTAATCGGGTCTAGGAGCTTGTGGATCTTTTTGAAGGGGTAAAAGAATAGAATGTATGTGGATCTACAAGAGAAAAAAAGGAATGGATGGAAAGGTTAAAACCTTTAAGGCTAGACTAGTAGCTAAGGGTTACATGCAAAAGGAAAGAATCAATTACGATGAAACCTTTTCGCCTGTAGCCATGCTTAAGTCCATTTAGATTCTCTTGTCTATAGTTGCCACTCTCAACTATGAGATTTGGTAGATGGATGTCAAGACAGCCTTTTTAAATGGCTATCTCGATGAGTCCATTTATATGGAGCAACCAGACGGGTTCAAGGTCAAGGGTCAAGAGGGTAAGGTTTGTAAGCTGCTGAAGTCAATTTATGGACTTAAGCAGGTATTCTATTCTTGGAACATAAGATTTGATCAAGTGATCAAGACTTATAGGTTTTCACAAAATGTGGATGAACCATGTGTGTATAAACACATTTAGGATGGGAAGGTGGTCTTTCTACTGCTCTATGTAGATAACATTGTACTAATTAGCAATGACATTGGGCATTGTCATCGATCAAATTATGATTGACCAAACAGTTTGACATGAAAGACTTACGAGAGGCTAATTTTGCTCTTTGTATCCAGATCTTTTATGATAGGAAGAACAAAATGATAGCTTTGTCCTACGCCGGCTACATCGATAGGATTCTTAGGAGGTTTGCAATACAGGATTCCAAGAAAGGTGGGCAACCATCTAGGTCTAGATTTACTTTTTCTAAGAAAGACTCTCCAAAGTCTGAGGAAGAAAGAGAATACATAAAGAAAGTACCTTATGCTTTGGCAGTGGATAGTTTTGTGTTATATGCTATGCTTTGCACATGACCGAATATTTGTTATGCAGTTACAATTGTAAGTCGATTTCAGGCAAATCTGGGCCGAACCACTAGGTTGCGGTTAAACATATTTTCAAGTACCTAAAAAGGACTCGAGAGTATATGCTTGTATATTCGGGTGAGGACTTAACTCCTCTAGGATATACTGATTCGGATTTCTAATCTTGTCTGGATTCTAGGAGATCGACTTCGGGCTTTGTGTTTACTCTGGGCAGTGATGCCATCAGTTGGAGAAGTGTGAAACAAGATTGCATTTCAGATTCAACGATGGAGGCCGAGTATGTGGCAGCTAGTGATGCTTCGAAAGAAATAGTATGGCTCCATAAGTTTCTTAGGGATCTTGAGGTAGTTCCTCGTATGGATAAGGCAGTGTCACTATACTGTGATAACAGTGCGACAATAGCTAATGCTAAGGAACCAAGATTTCACAAGAAGAGTAAGCATATTGATCGAAAGTATCACGTGATAAAGAACTTCGTCGAGGGTGGGCATGTCATGGTGTGCAAAATCGAGTCAAAGGACAATTTAGCTAATCCCTTCACAAAGACACTTACTGGGACAGTCTTCGAGAGGCATGTGGAAGCTATGGGAATGCGAGATTTGTCATTTTTACATACTTAGTGCAAGTGGGAGATTGTTAGACATGTATGCCCTAAGGAGAAAAAATGTAATATGTTTTTGGAGACATTTTTATCAATAAAGAATCCATTTACTTATATACCAAATCTTGTTCTCTTTACATTCAAATTTGTTGAATGTATGTTAAGCAAACAAAAGTTTGAGACCGTCGATTTAAACCTTTAAGAATTGGGCATATGATGGACAGGTTATGGGAAAGACACGATTCTTAAGGTGACGGTCTAAATCATAAGTTTCACAATCAAAGGAATAAAGTTGGGTGCTTTATTCATATAAAGATTGCTATGTTGTCTATATCTCTAATGGGATATGGTTTGTCTTTACCATCAGAGGTGGACTCCGCGAATAGAAACATTGGCACATTATCGTAGGTGACGATATGTTAGATCAGGACATAAAGTGAATTGATTTGGATTAATAATTCTGTCTCGAAAAATCTATTCACTTTAGACAATCATTTGTATTGTATCTTAATCTTGAGATGAATAGTGGGCCCGTTGTCTTGACTTATGTCTTTTGATATACCAAAGGGTGACACCTACATTTTAATAGTGATACGCATGTCGGTACACTGGAGGCATAACTCTTGATAGTGTAGACCAATTATTTATAGATATGAAATCCATAGCTCCTCTTTAGAAGTAGTGATATCCTCTTATATGCGTTATCCTGTAATTGAAAAACTGGAGCGCTCAACCATTTGGATACATAGGTGTAATCGAATGGTATACTATCTTTGGATGGTAAGTTTTCTGATGGTGAGATAATAGAACGTAAGATAAAAATAATCAGAAAGGTAAGACAGAACTTGTCCTTAAGCCAATTATGGATAAACCTATGGGGATATGATACATTATGATATGTCATGAAGGCTTAGCTATACGGGCTTCGTAATTCTATGTAGTTCGAGAGTGCAGCTCCAAGTTTTTAGTGGAGTAGCATTGAGGTTGATAATTATGAACTGTATATCTAGGATATTGGGTTTCATAATTATTCAAAGCTTGAACTATATAGGTCCATTTGGTCTCCTTTTGCTATCTCACAAAAATCTTGTAACGATGCGGCATGCTTTTTCAATAATTGGTGACTTGTGTTAGATTTATTAGATTGGCTAAAATTCAGTAAAATTAGATAATCATGTTTGTTTATCGATTGAATTTATTTTGTGATAAAATTAATTTAAGATAAACTTGTTGAATTATCGAGATCAGATAATTCATATCTGTTTATCGGTTGAATTAATTTTGAATTAATTCAAGATAAACTTATTAAATTATCAGGAATATTTATTTTCCTAGAGTTTATCTAGATATGACTGTTTTAATCGGATAACTTCTCTATTGGGTTGTTTGAATTAAAACTAAGACTCTATCCCAAGAATCTTGGGTGAAAAATAAAGATTTGTAAGGAACTTTTATCGGATGTTCGGCAGGCCAATCTTTAAGTTCGGCCTGCCGATAGAGAAGTTTCGACAAGTCGATCTGCCAGTTCAGCCTGTTGACCAACGATAAAAGGATCACGTATTTTCCACATAGATTTTATTAGATATCAATTTTGATTTGATTTGAATTCGAATTTTTGAGCTCTTATCTGATAAGGAATGACTCCTAGGCCAAACCTCTAGAAAAGCAAAGTGAGTCTCTTTATCATTTAGATTAATTAAGAGATTAAGAGTCAAAATCTACTGGTGAGATTCTAAAAACTCCTTGAGAGCTCTTGTTCACAAATCACGAACACTAGCTTTAGTTTCTCTCAATTGGTTGGAAGGAGAGTCATCGAGGAAAGGTGAACAACGTGAGCCCACTCACTCCGATCGTGGATAGAGAATAACAAAAAGACTAGTTGGTTGTTACTCTTCTGGAATGTTACTTCTCTCCACATATTGCGGGAGTTCTTCGGCATTTAGAGGTTAGTAAGATATAGTTAATTTATACATATAGCATGTCAAACTTGTGTTTTAGAAAATACTTTGATATAAAAATTTTAAAATTACGTTGCGTACTATTTTCCAACATGCATGAATTCTATTTCTCTAGCATCCTTACTTGTCTCCATCATTCCAGTAAAATTACCCAAACTAGGCATTTTATATTTCTCAAGTTCCATCACATGAATAGAGTTCCTTTCAAAAATTTCATTCAAGTATTAAGTCAAGTACAATTCCAATTTCCTATCCACAAGAATACTATGAAGATATAAGCCTAAACTCAACAAAATCATTAGGAAATGCCAAGAGGTAGAGAAGATAGTGTAATATTAAAGAGAAAAAAAAAACAACAGAAACAAAAACAAACTGTAAGCTTGATTCAATACTAAATTTATTCTTCAAATAGTAATACAAAAAGAGGGAGAACTTCATACTTGAATTTGGTTTGTGTTATAATGTTATCAAAAAAATCTGGAGGAAGCCTAGATGATGAACACTAATGGCTAAAAATTTTGCCACAAGAGATCAAAAGCTCTAGTCAAAGAGCCTGTGGAAACCTCTCTAGCCGAAGAACTTCCTAGATGTTCTGGTGGTTATGAAACAATGATCTCATCTCTAAACATCAAAACTTGCAGATCTACTATTGGAGCTCGTACTCAAGCTCAAGCTTTCTTGCAATGACGGAGAAGATAATCAGATGCCATTGGATTATTATTGGGAGTCACACTTAGAAGAGAGAGAGGGAATGTGGACGAGAAAGGGGTAGACATCTTCGATCGAAAAAAACAACACAGAGGGGATCTCAGATCGAAGACATTGCAAGTCCGATGTGGTGGAGGGTAACGACTCTTGTTAGTGAAGATCCAAGATTGTGGATATTATTTGGCACTCCTTGTAGGTCAGATGAAAGAGGAAAGAGCTCCGACCGTCAAAAGATGCGGGCGAAGAGGGGAGAGAGAGGGAGGAAGAGGCAAAAAAGAGACAAGATGAGAGAGAATGGGGCAAAGGGAGAAAAAGAGAACAGAGGCAGAGAGAGGAGGAGGAGACGGAGGTAGATCATATGAAGAGAGGAAGAGAGAGATCTGAGTGTAAGTTAGGGTTTGATTTGGGACAAAAATGTTTTTTGATTAATCAAACTACAAAAAAAATAAAAATAAAAGTGCAATTTTGAAAAATGCAAAAAAGGAGGGCATTTTTAATAAGGAATGCTCATAAGAGGCATTCCATATAGTTTTCTCTTTAAAAATATCGGTATTTAGATTTTATGAAAATATCGATATCGATGAAATTGATGTAAATTACAAAAGGTCATCTTAAACAATTTTTTTGAGACTTTAAGAAACTCTAAAATTATTAATAGTACATAATCTAGATAAAAGTAACAATAATAGATAAAATGTAAGCATACGATCTCAAATTAGGTAAAATAATTAAAAGTCAACCTAAAAAAGTCATTTGCATGCATAGTCATTACAAGATAAGAAAATATCAATACCATAAAGAGCTTTTACAAGGTTCAAAGGTATTTAAAATACCTTCTTGGTTTACATAGTACTAATACCAAGACATGGAATTTGAATAGTGTTTTATATAATTCTAAACATTCCATGCATATCTCTTAATCCCTACTCTCTATCTCTCAATATTTAACAAATTACGAGTTAAAGGAGAAAGTTGCTATAAAGTTAAAAAAAATACCAAGTTCTTCATTTCTCCAGTTCTCCTTCCGTATTATTCCTTTAGAGATTTGGTCATCCCATTATATAAAGTTTATTATGTACGCTACACGTGAAGTAAATAAAACACATAAATTTTATAACATTAAAAAGTAAATTTGTGAAAGATTACTTAAAAAAAGCAAATAAAGAGGACATGATTTTATAACATTCCAAAAGTGAATTAAAAATAAATATAAAACACGAATATTTAGTCAATGTCACTGTGAAAATTTTCGGATATATTGTCATTGAACACTAATTTACAAAAATCAAAATTTCCATTAAAATATAGATATCTGTAGATATTTTCATAGAAAATTTTAGATATTCTACAAGAAGAATATGACACCCCTGTTTCTATATCGGTACCTCCAAAATACAAAAATTTTCCCAAAAATATTGATGAAAATGTCAGTTTTTCAATACTTTTATGGACTAATAGTTCAAAAGTCAACGTGTACAAAGCTGATTCTATGATCCTAAAATTTGGGGCGCAAGTGATACTGATGATACATATAACTATTTATATATGTATACAATATATATTAAAGTATTAAAAAAGGTTTCCCCTTTTCTAAGTTTTTGTACATGCCCTCCTGCAAATAAAAATAAAAAGCTAAATATATATCAACTACGGTGACCACACACAGATCAGTGCTAGCACTTCAACTCATTAAAAAAGTGACATTAAAATGCAATTATTGCATGAGTCTTTGTTAATTAGTCACATGAGAATCATTTAGAAAAAATAATACATAGCATGTGAATCATCTAAAAAATATATATAATTAGATAACATGTGAATTATATGTGATGACATTACAAAATAATAATAATAATAATAATAACAGCATCAATAACGTCTAATATCGAATCACATAACATTGTTCACATTAAACTGGAAATATTACCAATAATAATATAATTGTTCTTTTTATTTGAATTGTTATAGAGGGTAAATATCATAGACTATTTCTATTGAGGACTAACGGCCGGATCAGGCATCGTCTGGGATGGCTAGTAGGTAGTTTCGGTCGATGTAATGGATATGATTTATTATATGTAAGGATACATTTGCTTATCAATGTTTCTCGATCTTGTACTGGTAGTTCAGCCCTCTGAAATGGAAAGTTGCCTTATTTGCTTTAAATTCACTTTCCCTTCTGAGTATGCCTTATTAGCAAGGGAAAGTTCTTCCTCGAAACGTATTAGTCCTAGTTTTACGGTTGTGCAATCTTATCATCATCCTTCTAGAAATTTTGTCTCATTTGGTCGTGCAAAATATGTTAAACCAAGTGAGGACTCATAGTTTCTTCTCCGTACAGATCGTGTATTGTAGCTTTTCTCGTTGTATAGATTAATTAGTTATTCTCTCTTTTTAACTGTTAGTACCGTAATTCCCTTGTTTACAATTAGCTCATCTGATTTTTGCCACGTGTATTAACTTATAGCAATTATTGTATATAACCTAATTCCTTAATGAGTACGCTCGACGAGTTGAGTTTCTTCTTCCTCTCTTTCGTCTTCTTCTTCCTTCGTCTATCTCTCAACCTCTACAAAACTCATTTAAGTGGCTCCTACATTTCTCCAGTAAGGTCTCCAATCATTCCTAATCGCTAAGGCCTTTTTTGGTCTATTCAATTAAGGGTAAATAAAAACTAAGGCGCTGTTTGGTTTCGTTTTCAGAATTTTTAAAAATATTTTTGTACGTTTTTCGAGGCAAAAATTTTAAAAACACTTTCAACACAATTCTTAAAAAATACCCATTTTTCAAAACAAAAATATTTTTACCTATTTTGAAAACAATACCAAACGGCTTCTAAGTCTCCCATGATTTAAAATGATGACATTAAGGTACATCACTTAATAATAGATTGAACTATTTAGATAGAATTTGAATTGACCTTTTCAGATAGAATTTAAAGTCTTTAAAGTCTGATGTCTACATTGTATGAGCCCAACAAGGTCAAGCGAGTAGCACTATATTCACGAGGTAAAAAAAAAGTAGGCCGAATACAAGATTGCTAACTCCAAACAGAGCATCATGAAGGGACAAATAAAAGGTAAAAGAAAATTGGGTCCTATGTAGATGTGTAAATTTGGGGTGGGCCAAACAGTTGACTCGGAGCCCATCTTATTGCTTTAATGCTTGGTGACCCAACCCACATCATGAACTAAGTCGGCACAGACCAGTAAGATTTTTTTTTATTTTTTAAAGAGAAATTATAGTGAATGCATTTTTCCAAAACTTATTATTGTACATAGCAAGTTTTAAAAATATTTATAATAAAAGGTAGCAAAAATAAAATTTACTTCGTATTTTTTTTACTTATCTATTTACTATGAGTAAAAATTTTTTTACTATTATTTACTACAAATATTTCCAAATTTGTTATTTATTTCAAAAAGTTTCAAAATTTTGTTATTTTGCTCATTCTTCTTCTTTTAAAATGTTCTCTAATAAAAATGCACGTTGACTCAATTTTCCTTTTGGCATGAATGGGATGTGCCAGATGACCCAAATTAGCATCTATAGTCCTTTATCATTTAAAAGTATGAAAATTGTAATGAATGTCACATTTTCAAAACTAATTGTAATAAATATTAGGTTTTGAAAATATTTGCAGTAAATAACAAATTTATAGTGCAAATCATTTATATACCCTTTATTTACCTAGTAAATAATTCTTATTTGTGTAGTAAATAGATTTAAGATATAAATAATTTATTTACTCCTTTGTTTACAGCATAAATAATTCTTATTTGCACAATAAATAAACTATTTACATTATAAATTTATCATTTACTACAACTATTTTTAAAACCAACTTTTACTTCAAAAAGTTTCAAAAATCTACATTTTTCTTGTTCTCCCATTTAAATATAGCAACAAATATAAACTTATAAGGACAATAGTGATAACTCTATAAAAATAGAGTTATTCGTGCCTTCAAATGCTCATATTTTTGCTATTTTATTAATATTTTTATTCAGTTTTATTTAATTTTGTTTATTTCTATATATTTTAATTTTTTATTTTATTCTTTGTTAATTTGATTTTTTTTTGTTTTTATCTTTAGATTTAATTGAATTTTATTATTATTATTATTATTATTGAAAAAGTAGTACGCAATGAAAATTTTAAAAATTTTATGCTAGAGTATTTTTCAAAACACAAGTTTGACACATTATATGCATAAATTAACTAGATCTTACTAACCTTATTTGCTGAAAAGCTCTTGCAATCAATGAAGAGAAGAGCGTTCTAGAAGAGCCTCAACCAACTAGCCTTCTTTCTTATCCTCTATCCACGACCGGTGTGTGTGCGGGCACACTCGTACAGCCTTTCCTAGATGACTCTCTTTCTAACCAATTGAGAAATACCCAAAGCTATAGTTCGTAATTTATGAACGATAGCTCTTCAGGGGAGTTTCAGAGACTCATGAACAAAGTGCTCCTTTTTGATTTCTCAACAGATCTGAATAACATAGAAAACTGCCTACCTATTTATAGAGGTCGTCCCATGGTTGGTCCTTATTAGATAAGGCCTAGAGAATTCAAATCTAGATCAATATCTAATAAAAACGATGAAACCACGTGATCAGATTATCATTCAGTCTGTAGGCCGAACTGGTAGATCGGCTTACCGAACTTATTGCATTGCCAGGCTGAACCTGAGGATCAGCTTGTCAAACTTACAATAAATAATCCCTGCGAATCTTTATTTTCCACCCTAGATTCTTGGAATAGAGCCTCAATTTTAATTCAAATAATCCAATAAAGAAGTTATCTGATTAAAACAGTCATATCTAGATAATCTCTAGAAAAATAAATATTCTTGATAATTCAACAAGTTTATGTTGAATTAATTTACACAAAATTAATTCAACCGATAAACAAACATGAATTATCTGATTCTATTGAATTTTAGTCAATCTGATAATTTAACATAAGTCACCAATTCATTAGAAAAACACGTCGTATCATTTCAAGATTTATTATGAGCTAACAAAAGAAACCTGACGGACCTATATAGTTCAAGCTCTCGATAATTATAAAACCCATTATCTCAGATCTACATTTCATAATTATCAACCCTAACGCTACTCCACTAAAAGCTTAGAGCTACACTCTCGAACTATGTAGAATTACGAAGCCCGTATAACTAAGTCTCCATGACATATCATAATATATTGTATCCCTATAGGATTATCCATAATCGGCTTAAGGACAAGTTCAGTCTTACCTTCCCGATTATTTTTATCTTACGTTTCATTATCTCACCATCAGAAAACTTACCAGCCCTAGATGGTATACCATTTGATTACACCTATGTATCTAAATGGTTGACGCTCTAGTTTTCCAATGACACAATAACACATATAAGAGGATATCTCGACTCCTAAAGAGGAGCTATGGATTCCATATCTATGAATAACAGGTCTACGCTATCAAGAGTTATGCCTCTAACGTACCGGCATGCATATCACTATTAAAATGTGGATGTCACCCTTTGGTACATCAAAAGACATAAGTTAAGACAACAGGCCCACTAATCATCTCAGGATTAAGATACAATACATATGATCATCTAAAATAAATTAATTTGTTGAGACAAAATTATTAATTCAAATCAATTCACTATATGTCTCGGTCCAACACATCGTCACCTATGACAATGCGCTAATGTTTCTATTTGTGGAGTCTACCTCTGATGGCTAAGACAAATCATCTTCTGATAGGGTTATAGACAATATAACAACCTTTGCATAAATAAAGCGTCTAATTTTATTCCCTCGATTGTGGATCTTATGATTTAGACCGTCACCATAAGAATCGTGTCTTCTACATAATTTGTCCATTATATGCCCACTTAAAGGTTTAGACCAATAGTCTCAGACTTTTGTTTGCTTAACATACATTCAACAAATATGAACATAAAGAGGACAATATTTGGTATATAAATAATAAATAAATTTTTTATTGATAAAAATATCTCTAAAAATATATTACATTTTTACTCATTAGGGCATACATGTCTAACAGGGAACTTTATCGTGTACAACGCTAAATCTCTGAGAGAATCAAGTATTTTAGCATGATTTATTATTGTACACCCTAAGGTGGTGATTATAAATCATGTATAAAACATTAAAGCGATAGTTATACACTCATGTTAATTTTATTATTAGGAGCTCTATTAATAAAATTAATGGCCAAAGAAACGATTATTAATATATGTTGAATCATACAGGTCCTAGATGGCATATATTAATCAAGAGTGGATCCGTGTTCCTAATTGAGTTTGGCAAGTTGCCCTTAGGCGACTTGTTGAATTTTGAGTTAAGAATTATCGTTGTAAGGTTGTGATATTTTCAAGGTTTTGACATATAAACACACTTGTATGTATACTTGATTATGTTATCTTACAAAATTATTATGATATGTTTGCTTATGTTTAGTATATGATTCTTTATTGTAGATTAAAAATGTCTAAAAAAGCCTTGTCTTCAAAACTTGATAAAAACCAATTAACCAGTGAGAACTATAATAGTTGGAAATGAAACCTAAATATTGTCCTATCCTTTGAGAAACTAAAAATTTGTACAGATAACTCTGTGTCCTCCCGAGCCTATGGGAGATTGTACAAATGAGCAAATCCAAGGGAATGATAACTAGAAGGATGCTAACAATCAGGCTCGTTGTTATGTTATAGCCTACATGAATAACATTCTATAGGCTCAACATGAAGATTATAAGACTACTAAGCAGATCTTGGATAACCTTGAAGACATGTTTGGAGGCCAAGCACTAACAAAACGTCAAGGGGCACTTTGAAAAATTCTAAACTACAAACAAAGACCTTGGACTCTTATGAAGGAGAATATGATCTTGGTTATTGGTTACCTCGTAAAGGAACCAATGGAGCTGATATTGATGCTGATACACATATAACTATGCTCTTTTAAACTCTATCTAAGGAGTTTATTTTGTTTCGGGCTTCATTTTATTTAAGCAATAGACAGGATATGGCCTTGACTAAGTTAATGAAGCAGTTATAGGAGTTTGAAAATCTGACTAAGAAAACTCCTACTAGCAGTGAGGCTAACTTGGCGGCTGCCTTTGGTTCCAATCCTAACCTTGGGAATGGAAAGAAGCAATGGGCTAAGAATGAGAAGTCTTCTATTCCTACAAATGGCAAGAACAACAAGAAGAAAAAGAAGAACTCAAAGAAGCTCAAGTGTTTTTTTGTGGGAAGGTCGGGCACATAAAGAAGAATTGCAAGGACATCTTTTCTCGAGGAGGTAGGTGTGATCTTTTGGTTATTGAAACTTGTTTAGTTGAGGAATCCAATAACAGTTAGGTCATAGATTCTAGAGCAACTAATTATGTTTGTGTTTCTCTATAAAGGTTTAATGAAACGAGAAGTCTACTACATGAAGACTTCACGCTTCGGAAGACTTCACGCTTCAGATAGGCAATATATTCTTAGTGTTGGCTGAAGCAGTGGGAGATGTGCATCTTTACTTTGATAATTATAGGAGTTTATTTTTGCGAGATTTTTTGATGTTCCTAAATTGAAAAGGAATTTAATTTCTGTAGCTTGTTTATTTAAAAACTTTTATGTAGTTTCTTTTAAGAATAAAGTGATGACTCGTAAAAACAAATCTTTTATTTGTAATAGATGGATGTAAAATAATCTATATTTTATCAAACCTCAGATGGACTTACTGCTGAACACTAAGGTTAATGATAATAACTCTAAAAAACACAAAACTTCTCACTCTAATAAGACTTATTTGTGGCATATGTGACTAGGTCGTATTAACCTGAATAGGATTCAAAGGTAAGTAAAGGATGGACCTTTAACTCACTTAAAGGTGGAATCTATACCACAATGTGAATCTTGTTTGGAGGGTAAAATGACCAAAAGACTATTTAGGTCTAAGGGCAATAAGGCTGAAAGGGTTCTAGAACTTGTGCATAGTAATATTTACGGACCTATGAACATCCAGGCAAGAGGAGGGTACAATTATTTCGTCACTTGTATTGATGATTACTCAAGGTATGGTTATGTGTACCAAATGCACCACAAAAGCAAAACCTAAGACAAGTTTAGGGAGTTTCAGACTAAAGTGGAAAAGCAATTAAGTAGACCCATAAAGGCACTTCGATCCGATTGAGATGGTAAATACCTTTTTAATGAGTTCTTAGGACACCTATTAGAGAATGGGATTTTATCCCATTTGACTACGTCGGGCACTCCACAGCAAAATGGTGTGGCTGAGAGAAGGAATAGAACTTTGTTGGACATGGTTAGTTCCATGATGAGTTAGTCATCTTTGTGTTTATCCTTTTGGAGATACACACTACAAACCGTATGTTATCTTTTGAAGAATGTACCTTCAAAATCGGTTCTTAAAACTCCTCACGAGTTGTGGACGGGAAAAAAGACACCCTTCAACTATATTTGCATATGATGATGTCCAGCTTATGTCCTGTTTAAGGAAGCGAATAAGTTAGAAGCACGTTCATGAGTTTGTGCTTCAAAATAAATTTCAAAATTTTTTTATTATTTTTAAAAGAAAATCAAAATAGCACACAACAACACACAAAAATATATTACTAAATATATTACAAATATGGGAAGGTAAAGATATTACTTTGAAAGTGTTTTCCCATCGTTTGATGCTTTGAATTCAACAAATCTTTCTTCTAACTGCACTCCTGGTAGCCAACCGTCAAAGAGCGGCTTTCTTCCATAGTGACTATCGAAAGACACCACATACGGATCTTGTGTGAACATGCCCTCAAGATTAGCAAAATATGAAACATTTAAACTCATGAAACTTGGAGTCATTTTACGTTCTTGGTAAGTCCATAAAAACAATGCTAGAGGTAGTGGAGGAGATAATGGCCACATAGGATCTTGATAAGAAAGGTCTTTAGTAAACTCTTGTAGCAACTGAAGTTAAAAACTTAGCACCATGATTGTTCCTCTTTTACAGCTAAGTCTTCTTTCTCTTCCTCATATTCCTTTCCTAACATTTGTTCCTCAAAATAAGTAGGTTCCAAAGATTCTTCTTCTATGGCTAGATCAACATTTTCTATTAGACACCTATGCCCTAAGGAATAAAAATGTAATATGTTTTTTTAAAAAATTTTATCAATAAAGAATTTATTTATAATTCATATACCAAATTGATGTTCTCTTTATGTTTATATTTGTTGAATGTATGATAATCAAATAAAAGCCTGAGACTATAAGTCTAAACCTTTAGAATCAGGTATATGATGGATAAATTATATGGAAGACATGATTCTAAAGGTGACAGTCTAAATCATAAGATTCGCAATCAAGGGAACGAAGTTGGGCGCTTTATTTATGCAAAGATTGTTATGTTGTCTATATCCCTAATGGAAGATAGTTTGTCTTGGCCATCAGAGGTAGACTCTACCAATAGAAACGTTGGTGTAATATCATAGATGACGATGTATTGAATCAGGACATAAAGTGTAATTGATTTAGATCAATAATTCTGTCTCATATGTGTTGTATCTTAATTTTGAGATGAATAGTAGGCCCATTGTCTTGACTTTATGTCTTTTGATACACCAAAGGGTGACGTTCACAATTTATAATGGTATGCATACCGATATATTGGAGACATGACTCTTGATAGCGTAGACTTGTTATTCATAGATACAGAATCTATAGCTCCTCTTTAGAAGTCGATGATATCCTCTTATATGCGTAATCTTATAATTGGAAGACTAAAGCGCTCAACCATTTGGATAGATGGGTGTAACCGAATGACATACTATCTTTGGTGGTAAGTTTTCTAATGGTGAGATAATGGCATGTAAGAGAAAAATAATCGACAAGATAAGACAGATTTTATCCTTAAGCTGATTATGGATATCCTATAGGGATACGATACATTATACTATGTCATGGAGACTTAGCTATTTAGGTAATTTTATATAGTTCGAGAGTGCAACTCTAAGCTTTTAGTGGAGTAGCATTAGAGTTGATAATTATGAAATGAATATCTAGAATATTGAGTTTCATAATTATCAGGAGCTTGAACTATATAGGCTCATTAGATCCTTTTTGTTAACTCATAATAAATCTTATAACAATACGGCGTGCTTTTTCAATAAATTGGTGACTTATGTTAAATTATCAAATTAGCTAAAATTCGATAAGATCAGATAATTCATGTCTGTTTATCAGTTGAATTAATTTTATAAAAAATTAATTCAAGATAAACTTGTTGAATAATCGGGAATATTTATTGTCCTAGACATTATCTAGATATGGTTATTTTAATCAGATAATTTTTCTATTAGGTTATTTGAATTAAAACTGAGCTTTATTCAAAGAATCTCAAGTGGAAAATAAAATATTTGTAGTGATTATTTATTGTAAGTTCGGCTGGCTGGTCTTCAAGTTCAGCAGGCCGATCTGTTAGTTCAGCCTGCTGATCGAACGATAACTGATCACATGTTTTTACATGATTTTATCAGATATTAATCTATATTCAAATTTTTGAGGCCTTATTTGATAAAGACTAACCCTTGGGTCCAACCACTATAAATAGAAAATGAAATTCATAAGTTATTTAGATCAGTTGAGAAATCAAGAGTGAGCACTCTATTTTGTGTCTCTGAAACTCCCTTGAAGAGCTATTGTTTACAAATCACGAATGATAGTTTTGGGTATTTCTTAACTAGGTAGAAGGAAAGTCATCGGGGAAGAGCTGTAGGACATGCGTCCACACGTTGGGTTGGCAACATCATGTTACGTGTCGTGTTCGTGTCAACACGATTACAACACGACACGATTATACTAAACACAAACACGACATGATTAATAAATGTGCCTAAAACATAAACACAAATACGAACACGACACGCTTATAACACGAGTAACACGACACGGCATAATTAACACGATTCTTAAACAAATTGTTACAAGTTAACACGATTATAACATATTTATAACCAAAAAAATTAAAATATAAATTTTATACATAACATGCATTTCCAATTTAAGATTTAAAACATAAACAACACCAAAATCTTTTTATCTTCAAATTAAAATGTTCCTATCTGAATTATTAGATATTTTTATAATGGTTCTACTTGTATGTTTTTGACACAAACAAAGTCCCACATTGGAAAGGAAGCTAAAGCCTCTCTCTCCAGTCCTCTATATAAGGACTCATATCTTATTGCCTTAAGCGGATCAACGTGGGCTGCCATTTGCCAATGAATGAAGCTTTAAAATAATATTTCTTAAATCTGATTGTTAAGGATTGGATTAGAGAAAATTAATACAGTTTAAAATATCTAATAATTCATAACAAAAGCTTTTATTTCATGTTAGGTGTCAACCCATTTATGACCCAATTAATATACGTGCGGTCCAAACTCGTTTATATCTTGTCATTTTCGTATAGTGTCATCATGCTGTGTTTGAAATTACCGGCTTTACCCACACGTACTTCGATTATGGATAGAAAATAGCAAAGAAGATCAGTTGATTGAAGCTCTTCTAGAACATTCTTCTCTTCATCAATTGCAGAAGCTCTTCGGCATACAAGGTTAGTAAGATCTGGTTAATTTATGCATACAGTGTGTTAAACTTGTATTTTTAAAAATACTCTGGTATAAAAAAATTTTAATTTCTATTACGTACTATTTTTCCAACAGTTTCTTCCTTACTTAGAATATTTCTTCAAATAACTTAAGAGGCTCCTCAATTGGCTCATTAGGTTCTTGTAAGTGACAACTTTGTGCTAAGGTATATATGGCATGAATGGTTTCATTTTGTTCAACCTTTAACATTAATTGACTGAAAGTATTTTCAAACCTATCTAGGTCTATATCTCTCATGGTTTCCATGTGTTTCTCTAAACTTTCTTCTAATTTTTCTAAGGTTTCCTTCAAATGCTCCCTATTTAGGTCACTATATGTCTCTTGTAATTTAAAATTGGACTCCAAAATTTCGGGTTAAAGTCAAGCGAAGGTTCTAAAAATTTTGAATTGTTTTTTAAACCTATTCAATCTTCAATAATCATATTCGGGCATATCTTCCAACTTATAATAGGTTTTGTCAATGGTTTGTTGGTAAAAAGTGATGGCACCATCTCCTCTTTTACCTAATCTCTTATTTCAAGACTTAGCGTATCAATGAAAATTTCTAACAGATAGTCCCTAGACAAACCATGGTGAGGGTACCTATCTATCAAGTCTTTAAATTTCCACCAAGTACTATAAAATGGTTCCAAGTGTTTTTGAGAAGAACTTACGACAAAATATCGATGAATTTCTAAAAATATTTTTATTTTTTATTTTTTATTTATTTTTGAAATTTTTTAAAGAAATTTTCAAGCTAAATAATGCTAATTTAATTGGATTCCTAGATGTTGTGGTCACAATACGTTTATAGTTCTCATCTTTCTTAGGCAAAGGTTTTAGCCTTATGGTCGTGTAATCGAGTCCCAACGATGGCCTTTTTAACAAAATCTAAAAAATTTTATGATTACCAAAACTTGCCAAAGAAATGACAAGATGCTTAGCTTTTCTTTATTCAGAACAAATAGAATAGTGAGTGAAAAGCATCTGCACCTTTTTTAAATTTTTAAATTTTTAAATTTTTTATTTTTTATTTTATTTTTATTTTTTTAATAACAAACACACTAAGTAAAATATGCAAATAATTAAAATAATATTTTCAAAGGATAAGGATAGATCACTTACTTGTTTTCTTGCTTAAATTAGCAAATCTGACAAAGTAACGATACCTTTTCAACAATAGCGTCAAATTTTTGTTTGCGTCAACCAAAATATTTTTCTTAAATAGTAGATATTTGTAGTACAGAAAAATTGTAGCATCTATAAGGAGGTGAAATTTGTGACTTGAGAAATTAATAAAATAAATGTTCAAAAGGTGAGCAATTTTTCAAAACAAAGTCTAAAATAAAATAAATATTTTTATCATTTTTTAATTCAAAATTTAAAACACAAAATTAAAGCGATAAAGCTTTAAGAATCCCTTAAATGTTTCACAACTGATATAGAATTTTAACTCTAACTAATTAATTATCAAAAGTATTTGATTTATTATATCTTTTCTTATTAATTACAACCACTTTTACTAATTTTATAAGTCAACTAAAAGCGACAATATAACAAGCTAAAATGGAGTAAGGGTCTTCCTATAAAAAGAAGTATAATAATCATTTTTAACTAATGATTAGGTGCACTAATTATAAAAATTATAACCGCTATTATGACAATTACAATTAACATAATTTTGAGATAAAAAGACAATAACAAGTCAAAATTAATATATTTTAAAGGAGTAAATTATTATGTTAATTTCGGCAACACTTCGTCTTATGAAATATCTAGAATCGACAATATAATACGTCATATTGTAGTAAAAGATATTCCACAAAATTAAGCATTTTTTCATTATTATTAATATTAATTATGCAACACAATTAAATTATGTAAAGAAAACATGACTTAATTTATGTAAAAATTGGTTGTATAACAACACTAACAATAATTATTAAAAACATAAAAATATAATTTATTCCATACAAATATAAAAATTACAAGCCAGATATAGAGTTAAAATTCATACTAGACTACTATACATACAAGATCATCTCTTTATCTTACCAAAGTTTCTACACTAATTTAAACACTATTTTATTATTTGAAGTGGGGTCGAGGGAGTGCTATAGTAGCATTCCTCCCTAAAGGGGAGGCTACTGAGTAGGACGCTTACTAGGAGAAGGAAAGGCCAAAAGGCCACAGAATGATGTGTGAATCAAAGGAAATGAGAGGTTATTTATAGATATTATTTTATTATTTTTTTGTAATGTCATGTTGATGATGTGTGAATCAAAGGAAATGAGAGGTTATTTATAGATATTATTTTATTATTTTTTTGTAATGTCATGTTGATGCAGCGTTGATGTAGGCACTAATTGCATTTATTGTCCATTTTTATTGCTTTTGCGCTATTTTGCTTCATTTTCCTCCAAATTTTGAATATAAAATTTAAAAACACCCTAAAATTAATTATTTTACAAACAAATATTTACAATAATATTAAAATATTTATTTTACAATAAAATACAAAAAAATACTTGCGAACTTTTAAAATTTCAGTCTCTGTTGGTTTGACACATATATAATTTTTAAGATTTGAAAATATTTTTAAAAATTACTAAAAATATTATAAAACATATTTACACACTCAAAACACACTATAAAGCATAGTAAGACTCAAAATAAAATTACATAACATTATTTTTATGGTTTTGATTATTTACAAACTAAACACTTATTTTAACTCACTAAAACAACTTTAAAAATTACAAAAAAATATTATTAAATATAAAACATACTAAAAAAAATATTTTTATACACATTTACATACTGAGACAAAAAAATACCGATTAACACAAAAACACTATTAATTATAAGATTTAATAAGGAATAAAAACATAAATAAATAATTTAACATTAGAAAATTACATTTTTACGGTCTCATCAAGAATAAAATTATTTCTAATTAATTAGTAGACATAGGAATATAATTTACTAGTTGACGTAGGATATTTTCAAATGACTACTAGAAGGGGCTTTTGGAGAGTTTAAGAGGTTTCGGCTATTATTTAACTAGACAACACAATTAAGGCTACTAATAGATGCTTAGTGACATGTTTAGGTGAAATTCAATCTCTAGAGTGTTTTATTTTATTTTATTACTTTCATTTAGTTTATTTAAATTTTATTAATTTAGTTTTTAGTTTTTATTCTTATTTTTAATCAATTATTCAAATAATCATAGAGCTAATCCAATTTCAGTAATTAATGAAAATTAAAAACAATCTTCGTAACAACGATATACGTACTTTTGGTATACTTTATTATTTGTATTGTTTCCGTGCACTTTTAGATCCAACCAAACAAATAGATTAAAATGAAAATTTCAAATTTTCTAACCCTAAACATTTTTTTATTTTTCGAAAAAGAGACTTCCAATGTGATTAGCGTGAGAGTCATATAAAACAAATATGGGGAAAAATTTTTACAAGAACACATGCGAGATTTATGTCAATGATGGTGCAACACTCCCCAATTGAACTAATTAATTTGATGTACTTGTTCCTTAAAAAAAAAAAAAGAAAAAAAAAACCTAATAATTTCATAAACTTCATGCTCTCGTAATTTTTACAATAATTCTCATTTTGTCAATCAAAAGTAATACAATCATAATTTTTTATTCTTACATTTTCTCAATGCCTAAGTAACCGTACAACAAAACAATCGCATCTATTTTTTTCAGCAAAATAAAAATTTTTAGCATGCTATCAGTCCTAGTTTTGTACATCTATACCTCTTAACTTTTTTTGAGAATAGACATTTCTGCTAAACTTTAACCATTTTGGACACTGTCATAACATTGACAGGAGTAATTCAGTATCGATACAATTTTTACGCTGCAATTAATCAACGAAATTAATAATTGTCAACTGAAGATATGGAGACTCGTTGAAAAAGAAAGAGAGAAAAATAAAACTAAGTAGACAATGTTTATAGTTTTAAAATGTATAGTATATAGCATATCATGGAAAATTAAGTACTATCTTATGAAAAATTGAGAACAAAAACCTTAAAATAGCCCCACTTCTTTCTCTTCTATATCTCTCACATTCCTTCCTTATCAACACCACTAACGACTGGGAAATACAATATTAACCTAATAATACTATATTAACCTGTAAATACAAAAATTATCGACGACGGACTGCCGCAACCAAAAAATATAGTATTACTATAGTAATAGTGTATTAACGTGTAAATACAAAAATTCACCGCTACTTCATCAGACTGCTAGCGGTCAAAAAATATAGTATTAACTTAGGAATACTATATTTCCATGTAACTACAAAAATTCACCAACAACTTCACTGGACCGTCGGCAACCAGAAGTACAATATTAACCTAGTAATACTATATTACCGTGTAAATGCAAAAATTTACCGACGCTTCGTTAGACCGTCAACAGTTGAAAATTACAATATTAACCTAGTAATACTATATTTTCATGTAAATATAAAATTCCTTAGCAATTTCAAAGACTGCTGGCAGCCGAGAAATATAGTATTAACTTGTAAATACTATATTAACGTGTAAATACAAAAATTTACTAACGACTTTGCCAAACGACCAATAGTCAAAAAATACAGTATTATCCTGTAAATACTATATTTAGTTGTACATACAAAAATTTACTGAAAACATTGTTGAACATCACGGGCACCAATGACATTGCCCTTGGCCACCAAAAGGGCTTTATGACACTCCAAATTGCCATCGACCTGAAGTTTTAGCTTGTAAACCGATTTACATCCAATGACGATATAATTTGTTGGAAGAGGAACCAGAGCCCTAGTTTTATATCATTGTAGAGCATCAAATTCCAACTGCATTGCCTGCTTGGCAGCAGGATTTGTCACAGCCTGCTTATAAGCGGTAGGCTCGGGACCAAGATCTTTATTAAGCAAAGTACTCAGAAGCACCTAGGGCTTAAAAATTCCTTTTTTAGCACGAGTTTGCAAGGGATGAACATTAGAAGAGGAGACATTACGATGTACTGCGGTACCAGGACCTTAGGGTTGAGTCACAGCCAGCTCATATGGATCCAAAGCGGGAGAATTAGAAGCAGGAGATATTGTAGAAGGGGAAAAGGATAAAATGGGATTAGAGGGAGAAGGAGATGGAGACAGAGATGATGGGGACAGTGGAGTGGAGGGCGTTGAATTGGAAGGAATAGAGGAAGGAGGAGAGTAAGCTAAAGGAGGGCAAAAGGGTACAGGAGGAGCCGTTGGGAAAATGGGGTTGGTATACAAGACAGGTTTGGTGGTCGGGTGGAATGAGAAGTAGGATATCATGTTCATTGAAGACAATGTGACGGGAGATATATACATGACCATTGGAGGGATCAAAGCAAAGATATCCTTTGTGATGGCTACTGTAGCCGAGGAAAATGCAATAAGCAGAATGTGGTTGGAGTTTGTTGGAGAGAGGCTTAAAAAGGCAAGGAAAGACCAACTTCAACCACATGGCAATTTTTTTGCAACCATTTTGTTCAGGAGTTGGAGTGCAAAAAAGTTGATGATGAATTCCATGAGTTAAAAGAAATTTAGACACAGTTTGGTATTCACCACCCCAATCTGTTTGCATAGATTTTATTTTACTATCAAATTGAGTTGTTACGAGGGCTTAAATTGTAAAAGGTGGGAAACACTTCATCTTTAGATTTGAGCAAATAAATCCAAGCAAAATGTGAACAATCATCAATAAACAGTACAAAGTATCTTGCTCCAGTTACAGATTGAACTGAAGCAGGACCCCAAAGATCAGAATGCACTAAATTAAATGGAGCAAGAGCACGAGACGCAGATAGAGAAAACGGTAGGCTGATTCTCTGCAAGTTGACAAGTGGTACAAAACAGATTTTGTAAGCCTGTAATTGGCTGTCATTATAAAGATTTAAGACCCTATTTACTGGAAGAGCTGATTGCCCAAGACGGTTATGCCATAGCGTGGACTTTCAGGATGAAGCATGGAAGACACGAGGAGACAAGGAAGGAGTGGCACAAGTAATGAAGCTGACAGGTTCGACCTTGTATTAACCATTACTGAGGTAGCCCCGTAGAAGAAGACGATTGGTGGCCTGATCTTTGACAAGGGAGTGGTTAGGATAAAATTCGACAAAGGCACCATTGTCAGGGAAGAGTTTAGAGCCACTAAGAAGGTTATTTGACAATTTAGAAGCCTGAAAAACTGAGTTTAATTTTAAAGAAGAAGAGAGAGAAGGGATAGAGGTGGAGCCAACATGAGAGATGGGTAGTGACTTAGTGACTTACTATTACCTACCATAACCTGATCCGAGCCAGTGAAAGGACCCGGGTACTGATGCAAGGACAGATCTGGTGTAAAGTGGGGCGTAGCACCAGAGTCCATGTACCAACCAGAAAAAGGAGAAATAGAGGAGCTCGTAGTATGAGAGGCAGCCAAGAAAGGATCTACGAAACCACAGGAAGGAGATGGATTGAAGGGAGCCTGGGCTGAGTGAAGCGCCGTATTGAGATTCTTCGGAGATGTCTGAGTAGGGGACAGCATTGACATTCGCAGTTGGTAGTTTAAGTTGGTCCGATAATAACATACATTTGTTGTGCGGACCATTTTTCCACATATTTGACATTAGGAAGGCACGCCAGGAAGATATTTTGGTTTCCACTGACGTTAGAAATGAGATGCTTGAGGCTTACCCAATATTCCGGCCTGAGTATTGGGAAAGGGAGAAAAATAAGTTTTAGGTGTGGAGATTGTAGAGAAGGTAGCTGAGCTGTTGTTGGGCTTGTGAGAGCTGTGTTTGGCAAGATTAGCTTGACGAGGGTCTAGTTGCAGAGCAGTGGATTGTTTTTCGATGCGGAAATCATAACTCAAGAATATACTGTGAACTTCTTCAATAGAGGGTCCATCGGGTCGAGAACAAATGGATGAGTAAAAAGCATTATACTCAGGTCCCAAGCATTAAACAAATAAATCAAATGGCCACTTCTAGACACAGGATCACCAATATAGGGCATACCCGTCAGATTGTTCTTCTTCAGAGATTGGAGTTGAGCGCGGAGCTCTGTGATGCGGCCAAGAGAAGCTGATGTGTAAAGTTCTTTAAGCGCTGCCCAAATCTCAGTTGCAGTAGAATAGTTAACAATCTGGGTCATCATCCCTTCGGTGAGAGAAGCATAGATCCAACTCATCAAGAGCCTATTATAGCGTTGCCAAGTTGTATAATCAGGATTGGGCTCAAGAACTTGCGGACCCAGAAACCTTGGTGGACAAGGTCATGTACCATCACGGTACTCTTCTAGACCATGAGCAATAACTATGTTCAGCAGCTTATTTCTCCATAGAAGAATATTTTTATCATCCAGGCGACCAGTGATTGGCTGATTTAGAGAAGGAAAAGCTGCAACATTGGGTATTTCAGGTTGAGTTGATAAGGCGTTTGGCTGAGGGAAATTTTGAGTCTGAATTTGGGGATTTGAGGCAAAGGGATATTGGAAATTTGGGTGAGGTTCGGAGAAACGCCCAACTAAGAGAAAGGACCAAATTTGGTTGTACTTACTGATCTCACCTTGTCAACGTACGGGGAAAGAACACATACCTATGTGTGCAACAAAGGAAAACCCTAACCCACTAATACACGTAGACTCACACAATTGGTCAAAGGCAGAACCAATATGAGAAAGACATTTATAAATATCTGAAAATTGTATCGGATATATATAGTTTAATATATTGTCTAACATCTTACTCGTAAGGTGTAGCACTTGATTCTTGAACTTCACTCCAAATGGGGCAACAGGTACTAATTTCCTGTCCTCTCTCTGGTGCAGCAGCTCTTCTCCGTCGATTAGCAAAGCGCAGTTCCATGGTCGTCTGTTCCATCTCTACCACATCATCGCATTTGTCGATCTCCACGGTGGCTTGATCGGAGCTTTAGCGATGAGATCGACAAGTCGCAACCCACACACCGACGAAGACGAGATTGACAACTCGAATCCGATCTCCCACTAATTCGTAATCTCCCTGATCGCAATCTCCAATCTCCGTGATGACCTTCCATAATGAGTCGGCAACGATCCACAACGAAGATTGGAAATGATGATCTGTCATGCATCGGAGAAGATCTACTAGAGTCAGAGAAGAGGACAGAGGGACGAGAGCGAGGAAGAGAAGGAAAAAAAAAATCAGATCTAATTTAGGGGCATTCTTGGGTTTTTGGTTGCTTTACAATTCTCATATACGTTTAAGTATGTTATTTATTTTACTTTTTTTTTTTTAAACTTCTCACATAATTTACAATCAACCAACAAAATATGTTATTTTCAACAATTTCTCTCGTTGAAATGGGTTTTGTTAAATCCAAAAAAGAGGAATTTTTATGAATGATCTTTTAAAGTTTACATTTTATAAATGTCATATGTGAGTGTGTAAACTTAAAAAAGTATTATAAGTAATAGTGTAATATAATTTTATTTTTTAAATATGATATGAATAAACACAATATTTAAAAGAGTGACATTTTATGTAATTTTTTCCCAAAAAAACTCTTCAAAAAAAGCTAAAAGAAAGGGCAGAAAACTATTTTGGCTCATCTCTGTAAAAGTCAGGGCCTACTTGGTATAGCTTTTGCTTGTGTTTTTAAACAGTTAAAAAAAACAAAAGCTATAGTTTTTGGAGACTTTTTTGAAACCGTATTTTTAAAAGTGTTTAAATGGGTCAAAATAGGTTTAAATTTTTTTAACAAGTAACAAAAATGCTATATTAAAGTTTGAAATGTATTATTGACACTCTGATACAAATTTTAAAGTCTATATTACAAGTGTTTTTTTAAGAAGTCATATTTTATTATTTTAACTAAAAACACTTTTGGAGAGTCAAAGCGCTACTAAGACACCATCTAAACACTTCTAAAAACAACTTTAAGACTCAAAGTTGCTAAAGAAAACTTGTAAAAGGCCCTTCCAATTAGATCCTTAAACAAAGACACTACTAAGGAACACCACGTATTAGTACTCCCATTGGACACAACAATTCCTTGTTTTTTTTTTTTTTGAGTTATTTACCTTTTTATTCTTTGTATTTTAAGTTTTTTCAAAAGTATACATTAGGTTTTTGATCTCATCAAATATACATCTTTAGATTAGATTTTATACACAAATTTCTATCTTTTCTTAGTCAATACTCAATTTGACTTAAAAATATCCAAATGCCTTGGAATAGAATAAAAAAACTAAAAGAAAAACTTTAAAATATTGAACCAAAAAAATTAACCAAACAAGAGAGAGAGAGAGAATGACGCTTCAACTCCCTGACCCCTCGTTTCGCCAACGATAGCCTCACAAGTCATAGCCGTTTGTTCCCCAACAGCTCTTTTGTCACCATTCACTATCGGCTCATTTTGAAGGCTTTATACTTCATGTTTGAGCCTATTATTTTGTGTTGAGATTTAAAAAACCTATGATTTTGCAAACTTCGGACATTGAAATCTTCTAGTTTCATAATAGTTGAATTGACTCGAACTTCATGAGCCCCGATCAGTTTCAAACTTTTTGACAATTTTACTTGAGTCAAGAACGACAAGAAAATAAAGGAAAAGATAAAAAAAAAGAAAAGGAAAGGAAAGGAAAGGAGCAGATCATCCTGTATCAATTTCAAACCTTGTTGACTATATTACGAGAATCAATCGAAAAAGTTAAACAAAGAAAAGGAGTCGATGAAACCTTAATGAATTGCTTATGCTCAAAACGAAGAAAAAAAGGAAAATAGTAAAACTAAAAAAAATGAAACAAAGAAAAAGAGCAGAAGATTCTCTTAAGCCCATGATCCACCATGATGACCACTCATAAACAATCTGTGACAACACGCCTGTAGATGATCTGCGACTCTTCAACAATTTCATGACACCTTGTCAAGATACAATAATATCTCTTCGGGATTTATCTCTATTCATACTAGGAGGGAAAAGGCACATATCTCTCTTTGGGGAGAGGTGCTCCAGCTGCCTTGGGACGCCTTGTGGGACAACACTTGGGACCATGCTGCCTTGCTTCAAGGAGGCCTAGGCATAGAAATAGAGTCTTGATGAGGGGATTTGATGGGTGTATGGCTCTCCACCTTCCTTGGCACATGTTATGTTAAGCGAGCCACCTATGGGCAGCACAAGTGTATGGGCAACCACAAGGGTGCCATGTCAAGATGTTTTGTTGATGGTATTGACATGGGCCGATACTATGCAGGCCTAATGACCAAGAGGCTGGCATATGTGCTTGTGGTCCACATACAGTTTCTCACACGCAATGTATATGGCAAGGCAAGTTAGGGCCAAGTGATGCAACGCAGGCACCCCACTAGCCCAATATAAGTTGGTTAAGGCTCCGCTATACTCATAGGACTCGATGGTTAGTGGAACACAAAAAGGGATGACACATTTAAGCAAGCGGCCTAATGTATGGCGGCAAAGTCGGATAAGAGTTGCTTAGGCAGTAGGCTCACGGGTTTGGGGTGTGTCGGCCTAAGGACATTGCCTAGGGGCTTGGGGAACCTTAGGGCCCTGGCACACAAGATTTGCACCTACAATTGAAAAGGATGGAATAGATGACATGCCAATTGGTCTTGAGCCACGAAGTCATAGGTGCTGCTTAGAGGCGAATGCTCTTGGAAAGACTGCAGGCCTAGGTGGGCGAGTGTTTGAGGTACATGGCCTTTATACATGGAAGCAACCATGATGCTTGTATGTAAGATCGATGCTGATTGAAGTTCATGGGCATGAAACAAGATGCTTGCATGCAAGAGTGCATAAGCCTTCTAGAAGGCTTAAGTATGGACTGTTGTAATTAATATTAGAGCCTGATTACTTAAGACGGATGATAAGTGCGAGCAAAGAGTGCTTATCAATTGGAACTTTGAGGGAAGTTTCTAAGAACTGCATCAATCAGAGGCATATTATGATGCAAGAGGGCACGATTTAGAGGCAGACACCAGAAAACTTCAAAAGGCAACAATGGTTGATACTTGGCTCAATAGTGGTTTAGCACAGACACCAGGCTTTACTCGACAGAAAGGATGCATACAGAGCTGGTGTGTGCATGTTGGCTTATTGATGGGTGTTAGCAAGAGTGAATGTGTTGGCCCATCCACATATGATCTTATGGTTTAGATAATCCTTATGCAATGGCACCATGGGAACGAGCCAGTGGGAATACTACGTTGTATAGAAAGCTACGATGGTCTAAAAGACATCCTCATTGAGGGTTTAAGAAAGATGGTATGGATTGAGACACTAGCCTGAAAGGGCCATCTTGATTGTTGCATAATTTGTTGACTTTTGCTCATGGGAATGCTAGAGGGCCTAAGCAATAGATTGCATCAAGGAGAAAGATACTCATCATAAAGCACAAAAGAGCAAAAGGGCTTAGCATCTACAAGATAACTTTGGCCAAGAGAGCCATGATTTGAAATTGTCCAAGAGTGTCAATTGTGTTATGATTGCCACAAAGGGTGCATGGGCAGGCTCAATAAAAGTCCAAAGAGGACTTTGCCATTGGTTTGGCATCTTACGAAGGTTTACGACATTCCACACAACTGCGAGATGTTGTGTATGAACAAGACTAATAGTTGTAGATAGTTGAGAATGCTACATGGTAGTAGTTTCCTTTCTAGTCACGTCCATATAGGGCATAGTCCTTACTCATGGGGGCTCAATGTATGGGTTACTTGAAGCTGGGTTTGTCAAGTCCAAGTAACAAGTTGGTTGGTCTTGTTGTCGAGGACTTCGACAAAGGAAAAGTGATAGGAGGGAACATTTTTGCACACTGATCACACTTGAGAGTGGATCATCAAGACACGTCAAATACCAAATCAAGAGAAAATTGTTGCTTAGGGTGAAGGTCGTAAAGACTCAGGTATAGAGAAGCATACTTGAAGATGAATAGCTTGCTTAGGGTGAAGGTTGTGAAGACTAAGGTACAAGACAAGCTTGTTTTGAAGTGGAAAGGACGAGGTGTTGTTTTATTAAAGCAGTTAGCTTGTGAGCTTCGCAAAAAATGGCACACCTTAAGATTGCATTAAGATATGGTTCCCAATAGATAGAGTGAGGGAGCCACTTGAGTACTATTTCCAAGAAGATTAAGACAACAAGAAAAATTTGGTAGTTACCAAAGGGGTTGATTTAAGATCATAGCAATGAAAGAACTGTCCTGTCAATAAGGGCATTAACTCAATGGAATTGGGGAGGTTGTTAGGATGCGATGATATCTTCTCACGATTTTGATGTCTCCTTATGCCAAAAGGGAAAAAGCTTAAAAGTCTCTTTAGAGGGAGGTGCTCAGACTACCCTTAGGGCGCCTTGTGGGACAACACTTGGGCCCATATTTGCCTTGCCTCTAGGATGCCTACGGCATGGAAATGCGGTCTTAGTGAGGGGATTCTATGGGTGTATAGCTCTCTACCCTCCTCGATACATGTTATGGTAAGTGAGCCACCTGTGGGCCAAGAATGTCCATGGAGCACGACCATATCTCCACAAGTCAAGATATCTTATGGATAGTATCGATAGGGGCAGATATTACATGGTCCAAACATTTAAGAGGCTGGTGTATGTGCAATACAGGCACCTAGGAGGCCCAAATGATTTGGTTAAGGTTTGGCCATACTCAAGGGACTCGATGGTTAGCAAGACACAAATGGAACAATGAAGGTTAAGCAGGTAGCCTAGTGTTGGGTTGTAGAGTTAAAGAAGTGTTGCTTGGGCAGCATGCTGACAAGTTTAGAGCGTGTCGGCCTAGGGACATAGCCTAGGGGCTTGGGGAATCCTTTGGGCCTTGGTGCACAAAAGTTACACCTATGATCGGGGCATATTGAATAGATGATATGTTGATTGGTCTTGAGCCACAAAGTCACAGGTGCTACCAAGAGGCAGACACTCTTTGGCTAGCAGCCGTGTGGAAGACATCAAGGAAAGACCTATAGGCCTATTGGTGAGCAAGTGTTTGAGGTGCAAGGCCTCAGCACGTGGAAGTAACCATGATGCTTATATGCGAGAATTGGTGGTGATCAAAGTTCATAGGCATGAAATGAGATTACATGCATGCAAAAGCACATGAGCCTGCTGGAAGGCCTTATTGTTAGGAAGGCTAGCCTTAACTTAAGGAGTTTTAGTGTCGCACCATCATATTTTGCATATTAAAAATCCCTGACCATAACACACCTCTATACCTCTTCAACGATCTCACAATGTTCACTCTTTCCTTCATATGGTCCACAATGAAGCCACTCGAGCAACAACATCACAGCATTTACATGCCCAAGAACCTAGAGTTCTCGAGACGTTCCCATCGATGTACTTGCTAGAATAGTTCAAAGGTGGGCTGAGACAAGGGTGGCTGCAAGGGTAGGCCATATGGCCCTTGAAGAGGTTGGGTAACTTGGGTTAGGGAACCTAGATTTTTTTCATTGATTTATTTATTATTTTATTTAAAAGTGTTTTAGGCATTTTAATATCATAATTGAGCATTAACCTTGAAAAATTTTGGATTTATGTATTAAAAATAATTTAAAGGTATGCATTTTGTAGGTTATACATTCTAAATAAACCTAAAAATTAGGTATAAAAAGGTAAAAAACCATTTTGTTTTTCTTCCTTAATGGCGTATGGATAGCTACTAGACAAGTGATATTGCTTGATCCATACCTTGTCGATCTATTTTGGTGACTGGTACTTGAACTATTTCTAAGTTACATTTGAATATATATATTTTTTAGAGATTGTTGATAAGAAAAAGTGAAATTATATTTGAATATGTTTATGAAAATGAGCATTAAGCTATATGCCTTAGAATGCAATTTCGAAATTATTTTCATTTTTGTTCCTAAAAGGCATGCAAAATCGTTTTCTAAAATTTTTTTAAAAACACTACAAAATTCTTATCTATCCTCAGTTTTGCCTATGGAATTTAATCTCAACTTTGCCCATCTTTCTAGCTTACTTGAAACATCGTAATTTTATATAGTTTGAAAGTGCAGCTCTAAGCTTTTAGTGGAGTAACGTTAGAGTTGATAATTAGAAAATATGTATTTAGGATATTGTATTTTATAATTATAGGGCTTGAACTGTATATGTCCATCGGGTCCCCTTTGCTAGCTCATAATAAATCCTGTAACGATACAGCATACTTTTTCTACATATTAGTGACTTATGTTAAATTATTAAATTGACTGAAATTCGATAAGATTGGATGTAATAATTTATGTTAGTTTATCGGTTGAATTAATTTTGTAAATTGATTCAAGATAAACATGTTGAACTATTTGGATAATATTTTATTTTCTGTTAGGTCATTTGAATTAAAACTGAGGCACTATCAAGAATCTCATATGGAAAATAAGATATTCTCACGGATCTAAATCACTGCAAGTTCGACAGGTTGATGAGTTAGTTTGGCTTGTTGATGAAGTAAGTTTGACAAGTTGATCAGGAGATTGGCCTGCCGACCATGTGATAATCTATATACATATTTTAGACGCATTCTTCATCAAAAGTTGATCCAGATTTGAATTTTGAGGCCTTATCTGATATGGATTAACCCTAAATTCGACCACTATAAATAGAGGGTGAGTTTTTTCAATTATTAGATCAGTTGAGAGGCGTAAAGTGAGTACTCTAGTTGGAGAAACTCTGAAACTTTTTGAGAGCTATTGTTCAATATCATGAACCTTAGCTCTACGTCTTCTCAAGTGGTTGGAAGGAGAGTCATTGGAGGAAGAGCTGTACGACATGTGACCACCCACACTTCAATCGTGGATAGAAATAGCAAAGAAGACCAGTTGGTTGAAGCTCTTCTAGAACATTCTTCTCTACACAGATTCGAGCCCACTTCGATATGCAAAGGTGATTACTAAAATTTGTCGTTAATTTTTGTACTTAGCATGTCAAACTTGTGTTTTAGAAAACACTTTGATTTAAAAATTTTTAAAATTCCGTTGTGTACTGTTTTCTAACAATTGGTATTAGAGACTGGTTTTTTCATAAATTTACAAGTTTATGATCATGTTATATACACGAGTTATGTGATCATATTCTCTCCTATACTTTAATTTAATTTTTTAGAGAGTTGGCACTCTAGGGTTTCTATATAATTAAATGTTGTCGTGAAATTATATGGTGAATATTTATTAATTAATTAGAGTTGATTTAATTTTTATATAATTATTAATTAATCAATTAATTTGTGCCGGCTATGATTCTTTAGAGGCTAGAATGTGTATATAAGTTTTTCATATAATTAGATAGTGGTCTATCATCACCGTCTAGGAATTATTATTTTAATTTTAAATTTGTAAAATTTTGTAATTAAATAATCATTCGAAGTAAAGATGGATCTTGAAGATGGAGATAATAGCAGTTCCAATGTTTTTTGTGAGTTACTAAAATTTTTTTATACTTTTAAATTGTTGGAAAAAAAAGGTTGAAAAACTACTTAAAAACTAATTTTTAGAAAAAAAATGTGAATTTAGCTCAGTCGGCAAGTCGAAGAACTTGAAGAAGTTGAAGTGCTTTTTCTATGGGAAAGTTGAGCACATTAAGAAGAATTGCAATGATTTCCTTTCTCAAGGAGGTAAGTGTAAACTTATGGTTATTAAAACTTGTTTAGTTGAGGAATCAAGTGAAACTTGGGTCATAGATTTAAGGAAACGAGAAGTTTTCTACATGAGCACTTCACACTTCGGATAGACGATGGATTCTTGTGCTGGCTGAAGCAGTGGGAGACGTTTATCTTTACATTTATAATTATAGGACTTTGGTTTTGAGAGATTGTTTTTATGTTCCTAAACTTAAAAGAAATTTAATATCTGTCACTTGTTTATTTAAAGAATTTTATTCAGTCTCTTTAAATAATAAATTTGTGATTCGTAAAAATAAAGCTTTTATCTATAGTGGATTGATGCAAAGCAACTTATTTTTTATCAAACCTAAGATGGACTCATTATTGAACATTGAGGTTGATGATAACTCTAAAAGACTTAAGATTTCTCACTCTAATAAGACTTATCTTTGGCATTTGTGGATTCAAAGGTTGTTAAGGGGTGGACCTTTAAATCAGTTAGAAATGGAATCTATACCACAACATGAATCTTGTTTGGAGGGCAAAAAGACCAAAAGATCATTTGGGTCTAAGGGCAGTAGGGCCAAAAGGGTTCTAGAACTTGTGCATAATGCTGTTTGTGGTCCCATGAACATCAAGGCACGTGGAAAGTATGAGTACTTCGTTTCTTTTATCGATGATTACTCAAGATATAGGTATGTCTACCTAATGCATCATAAAAATGAAACTTTTAACAAGTTCATGGAGTTTCAGTCTGAAGCAAAAAAACAATTAGGTAAACCTATAAAAGCACTTCGATCCAATTGAGGTGGTGAATACCTCTCTGATGAGTTCTTAGAACACTTATTAAAGAATAGAATTTTATCCCATTTGACTGCATTGGGCACTTTGTAGCAAAATGGCGTAGCTAAGAGAAGGAATAAGACCTTGTTGAACATGGTTAGGTCCATGATGAGTTATTTGACATTACCTTTATCCTTTTAGGGATATGCATTATAAACTGCATGTTATTTTTCAAATAATGTACCTTCAAAATCGGTTCTTAAAACTTCTCATAAGTTGTGGATGGGTAGGAAGACATCCTTAAACCATATTCGCATATAGGGATGCCTGACTCATGTCTTATACATGGAAGCGAATAAGTTGGAAGCATGTTCATAAGTTTGTGTGTTTGTAGGATATCTAAAAAGGACTAAAGGGGGTTATCTCTATAACCCAAAAGAGAATAAAGTCATGCCTTCAACTAATGCAACATTCCTTGAGGAAAGTTACATGAACGAATTTAAGCCTCAGAGTGAAATGGTACTCGAGGAGTTGGCAAGTGATTCAATCACTTCAGAGGTTCCTATAGAAATCAATCCAATCAATGTAGAAAAATCAACTGAATAATAACATAAAGGGCTTTTGTGGAGTAGAAGGATCGAGCGTCAACCCAAGAGGTATATTTTCAATGGTGAAGCCTACTTGGCTGAACCGGTTTAATGACAGGGATTCTTACACTTATATAGAGGCTATGGAGGATGTTAATTCAAAACTCTAGACAAAAACCATAAACACTAAGATGAAGTCTATGAAGACTAATTGAGTCTAGGAAATTGTAGATCTTCCCAAAGGGGTAAAACTCATAGGATGTAAGTGGATCTATAAGAGAAAGAGAGGAGCAGATAGAAAAATGGAAACCTAAAGGCTAGACTGGTAACTAAGGGATACATGCAAAAGGAAGAAATCGATTACGAGGAAACCTTTTCACCTGTAGCTATGCTTAAGTCCATCTATATTCTGTTATCCATCATTATTGCTCTCGACTATGAGATTTGGCAAAAGAATGTCAAGACGACCTTTCTAAATAGTTATCTTGATGAGTCCATCTATATGGTAGAGCCAGACAGTTTCAAAGCTAAGGGTCAAGAGGGTAAGGTCCATAAGCTGCTAAAATTAATATGTGGACTTAAGTAGGCTTCCTGTTCTTGGAACATAAGATTTAATCAAGTGATCAAGAATTATGGGTTCGAAACAAAGTGGACAAACCATGTGTTTCCAAACACATTAAGTATGATAGGTGGTTTTTCTACTGCTCTATATAGATGACATTCTGATAATTGGCAATGACATTGGGGCATTGTTATTGGTCAAATTTTGGTTAACCAAGCAATTTGACATAAAAAACTTAGGTAAAGCTAATTATGTTCTCGGTATCCAGATCTTTCTAGATAGGAAGAACAAAATAATAGCTTTATCATAAGCTGCATATATAGATAAATTTCTTGACAAATATGCAATGCAGAATTCCAAGAAAGGTGGGTAACCATCTAGGTTTAGAATTACACTTTCTAAGAAATACTCACCAAAGTCTAGTGAATGAAGAGAATACATGAAGAAGGTACTTATGCTTTAGCAGTGGGTAGTCTCATGTATACTACGCTTTGCATATAACAGGACATTTATTAAGCGGTCAAGACAGTAAGTTGATTTCAGTCGAATCTAGGACCAAACCACTAGGTTGCAGTCAAGCATATTTTCAAGTACCTGAGAAAGACTCGGGGATATATGCTCGTGTATTTGGGTTAGGATCTAACACTTATATGATACATTAATTTGGATTTTCAATCCTATCTGGATTCAAAAAGATTAACTTTTGTTTCTGTGTTTACTTCGGGCAACGGTGCCATTGTTTAGAGAAGTTTTAAGCAAGATTGCATTTCAAATTCAACAATGGAGGCCGAGAATATGGCAAGTAGTGATGCTTCAAAAGAAGCAGTGTCACTTCACAAGTTCCTTAGGGATCTTGAGGTAGTTCATGGTATAGATAAGGTGGTATCATTGCATTGTGATTAACACTGCAGCAATAGCTAATTCTAAGGAACAAAGATTTCACAAGAAGAGTAAGACTATTCATCAAAGTATCACGTGATAACATTGCGGCAATAGCTAATTTTGAGGACAATTTAGTTGATCTATTCATGAAAACACTAATTGTGAGAGTTTTTGAGAGGGATGTGGAGGCTACAAGGATGCAAGATATGTCATATTTACTCATTTAGTGCAAGGGGGAGATTGTTAGGCATGATGCTCTAAGAAGTAAAATGTTGTAACATATTTTGGAGACATTTTTCAATAAAGAGTTTATTTATTATTCATATGCTAAATGTTGCCCTCTTTATATTCATACATGTTGAATGTATGATGAGCAAACAAAAGTCTGAGACTATCAGTCTAAACCTTTAAGAATGGTGCATATGATAGACAAATTATGTAGAAGATATGAATCTTAAATGTGATGGTCTAAATCATAAGATTTGCAACCACGAAAATAAAGTTAGGCATTTTATTCATGCTTAGATTGTTATGTTGTCTACATCCCTAATGAGAAATGGCTTGTCTTGGTCATTAGAGTGAGACTTCACGAGTAGAAACATTAATGCATTGTCATAAGTGACGATGTATTGGATCAGGGATATAAAAGTTGAATTGCTTTCGTTAATAATTCTATTTTTGCAAATCAATTCACTTTAGACATTCATATATGTTGTATCTTAATCCTAAAATGACTAATGAGCCCGTATTCTTGACTTATGTCTTTTGATGTATCAAAGAGTGACATCCTGACTTAATGATGGTATGCACACTAGTACGTTGGAGACATGACTCTTGATTCACATAGACTCATCATTCATAGATATGGACTCCATAGCTCTTTTTGTAGAGTTAATGATATTCTCTTATGTGTGTTCTTTTGTAATTTGAACAATGCAGCACTTAACCATTTGAATACATAGCTGTAACCAAGTGGTATACTATCTATGGATAGTAAGTATTACAATGATGTGATAATAGAATATAAGATAAAAATAATTAGGAAGGTAAAATGAAATTTATCCTTAAGCCGATTATGAATATTCTATAGGGATGTGACACATTATGATATGTCATGGCGTTAGCTTATTGAAGCTCCCTAATTTTATATAGTTCAAGAGTGTAGCTTTAAGCTTTTAGTGGAGTAGCATTAGAGTTGATAATTATAAAATATGTATCTGGAATATTCTATTTTATAATTATAGGAGCTTGAACTATATATGTCCATCGGGTTCCCTTTGCTAGCTCATAATAAATCTTATAGCTATACTGCATGCTTTTCCTATATATTAGTGACTTATGTTAAATTATTAGATTGACTAAAATTCGATAAGATTGGATTTAATAGTTTATGTCAGTTTATCCGTTGAATTAATTTTGTAAATTGATTCAAGATATGAATTTTGAATTATTTGGATAATATTTTATTTTCTATAAAATTATTCATATATGACTGTTTTGATTAGATAATTTTTCTATTAGGTTATTTGAATTAAAACTGAGGCTCTATATAAGAATCTCGTGTGGAAAATACGATATTCTCGCGGATCTAGATTATCACAAGTTCAGTAGGCCGATAAGTTAGTTTAGCCTGCTAATGAAGTAAGTTTGGCAGGTCGATTAGCAGATCGGCTTGCCGACCGAGTGATAATCTATATACGTGTTTTAGGCGCTTTTTCATCAAAAGTTAATCCAGATTCAAATTTTAAGGCCTTATCTGATACGGATTAACCCTAAATTCAACCACTATAAATAGGGGTGAGTTTTCTCAATTATTTAGATTAGTTGAGAAGCGTAAAGTGAGTACTCTAGTTTGAGAAACTCTAAAACTCTGTGAGAGCTATTGTTTAACATCATGAACCTTAGCTCTAGGGCTTCCTAAGTGGTTAGAAGGAGAGTCACCAGAGGTAGAGCTATATGGCGTATGACCACCTACACTCTAATCATAGATAGAGAATGGCAAAGAAGACCAGTTAGTTGAAGCTCTTCTAGAATGTTCTTCTCTACACAGATTCAAGCCCACTTTGGTATGCAAAAGCGGTTAGTAAAATCTACTATTAATTTACGTATTTAGCTTGTCAAACTTGTGCTTTAGAAAATACTATGATTTAAAATTTTTTTAAATTGCGCTACATTCTCATTTTCCAATAGTTAGAGGTCCCAAAATATGTAGGAACACTTTAAAACATCCATTGATGAAAATAGCCATGTTGATTTTTATTGGCCAATAGCTCTTTTGTTAGAAAAATATCATAAAATAACAAATAGAAACCGGAATAATATTATTAATGAAAATTAAATTACAATGACAATATCACAAAATTAGAAAGAGAATAACTACAATTCAAAATGAAATTGAAAAACTTAAAATTACTGAGGCTTGTGTATCACACGGTGACCATACAATAGATTTGCCTCCTTATTGGATGTGCGAGGATTGATCGACATCATCTTCTAGGATACAATAGCGACAGATGAGTACTAGGAAGCATGCCAATGCTACTCTAACAATAAACTAAAATCTACTCAAACTTTATCAGACTGAAAACCTAAAGACTCTTTAAAAAATTCCTAAAAGTAGGGAGGACTCTATAGTTTGTTGTGTCTTTAGAAGTGAAATAGGGGGCCTCTTATATAGAGTTTAGAGGAAACCATATCATCACTCTTATCTCTCATGTGGAACAAGAGAGTTTTCTTCTTTAACTTTTAAAATTTTACACGTGCATATATGCATTGTTGGCCCCAAGATTTCATTATAAAATTAATTTTGATTTTGGTGACAATAACACAATTTTTGTATATATATATTGTGCAAAAATAGCCAATGAATTTCTTGAGTATTACTAAGTTTAAAGTCATAGCAAATAGAAGAAGCATACTAAAATCGCAAGAACAATCAAACATTGGAATCAAAAGTGAAAGGAATCACAAAGATTTAAAGATCACAAGAATTTATTTTTCTCAATCTTTATGTAAGTGAGAAATTATCTCAAAATTGTATAGTTTATGTAAAGGTCAAATCACACACACACTTCCATTTCATAAACATTTTACATATTGTATATTTTTTGTGAAAATATTTTTATAGTTAAATGTTTTTAATTTGAAATTATTTTCATATTTAAACTTTGTATTTAAAACACAGATTTAAAATTTCACATCAAGTGGACACAATTCAAATTAGCACAACTTTAAAAAAATTACATTTTTAAACAAATTTTGTGAGGCTCTGTGTAGAAACGATCGGCAAGCCGGTTATACAGGATAGAGAGCTGTTTTTCCAACTCTTTGACGACCTATCGATTTTGGAAATCTGCTTGCCAACTTCCCCAATTGGCGTGCCATTACCTTGCTTCCGCTTTCTAGTTGCCCTGCTTTCGCCTGCCGTTTGAACATTACAGAGAGCATGTTTTTCATGCTATCTAACGGCCTGCTGATCCTTTGTATTGGCCTAC